>NW_017547098.1:5465136-5594554 GCF_001854935.1 Bemisia tabaci
CGAGCGCGGAGCTAATGAGGTCGCGGGCCCGGAAGCGGGAAGTGGGAAGCTGGGCTCCGGTGCGCTGCGCCGGGACGCCGGGGCGGCCCCCGGGGAGCTGACATGCGTGTCACCTACCAACCAGGCGCCTGCTCCGCGCCGACCAATCCGCGGCGCCCGCCCAGCCGCCCTCCGGTCGCCCTGTCAACGGAATCCACCTATAATAAATTGTAAGAGACCCTGCGCTCCCGGAATATTAATAGCGCCCTCCCCCCCATCCGCCCCCCGCTCGCTCTAATTTTCGTCCCGAAATATAAACACCGACTCGGCGTGCATTATTATGCATGTGAAATAAAAATCGGCGGAGTTGATTACCCGGGGATCCGCGGAAAGTTTTAATCCCCCGCCGAGAAAAGAGTAGTTAAAAGTTTTAATGAAAAGCGTCATAACTTGACGCACGGGGCGCGGCGAACGCAATGCACCAAGAGCCGGGTTTCGGTTCGGACGAGGCGTGCATTCGCTTTCGGTGATTTATGACGGGGCTCTTTTGAGGCTCTGAATTTGCGTATTTTTAGTAGGAAAATGGATCCCGAATTGAACCGAGTTGGACCTGAATCGGGTACAACAGTCCGATACACCTAGGATTGGTGAAACATAAGCAACCTAACTTAACCTAATCCAACTTAATCTGTAACATTACACTGTTGTAAATACTAATATTCTGTTCCAATATTGAGGATAATAAAGAATCAACCTTGGCGCTACTTCCAGTGTAATTCAAGTATATCTTTATGCATATTGCTCTAATGGAAACATTTTATAATTAGGAACTACTCTCTGGCTTATTGTAGAATAAATATACATTCCATCAATAGATTATGCAGATAGGAGCTTCTTTTATTTGTGAGCTGGAAATAGTAATTCCTCATTGCATAGTGTAGTTCAACTGACTCGAAGTGCTTTAAAATACCCTAAATTACTACGTAATTTATTTGACTTAAATTGTTTTTAAGTCAATTACTTAAAAACAGGCTTCACACGTACAAATCCAAAAAATATACATTTAAGATTTGTACACCCATTTTTTATTGTAGTTAAGCGTTTCTCCTACATAGGCACGAGCCCAAACTTCTAACTTATTGATCTTTTCCAGTAACGTTTTAAGACTCTTAGATATAAAATATTAAATACCAATTTTTTAAAATTATAAATTACCAGAGGGCTACGACCTCTGACCTCTTCGCGGTCCAACCCGTTACGCGTTACACATCTTATACCATAGAATTTTATGCTATTATAGGTATAATATGATATCAATATGATACTTTATCCTCCAACAAAAAGGGTACGGGCAGCGCCTGAAAAATCGATTCAACCACTAATTGATTATCCCCTTGTCCTGTCGAATTTCGGGACGTATAACATCTGCTTTGCACGCAGCTTCTGCCAAAAAATCGGCGTGACCCAGTGACCCAAATGAGTTGCACCCTTACAAGCGAACGACCACCCTTAAAAACACAGTCGACGCCTCTCGTAAAGGGCGAGGGGCGAGGATAATAAGAAGAACATAAATAGGCGGCTTGAGGGGGTGAGACCTTGCATCCCCTCGAGTGACACCTCTGAGCTTCCCTATATCAGTGTAGCCACATTGGTATCCGAGTTTCGAAAATATTTCAACCCGCGTGACGCGGGCATTTTCTAAAGGTAAATAAATTATTTTAAAATATTTAATCTCAATTTTCTTATGTTTTAAAGGTGGATCTAATACAAGAGTCAGCGAAAATTGAGACTCGAACAAACTTTCCTAAATGGGCTTGGTGCACTCAGAGATACAAGAGCAAATTAAACACACTCTCTACGGGTGCAATCGCGCAAAAAACACGTTGAGCACATCAAAAATTCTGAATGCCTCTCATTATCACGCAATCTCCGTAGTTTGTAACACATTTTTCCAAATTTTACCGCGTCAGCAGGCAGTTTTTCTCAGTGATAAAGCGTGTCACTAACTTCACAGATTGCGCGCTAAGGACCAGATTTCAGAATTTCTTGATGTGTCAATCGTAATTTTTGTGCAATTTTACCTTTAGAGAGTCTACTGATTTGGCTCTATCTCTTGCAACAGAGCCATTACCAATTCATTTTTTTCCGGCAAAAATAGAATCCATTACGCACGTCTAGTTGTCTATCTGTAAAATGAAAAAGGAGCAAAAAGATGAAACAAAAAGAGGAACTCTTGAAATTTGTACATCAGTATCTAGGGGTATGAGTGTTCGCTAACCGCAACAGATGCCTTGGTTTGGCAACATTCATGTCGCGTCACTTACGGAACTAATCTCAAATTACTTTTCCCCATACATTAAACTTTGCCACCCCTTCATCTCCTCTTCACAGGGATTCTCCTGCAATCTCTGTTGAATTTGGTATGCGTTATTATTCCCCAGGGGCCGTCGGCAATTCTTCCTCTGAGGAGTGGATTTTAACATTGTAGCCGATTGAAGGAGTAAAAAAAGACGGAAAGAAATGTAGGAGACCCCGTAAAACACGTCATAAAAACGTAACTTCCCTTTAAAAAAGAGTTTTGACTAAATTTAATAGCTTAGATGGGATTGCGCGCTACCGATTGACTACGTACAAGCGGGATCGTTATTCCTGCGAAAAATAGTTTTCCGTAACCCGCCGTACACGACTCAGTTGACCACAGGAGATTACCCGGGC
This sequence comes from Bemisia tabaci, assembly GCF_001854935.1. Classification (NCBI taxonomy): domain Eukaryota; kingdom Metazoa; phylum Arthropoda; class Insecta; order Hemiptera; family Aleyrodidae; genus Bemisia; species Bemisia tabaci. The sequence continues at coordinate 5,467,831 of NW_017547098.1, forward strand.
CCGAAGTCATGTTAGTGAAGAAAGCCTTTCCTCTCATTGATATCGCACCTTCTCCGACCGTATCTCTCACATCTTCGTTTCCCCTCATTGCAGCATGCATCAAATTGCGATTATCCGGAATATACGATCACGTGCCTTATCTGATCGAATCCGTCGCCCACTTTTACTGATACGGAAGACAAGACTTGTCTCACTGGGTCAACAGTCGGTTAGTTTAATTTCATTTCGAAGAGGACAGAAGACCCATTGCTCTAGGCGCCAGTGTAAGGCGCCATGCAAGCAAGGGGGGGGGGGACAGTCGTTTGTGGATGAAATATTTTGCTCTTAAAGAAGCTTTCGTGAATAGTACTAAATTATGCTAATGAAGATTTTTATTAAATTTAAAATAATCGTATTTACTGTCTCAAGCAATGAGTTTCTTCCAATAATGTGGCCAATTCAAAGAATAAATCAATCAGGAGAAAACTCCTAAAGAGGGATGTAAGTTTTGTATCTTTGAAATTAAAATAATTTATATCATCAGTAGAGGAGTAGAAATGAAACAGAATTTAGTAAAAAAACCCATAAGTCAACAGAAATGTAAAAACAAAGTATAACAAAAATACATCAATACCAACAAAATAAAAAAGTTGAATCCAAAAGCCTTTCGAAGATACAACCTAGCTCCATATGAGATTTCTATATTTCATTTGACCTAATTGTAGAACAATTGAATAAAAATAAATAAAATCTTCTACGCTATATTTTACACGCCTGTCCTTGAAGATTTATTGAAGAAATCTAAATCCTCAATATTAGTTAAATTTGGTCGAAAGTATCTCGCCCATTGTTAGGAACCAGGAGGAAATAATGAGAAAAATAGAAAAAATTATTTTTTTCAGGGTGGACGGTGGGCCAAACGTTATTCATAGCATATCTCGGGCAAACTTAACGTTAATTTATTTCGAAATTCAAAAGAAAGAGACATCCAAAGTGTAAACGCGATACAACTATTCTCGCAAGATGGATTGCATATGAAAAATGTGAGACGCGATGGCGTGAGTCGTGAACTCGCAATGCCCCGCTCTAGTTTAAAGCAACATTACGAATAAGACAAACGGAAACAAACTTAACATGGAAATAGAGGGAGGGAAAGGATTCGCGTTAACGACGGCGGAGAGATACAACTATTCGTACTTGATGGACGTCCGTGCTGCATCTGAAAAATTGAAGGCGCGATGACGCGAAGCGTGAGTTCTCAATGCTCTGCTATATGCTGTCAATGAGGTGTCGCTCAGATTCGGGAGAAAAGTTAAAAAAGAGGCCCGAATACGTATTTCCTGTTTTCGGCTGTGTTGATACTCGTTCTTTCTTCTTTTTTTCAGCTTCTTGCCTGATTCTTTTTCAGGATGGATTTTTAGACCCACGTCTTAAGCTCGTGTAAACCGCAGCACTGACGCGGTTCTCATGGAAATAATGGTGCTTGGATATGTCTAGTGGCTTTAATTTTTTATGTTTTCTTAAATTTTAGAAGTCTGTCGGTCACTTCAATACTTTCAATTTTACAATTTTTACTCAGTACGATTAATAAACTTTGAACCTGAAAATAGCGTAAACTTGTGCTGCTTTGCCAAAATTTTCTGAACCCCTCTCCACGGAGGGGATGCCCCATCAGAAAATATCACATTACGCCCCTTAAACCAGCCAAGGGCCTACGCCCTCAGATGCGAGCCAGTCCGACCCTGCACGATTGTGAATTGAAGTTGAGCATTGGGAGCTCTTCTCGCAGCAAATCGGTGGCTTCTTTTGCTGGTAACGAGGAGTTCTTTTCCGTAAGGGTGGTCTCCTTAAGCAAAACTTAGTCTGTAATTTTAATGCATCTCTTTCGTAGGAAACTCAAATCGTGGTAATTGTTAACAAGTTTTGTCAGTCAAGCAGGAGTGAATTTCAGGCTTTGGCAGTAAGCCCAGTGTTAGTTTTGATCAAAATATGTAACGAATTCATGTAGTAGAAGACCCCAGCCAAATTTTTCAGGTTTTTTCAATAAAAGTTCAGCATAGAATACTAGGGTATGAAGTTAGTCATATTGAAATTATGAGCATAAAGGCATGGGCTATTATTATTTCTACTTAGGAGGTCTAATTTCACCATTCCAATTTTTCTCTAAAGTTTTCGGTAATTTAAGAAGAATAATACAATTTCTCTTTCTTTGCTTGTTTTCAGAAATACTCATCAAAAAACACTTAAATGATAATGATCTGCTTGAGAATTTCACCAAAAGTTTGAATAGAAAAGGAAACCACAGTATTGTCCAGAATAAATTTTGGTGGCCTTCTCTTGCCCCAAGGGTGCCTTCTGGATGATGCAAAGCAGGGACAATAGTTAACATTATCATTGTTAATAGTCCCTATTTATCGATTTAAATTAAGCTAGAGTTTAACAACTCGCCCATTCAAATTTTTAGTTGTGTAAATAGTTAATATAAAAACACATATTAATTTGTAGTTATGTTCATCATACAAAGTTAAAAAAAGTACTTTAGGGTGATCTGGTCAAGAAAAGGTATCGCTGGTGATACTACGGAATCATATACCTGAGATTGCTTTGTTGGAAATTTTCAGGAACATGTCTTTTAATTTTTTCAAGGATGACTGAATATCGGTATTCCACGTAAGGATTAATCATTAATGGAGATGTTGCATGTGTAAGAAATTTGCGATTTGACTATTGATTCTTACGTAAAAGTTTGCGAAAAACACGATAGTGCCACAGCTTTCCCTGAAATCAACTCTAAAGCTCAAAAAAAGTTCTCAAAGTTGAGGGCGTAATGAAGGGGATATCCCACGCCATCCTGAGAGTCCACCTCTACGTAAAGACAAACTCTCCATGCAAAGATAGAGAGCAAATACATTGACAGGGTTGTCATTTTACTTAGGGACTCTAAAACTGTAAGCACGACAACCCTGAGGGTTGCCGTGCTTTCAGTTACCCTGCTAATGTATTTGCTCCCTATCTTTGCATGGAGAGTTTGTCTTTACGTAGACGTGGACTCTCAGGATCATTACAGCCTCAACTTTGAGAGCGTTTTTGGAGCTTGGAAGTTGATTTCAGAGAAAATCAGTGGGACTATCGTGTTTCTCGCGAACTTTTACATAGGAATCAATAGTCAAATCGCAAATTCCTCACACATGCAACATCTCCATTAATCCATCTCCATGTTAGGCGTTAACATTTAGCGTCAAATCTTTGTCACTAACTAAACCATCAAAAAAAGACGGTCAAAATGCCAAAAATGGTCTCCAAAAATGAAAAAAAATCTGAACACGGCGGACTTTATGGTAGACTAGATAGTTGACTAGCTTCTATGTAATTTGTATTGCTGAGTTCAAAATTGACCTTGGTTTTTTTGCGATGACCCATTATCTTCCCACAAAATTAGGTTTCTCAAAAAAAAAGTGGAATTTTTCGTGGGGATATTCAATTTTGATTCAATTTTTTTGGGAAAACGGTGCATAATATTTCTGCCGCCAACCCTTTACGGGACGTCCCCGTCGCCTCTTCCCAGGTGGTATCCAATCCAAAACTTGTTTGGGCAACCTCTCCTCCGACATTCTTTGCACATGTCCATACCAGCATAACTGCCTGGACACGAAATATTTATTTAAAAAATAAAATAATAGCGAAAATTTTGAGTTACAGCTAAAAAAAAAATCTAGTTATATGCTATTAATATTTGATAGCTTGCCCTTGGCTGTAGATGACCTACTGCAGGCGCTTAAGCATGAACCTAACTTTTATTTTCAAGATCCATTTCTCATTCAATCTGTCCACGTTGTGGCTCACACCTCTCAACACTATTACGGTCAGTGGCGTGGCATGCTTTGTGATATATCGATTGATCTCCCATATAAACCTATGGAAAAGGATCGATAGACAGGGTATTTACACCTTAATAATCGATTCTTTACCATGGCTTCAAATGGAGAAATATCGATAATCGATTAATCACGCCTCGCCACCGATTGCGGTGTGGTGAAGAATTGGAAACAGATATGGAACCGGAGGGAAGCCTCAAAGACAGCTATCACCGACTGGCCCGACCGAGGAGACAACGATGAAAGTAGGGGAAAGAGGAAAAAAGCAAGAAAATAAACGTGGGATTCCCAATCGCTGATAACTGATAAGTCGTGAATGTAGAGTCGCTACGAGAGATATTATTCTGTGGCCACTATAGCGGTGCACTAAAGTGTATGGCGGGTTACGGAAAACTATTTTTCGCAGGAATAACGATCCCGCTTGTACCTTGCGTCGGGAACATTGTCGCTTGAGAGGAAAATATTGACTTGCATCGGAAATAAACGACTCGGAGGATATCGTTATTCCTCTGGCGTAAGGACGTATCTCAATTTCCACGCGAGTCACGGTCTCTGTGTAACTCTATGACTTTCAGGGCTCATGTTGAAATAGATTTACGCTCTTACGTTTGAGGAGCTACGATATAGGGCACTTTCACAGTTTATATTGTAAGTCGTCAATGCAGTCTCATAGAACAGAGACAATGATGATTTTACATTTTCATGGTAATTTAGGGCTCAAATCCCTCCGTATTGTATCCTCAAAATTTTATTCTCATTACAATGCTTAAAATGTGTAAAAATGGTGCTTTTTTAAGCGTGCCAGTAGGGCTCGCTTTTTGAAATCACTTGGATGTACCATAGTACAGCACACCGATAAACCAATGCTATTCAATGGGCCGTCCAAATATTTTTTCCTCGGACCCGTTTTTTTGTCTTTGAACCGTTATACTGCCAAGCCCTGATGGTCTTTTACCAAAAAACTGAATGAACTGCTGATTGGAAACCCTTGAGAACATTTTCCGGTCAAAACCGTATTATTTCATTTGACAGATCCTTCAAAAACCCTTTTTTACGCTAGAGCGATTTGAATCTAGAATATTTTTTCCGCCGCACTTTAATGGGTGCTTTGTACCCATTGACTATACAACATGAGCCCTATGCATTACTCCATGATAGAATGCCATATCAAAACAGCTGATATTATTAGCTCTTGGTTCAGCGATTCATTCAAGCTCATGCCTCCGAAATTTCAGTTGTTCGGCACGCTTTTCCAACATATTCATGTTGGATGTTTCTCCTTGTTTCTAAATTAACTTCATATAATAAAGCTATCATGCTCTAGGTTTGAATTGCAAAACCTGCAACACATTGTAACAATAAGTTATGAAAGCGGTAGTGTTCGTTAAATCTATCTGTGTACTTACTGTGTTCGTGTTCCACTTGTTTTGACCACCTACAAAAAAGAAAAAAAAAGACTTCAGTAGTGCATGGTATATTATAGGTTCACTAAAACACAGAATTTTTCAGCAGAATACCTATTCCCACTTCTAATAGTTCGGATCCCTTTCATATCAACAGAGTGCGTAGTAAATTTGATCCAAGAATTGTAAGTCTTGCTCAGAGAGCCGGTAAAAAGTTCAAGTAGCTAGTATGAAATCTCTCTTGCATCGTTCCTAGAGCTACGAACTTATAACGATATAATTCATCTATATGATTTGAAATTTTGGTGCGATAATTTGTGGCTGCGTAGAAGACGTTGTGATCGTACAAAATTCATTCCATAGAAGAGGGTACGAATATCTCAGTTGTAAGTTTTTCGGCAGTAAGGCTCCTCCTATGGACGGTCTCACTAATTTTTTTGTAAATACTACCGATGGATCGCATTACTTTTTCACCGTAAAAACACGACTTTTTGACACGCGCAACCAACTCATTAAGCAACTTGCAGCATTTGCCGGGGCATCCGCCGACGAGGACGACATCCAAGGACTTTAATCGTGTACAGAGGCTTTTATGTATTACCAGAGGACGGTGCGGCGTGAGTAGTTGGGTGACACTATTTTATGGAAGCATGCGCACCGCGCTGGTATTGTACATGCGTACAAGCTACACCGCTTACCACTTCCCGACGTCCCAATAGCCCAGCCTCTACCTACCATACAGTCTTCCCATATTTATCATCCTTCTTCATTCCTCTTCAGTTCACTCACACCAGCATAATTCAGCTCTGGAGGCAGAGCTGCCAGATCATCCAAGAAATTAATGTAAATCCTTGTCTACTTATTCATCTTGCTCAGAAATATTCTTCTGAAAAATTATCATCCATGGTTTCAGTGGCGTGGCGTGCTTTGAGATGTGTCGATTGATCTGCCATTTAAACTTATGGAAAGGGCTTGATAAACAAACAGAATGTTCGCAACGAACACCTTAATAATCGATCCTTTACCACAGCTTCAAATGGAGAAACATTGATAATCGATAGTTCACGCCTCGCCACTGCATGGTTCGTATTCATAGTCGTTCCTGAAACACCTCCTTTCTTGGGGCGGTCCTATTTGGTCTAAGAAATCCCTCACACTAGCATCATAAAAAGGACAATTATGTTCCCAATATCGAGTGAAATTCACACGGAGAAAAAAACTTCGTGCGTGGGACCTGTCACCTGAAGTTTAAGTCATATGGATCTCTGAAGTTTTCAGATTGAGTATCTGAACACTTTAAGTCCAGCCGCTGAGGTTTGGATCACACATATGAAACTTCAGTTCTTACATCTGAAGTACTTCGGTTTTTACATCTGAAGTACTTCGGTTCTCACATCCGAAAAACTTCGGTTCTCACATCTGAAGTACTTCAGATGTAAGAATTGAAGTTTCAGATGTGTGATCCGAACCTCGACAGCTAGACCTAAAGTGTTCAGATGCTCAATCTGAAAACTTCAGAGATCCATATGACCTAAACTTCAGGTCCCACGCACGAGGTTTTTTTCTTCGTGCAACAATGTAACTTTGGAAATGGATCCTTGCAAGGGATAACAATGATTTACCTCTGGAAAGAGTACGAAAAAATGTTTTATGGTTGTGAAGAATTTTAAGGTCGATGCGAGCCTATTTTAAAATGTACGAAACTCGCAAAACATGTTCGTTCGAATTTTTTATTTTTCGGACTGGTAGATGGTTGTAATCCTTTTCAAGAAACCTATTTCCAAAGTTTTTCTCGCTGAATTTTTCTGAGATCTGTAAAAATTACTCTTTAGCAGGTTTTATAATGAAGATCACCTTGTATATATAGCTCCCTTAATAACCACTTAAATCATGTGCGGCCTCTTGGGAAAATACGCTGCATATATGTGACTTCGCTAAATACGACCTTCGTAAACGATCGTATTACATATTGGAGTAAATCGTTAAAACTTCAACTTTTTACGCATGTTTTGTATTGCTCGTTTGAATAATAGTGGGGAGTACACTGAAAAATTTTCCGCGTAACATATTCTCAAGTGCAGCTGAAAACTGGCAACGCCCAAAACCACTACTTGCTTACAGTGATTTATTTTTCATATAACTTAATCCTTCATATTGATTTCGCTGGGGCTCTCCCCGTAGCTCCTCTCATTACATCTCCACCTCCCGTCAATATGCTGGAATCTATTGTTTGTAATTAATGGAGGGTCCATTTATTTGCCCATCGTACATTTATCCTGCGTTTACCGTGCGGTTCCGCCTGTCGTAATGTTGGTGGGAAGTCGCCACTTGACAGATTCCATTTTTGAAGCTTTTTCTTGGCAATTTAATAAACCCTTTTTCAAAGTCATAATCATTTTTTAATCGTCAACTTCTACAGCTCTCTCTTACCGCACAGAAAATTGCAATGGTAGTGGCTACCAGGCTGTCCAACTATACAGTTGGAAATGTCCGTGGTTTTGGTTACATTGGTTTAATTTCTTACGGTCATATTAACGAAAACAATTCCGTTGATCTACCAAATATTTGCGGTTAAAAAACTGAAACCTTAGGTAGCTCGGAGCCATCTTAGGATGTAGCGAGTGTCCTGCTGACCTATACCCACGTTTTCCTCTACATTTATATAAGTAATGTAGTTATGACTTGCGAGTAGCTGGCTTATTGGATTTTCAACCACGAATTTGGAGTGCATTCCCAGCCGTCCGTGACTAGTTTTTCTACAGATTTAGAGTTTTTCGCTTGGTGAATGTGTGTGAAAGATTCGATCAGTTTAGCTGTGAGTAAATTTTACCAAAATGCATAAAATTTATGCAAATTCGAGTTAATTTGTGCTCTGCCTCCCATATCATCCCGCAAGTAAAGTTACTACTCCTAACTGTGTATGTGCGATCTCGAAGAAATCTAGTGGCACAACTTCTGGCACACTGCAGGTAGTGTTAACCATATCTCTAGTCTGTTGGAGTTTTTAGCCAATGTGCGTTAAAAATTCAGCATAAAGCTGAAAATCTCAATACAGAGTTCGAGCAAAGTTTTTCCTCAAAGAGATACACATCTCTTTGAAGGAAAACTGCTCGAACGAGCTTTTTCCCTCTGTGCTGAGATTTTCAGCTTTATGCTGAATTTTTAACGCACGTTGGCTAAAAACTCCAACATACTGTCGTACGAGTGCGTCTACCGCAATCAGTTTGTACATCTCTAGTAGATCTATCAGAAGTGTGTTTAACACCTTCGTTATAGTCAAAGAAAGAATAATCTTTAGAAGGAAAGTTATTTGAAACCTTTGAACAAAAGGGAGGCTTGTCGACAATTTTACGAAGAATGGGAGAACGGTTCAATACACTTTTCAAATACAAATCCGCTCCGACATTACAAGGTCCATCGTTATATCAAAACTTCAACTCAGCACTTACTGCTCTATATGGGGTGTTTCAAAAGTACCTCTTGCACGCGGCTTGTAACTTTCAAACAAATGGAAATAGAGACATGCAATTTTGTTAGTGAGGCAAAAAACCGACTTTTAGGACCCCTTAAAATTTTGAAGGGATCCTCCAGAAAAGAAAGGAGAGCTCTTGGGATTACATGGGTGGTCAAGAACTTTTGGATCACCCTGTATGATTACTCTGTAGTTTTTTTTTTTTTTTTTTTTTTTTTTTTTTTGTATGTTATTTTAGGCTTTATATCCGGGGGATACTGCGGCCTTGGAAGAGATCTGAAATTGGAAAGAAATTTAGGTTTTAATTAAAGCTGGGATGAAGGGATAGGGGTTACTCTGTAGTTTAGTCATCTCATTTTCACCCTATAATAAGGTACATTCTGTCCCTTATCATCGACGGTTCAAATTCCTGGATACGTCATCATCCCCGTGTGTCCAATGGCTCGAGCGGAGTAAGTAGCTCGAGGAGGAGATGAATGATCGGCTCTTTTGTAGACGAGCCTGTTCGTGGGCTGTAATTACCAGCGCGACACGTTTCTCGTGACGCCTTAAATTGTCGCGATCCCTCACGGAGTCGTGGAGCTGCTACTCTTTTCGACTCTCGTCGCTCGGGGGCCCGGACCGGAACAAAGCCAGGGAGCTCGCGCGTTCCGTGTTCGATCCTCGCGCATTCGTCACCTCTTGTCACGCAGCCGACATCGCGCACGCGCGCTTCTACGCGCAAACTCGCCGATGAGTCGTTGCCAGGTTTTAAACTTCCAGGGCCTCTTCCACAGGGAGCACCAGGAAACCCAGGGAAGGGGATTTTGATGGAAACACACAGGGAGTATAATTTTTAGGGAAAATAGAATAAAAGTTAGGAAATTGGACGTTGACTCTGGAATTTTCGCCTCTAAAGTTCATCTATTGGAACCAAAAAAAATATATATACCCACAAGTAACCCGAATAATCAAATTTAAAAACACAAAAAATGGGCAACAAAGGTTAAATAACAAACAATCAGAAAGCGTGGGACGTTTCGGGGCAGTTTCGCCCCCCTTCTCGACTAGAGACCTCTTTACACTGGAAGAAAAAACACATTGGATCTAGAGTCCAGACTCTTGAAAACATTGACAAGACAAAATACTCTTGATTCAATCAGATTTAAGTTTAAATCAAAAGGAAATCCGCTCAAATTAAGAGGCTTGGTTCTTGATTTGAGCAAAAATCCGATTGAATCAAGAGTATTTTTTCTTGTCAATGTTTTTAAGAGTCTGGACCCTAGATCCAACGTGTTTTTTTTTCCAGTGTACTTTAGACCCCGAACATCTTGAGGGTAATTATGATCTATGCAAAATTTTCCCTCTTTAGTGAGAAAAATGACGTTATCTGTTGAGCATACAATCAGTTCCCGGGAACTTTCCCGGTGGCTCTTCAAAGTGTGAGTGATAACCGTGCTCCTTTGGGTGTGTGTGTACAATTTTTGGTCAAAGTTTCGTGAGAAACTATATTTTAGAAGCAAAATCCTAGAAACACTCCTGGCGACTTAAGTGACGTATCAGTAAAAAATGTCAAGGGTGAGCTTTGATCATGTTCCCCAAGGGACAGCTTTATCATGAAATTTGTCTTTTCTTTTTTACACGCGCGTTCCTCAAAAATAATTTCGGGCCCATCGAATGTTTCCTCCTTTATCCAAGAAATCTTGCACTTCACGATACTATTTTCACCGTATCGGTATAATTCTTCGACGCTATCCTCGCGAGAGCTTTTTTCAAGCTCATGTTTTGCCGTTCGCAAAGTTGCGTCGGTAAGTGAAAGTTCAGAGTCCGTTGCCAGGCAAGAATGCTACTGATCGATCAATGCCCGCTTTTCGATTTGGGGAACGGAAAATCAACGTCGAGGTGGCAACCTGGTGGTTGATCAATCATGAGTAATGGAGACAGACATTTTGACTGCAACGAGACAAGATGGACACGTGTCAACTGCAGTGTCGCCACTTGTGCAAGATGCAGATGCACTTTCCAAAATCAGTATGCGTCGTGAACGTAATGCGTTTTACTGCAACTTCTGGAGACTTTAGGAAGCAAGGACGTTGGGAAGGCTGAACGATTGCCGACTGATTTCAACTATTAAGTGTACGTGTGAAGTATCAAAACTTACATAAAAAAATCATCGGATTGAATGAAAACCAGAAAGCTCATGCGTAAATTTTAGTTTGTCGCTTTATTGAATGCTGGTGCTTTTTTTTTTAGCTAAGGTCAACTCACAATTTCTTATATCGATTTATATACCCATCCCAAATAATGACAGTATTCTGGTCATTTAGCACCACCAGACCAGGCGAAAAAGCTGATGGAAAACCAATGAATTTTAGGTAGAGTGGATCTTTTTCTTTTGATTAGTTTTATTTCTGTCACATAATTTCTCGACGCACTGATTATAGGTTTCGAAAAATTACAACTTTGGAAAAAGGATCTGAGAAATGCGATATTAATTCCGAATTTAAAGTATTTGTAGTATATACTAGAGGGTCATCAATCAAAATAATCCGGGAATTGTCAAAGGTTTTGTTGAAAATTAAGAAATCTCCTTCCTGAAGCCAATGAACACACTGGTTCAGGTCGAAGACAGACTATTCCCAGACTTACACTGGGAAAAAAAAAACACATTGGATGTAGAGTCCAGACTCTAAAGAAAAAGTAGGGACTCTTGATTCAATCAGAATCTAGCTTAAATCAAGAACCAAGCCTCTTAATTTAAGCTGATTTCGTTTTGATTCAAGCAAAAATCCGATTGAATCAAGAGTGTTTCTTCTTGTCAATGTTTCCAAGAATCTTGACTCTAGATCCAATGTGTTTTTTTTCCAGTGTACTGTTGAAATTGCAATAAATAAAAATGGAGCTAATTTCAGAGACACAGTGGCAACGAAGCCACTAGTGTCTTTCTTGTTGACCGTCTCGCATTCAACATTTGAGAGTCTCACATTTACATCTCTTGAGGCGAGACTCTCGACCACTCGCTTTGCTGAGCTTTTAAACGTTATTTAATTTCTGAGCTCCTTATTTATTTGAGCTGCAAACACGAACCGTCGAACACGCACCTCTTCGCGTGGCAGCATGACTCCCCCCCCCCCCCCNAAAAAATCTCCCTTACGCGCATTTAGGGCTTTCCCGTTGCGTATAGACATCGATAGCTTGCGCATAGATATCATTGGTTCAGTCGACGTTTTCTCGGAAATTCTCCCTAGATTTTTACAAAATATTCAATACAAGAATTTTTACTCTCGGGCTACTGGATTTTTGCTAGCAGCTGGAAACAGCAGCGCAATCTTCACGACATCTCGTCGCTTGGCTGACAAAAAGACTCAACCACACTTTGAGATGAGCCCGGGAATGTATTCAAATGTAGGGACGACAAGGTTCATCGCGAAGTGTTGTTACGTCCTTATGTGTAGACGGCGACACGAAGATGAAATGGCGCTCACCAGGTTTTGAATATCCACCCTTTCGTTGACACCTTTTCAGTATATCCGCACAAGTGCGAGTGGACGTGTATTTTGTAAATTTGAATCCTGGAAAAACATGCAATATCGATGGCCGAAGAGAAAAACCAAGTATTCTCGTTTGCGCCGTTGCAGACTTCCTCTCATACTGTATTGTTTCCCCGGAAAATTTACGTATTTCTGCTAAACGGAACCAGAGACATGTGGGAAAGAAGGGGTGTGCTCGTTAGTTCTCGGGCCGTAAGAATGAATGGGAGTTATAAAGTGCCAGTGCCAAAGATCGTTATATAATTTATGGACTATTTGGCGGAGCCAGCAACTTGGCAACATTGTCTTTCCTCCATTTAAACCTACGGAAATGTATCGATTCTTGGAAGGGCCAGGTGCTCCGACAAGAATCGATTATTTAGCATAGGTTTAAATGGAGAAAATCCGGTGTTGCCAATTTGCCGGATCCGCCTCTGCAATGGACTACCCCTATGAGCCGCACGAACTTTCCTTCCGCGAAAATCATTGCGACCGTTTGCTGGACCACGACCGATCGTGCGATGCGTGACCGGTGGCGAAGGGGGTGGGTGTTGGCGGAAGACGCCCGGAAAAGCGGCGGCGGTAGTCTGTAGGTCAAGTGCCTCTTGGCGGGGCTGCGCGGACTCGGATAATCCGGGCTCGGTGCCCGTGCGGCACGTAGCGGGCCAGGGCCCGGAGCCCGCCCTGAATCCTAATTAGAGTATTGACCCATTTCCCGCTTCCCATTTCGGAAACGGGATTGGGGCTCATATTTCGGCCCGGGCTGTCCCCACATTCCGCCGTTTTATTTTCCTCGCCCCCCCCCCTCCGGGACCGGGGTCCTCACGTCGCCGCCGGCGTCGCGGACGGGGTTGCCGACGCCGACGCTTTATGGCCGCTTGAACTTGACCGGAGTCGGCGTCGCGACGCCGCGCCGTGCACGCGGAAGAACTTCGCCGCCACCCGCCGACCCGCCGCGCGTCCCATATTTCGGCGTTCCTTTCACGAAAACGCGTAACTAACTTTCAATGTTGCCGAATTTTCTCGCGCAAATTGCATTCGCACCAGGAGAATGTTGGAAATTTCTAATTGAAAATTCACTGATTTTTCCTCTGATTTTGGGCTGAACACAGGAAAAAATTTGGTAAAAAATTACGTAGGTACAATTTCATTGTTGGAGTCAATTTCGCAATCTTGGGATGGAGTTACGTTCCTTCGTCGAAGAAGTGGTCGAAGTTCGTCGTTACAATGGAAAAATCTTCCCTTCTCTGTTTTAAAGTATCCCTCTCTTCCTCCATTTCCCTTTGCCTTTTCTTACACATACTTCCTTACCTTCTACTTCCTTATGGATTTCATCATTTGACCTGGAGACGCAGATACATGCTATGCAAGTGTAAATGGTTTCAGGCGATGCTTGAGGTATCATGACATTTTGAAGGATAAATATAGAGTATAGAGCATGTTGTCTGAACGAGTAGCGACAATGAAAACCTGGAGAGCTCCATTTGAGGATGCATAAAATAATGTTTGACTTCTGAGTATCACTGCTTTCAGAAAATGCCTGAAGTATCACAGAAAGTTTGAACACAAAAGGTTGGATGAATGCGCAGCCTCTGTTCCTCAGCGGGCAAAAGAAATGTAAAGTTGAATAGGGAAAATAAACCAGAGAAAAATTTTGGTACGGCCATTTGTGAATGTTTAGTCCGCTCCGATAGAGACAAAGTCACGGAGAGAAACATTTTTGAAGGAAAACAAAATAAGCACAGGAGATTTACAAAGGGATCAGAAAATAGTGCAATTTAAAAATCTAAGTAGGGAATAAAAACAGACTGCCATAACTGATAGCCGGAAAGAAGAATCAACATCCATCCCTCGGAGGAAGACCGATAAATAAAAATGAGGCAGAAATCAGTTAAGAGCGATGCTAAATCGCTCGTGGGGTCTTACGGGCGGTCAAACGGTCAGAGACACGGACAAGTAAATTATAATGTATTCGAGTCAAAATTGAATAACAGTTGAGCGAAAGCGCGCCATATTTTATCCCAATTGCCTTCTGGAGATCGTAAAGTCCGGCAGACCCATAATAATAACAGCGGACTCGTAAAAATCACACGGTTTCCCCGCCTTAATGGTCAGCGGCTAACCCCCGCGCCCTTGCGGTTCGCCGCCCCCTAACCCCTAATGTTGCAGTTCCATTAAAAAAAGCTCTCGCCGCCGGCGTGTGTAGCCGAGCGTCCAGATGCTTTTTCGACACTTTTTTATCTGATTTCTCTCTTTATTAGAAGGCTCTCCGGTTAAAAGCTTCGCCCTTGTCACGGGCCTTCACGCCTTTACGGTCAAAAGCATCAGTGATCAAGCGTACTTTCCCGTTCTCGGTGTTATCGTCGAGGACCCCTTATTTACCGTCCCGATTTTGGGGTGAAAATGTTTCCCCCGATAAGCTGCGTCTTTTTCGTCGCGATCATTCTATTTGGAGGAGTGGTTCGCGAGTGCTGATTTAAAGCACTTCGACAAAGCCCCTTGGAGGTAATAATTGAAACGGCTCTTTTAGTCTTGTTAGTCCTGAATTTTTTATTTTAGGAGTTGTTTTTTAGGTTTTCGAGCTGCTTTAACATTGTGGCTCCGTTTGTTTTGTTGTTTATGAAAATTTAGGTTTTATAGTCTCAGTTACTTATTGGGGTATCAGCATCGGCAGGAAGCAAGGGGTAAAGCAGAAAGCTTCTCAATGTCGATTTTGGATGTATTGCGGTGTATGTGTTAAGTTACTCTCTTTCGACTTTCGTCTTCCCGATCATTTTTTTAACTGGACCACATTTCTCAACTAAGAACTTAGTTAGGAAGCTAGGAACTAGGAACTTAAAAGTTATTAGGAATCTTTTAGCCTACTTTAGAAACAACGTATATGTATCTCCAGCTCCCGTGTGCATATCAGCATTTTTACGGATGATCCAGAAATAGTAATTTCTATAGTTGCAAAACGCAATCCAATTAGTTCTTGACACCCAACTAAAACTAACTAACCACCTAAACTAACACAAGGATCATCGGGAGGACAAAAGCAAAAAAAATAATTAACCTCTTTGTTTCATTTTTCCTAAACCTCCGATCATATCTAAAACATCAACAAATCAACAGTTAAGCTAACCAGTATCGAAAGCTCACGGAGTTATTCTGCCGTGCTTGGGAAAAACGCCGTATGATCATTCGAGAGTTGCCAAATTCCCTTCGATAAAATGCTCATTTTTGAGGGAAGTTATGAATATGTTTTCTTGACATTTTCAGGAACTTTAGTTGAAGTTACGAGCAAAATCATCTGAAAAATTGGAGCGAAAATATTCATAAGTTTACCAGGAAATTCCTGTTTGATCAAAGGAAATTTAGCAACACCTGGAGGTTCATACGGCGTTTTCCCTTAGCATGGCAGTATTCCTGTAAATTAATGAGCCATAAATCGGCGACTCCGTTTGGTTTTCAGCGAAATTCCAATCGCGGCGGCCGGCGAAAGCTGAGCCAAAGGATCCGCGAAACCCGTCTCCCGTCCTGGAGCGGAGCTTTTGCCTCAAAGCTCACCGCGATCCTCATAATTCCTCGGTGAATTAGAACCGAATAATTATTCTCGCGTTTCCGCATATCGCCGCACCACCGTGACGCCGCACACAGACGCAGCTATACACGGCTGCGCCCGTGTGTGGAGCCGCTTGGCTGTGCCCAGAAATGACTAATTAATTACCCAAGTGTTTATTTACTCTTAATAATCCGCGTGCGAAATAACCCCTCGTGACCAATAACCATTATCATTAAACACCGAAATAATTGCTTTTAATGGCCGCCCGGCTCGCAGCTAATTACTTTGCATTCACTTGTCAAATCTAATCAATTTTGCTAATATATTATCCATATTCGCAACGCTCATTTGAATAAAAATGTCGGCGAACGTCTTGTCTTGTCTCGCATCGGGCTCTAGCCGTCCGACTGGTTCGCGCAGTGCTGGTACCGTTCTTGCAGTTGGTAACACTCCATTTAAATACTTTTTAAATAATCGATTTTTTATGAAGAAGCGGTATCGACATTGGTTGTTTTATATACATGTAAATGAAGAGTTAGCCACTTGGTAAATTCGTCAGAAGTTTCATTTCAAATGGCTCTAACTTCATATGGACCGAAAAGGTCAGAAAAAAGCATAGACATATTTATAAAAGAAATCCATCTGTTAAGATAAATCAATGTCAGGTATGTTGTTTTCAAAGTTACCAGGAATTCGTCCATTTTGGGATTTCCTGCCAGGTGCGTTCTATATTTATTCGTTCCAGTAACCCAATATTGAAACATTATAACTAGTGTTGCGATTGAATTCACACTAAGTCACCTTAATCTTCAAAATGAAGGGCGAACTTCAAATGCCACACAGAAAAAATTCCATTAAATGAATTGAATACCTATTAAAGTGTCACCAAGAATACATGAATTCATTCAAAACCCAACCCTGGTAAAAATTGGCGATATAGGAGCTGCGTTTCAAAATACCATAGGAGTTCTTATAGCCGACTAAAGAAGGCTATTGAAAATCATATAGCTGGCTGTAGAAAGCGGAGCAAATCATATAGCCAGGCTATACGAAGCTATAAAAAAGTATACACTCGGGCTATAGTTCCTATCGCTGGGCTTTACACTTTATCGCCATTGGCTATAAAAGGCTATAAGAAATTGTGTAGAAATTCGTGTGCTTTGGAAATCATTAAGTTTCATACGAAACTACCTTAATATTTACAAAATACACATTATATTTTTCTTTAAAACATATTTTTTCCATCAATTAAAATAAGAATAATCCATACAGAGTGTGCAAACATTTCAAAATCATGAGTTGAAAAACGCCGACTCCGCGAGATTAAATATTAAAGCCTAACACGAAGCGGAGCCGCGACGCTCTGGCGCCTACAAACCTAACAGGGATACTTCACGCATTGCGCAATGCGTGAAGTATCCCTGTTAGGTTTGTAGGCACCAATGCGCGTTTCGCGCTCTCTGACCGCTCGTCGCACCGCAGCGTGCCACGGCGTCTGAAGCAACTATTTCACACCAGAGGTATTGCACAGTATCATAAGAAATTGAAGGCGCTCCAACATACTAAGAATGACAGGCATCCTTCAAAAGTACGGAACATTCCTAGCAAAGTAAATCAAGATACTACGGCACAAAAAGAGAGCGGTGGTCCAAAAACTAACTAAGTCCTAGTATCCGTATTTAGTAACGTTTAGCATAAACTTTATTGTCTGGCTGTTGCTTAGTCGTCATCGGCTATAAAAGGCTATAAGAAATTGTACAGCCGGCTGCAGAAACTATTGGAAATCTTACAGCCGGCTTTAAATCTATAGTATTTTGGAACACACGTTCTACTGCCAATTTTTACCAGGGAAGTATTAGTAGAGGTGATAGATAACGTCAATAAATTGAATACAATAAATTCGGTTGATTGTTTCTTAAAAACTTTTCTATCCTTTTTCTAGGATTTGAAAATCGAGGATTTTCCAGTGCTGAGCATTTTCTATTGTTATAAGTTATCATAAAATTGATCAACTACACTGCCGTGCTAAGGGAAAACGCCGTATGGATATTCGAGAGTTGACAAATTTCCTCGCGGAAAAAATGAATTTTTGAGGAAAGTTCCGAATATTTTCCCTTGAAATTTTAGGCTACTTCAGATAAAATTAGGACCAAAATTCTCTGCGAAACTGGACGGAAAATATTTGTAAAATTTTCCGAAAATTCGTGATTATTAAAAGGAAATTTGGCAACGTCTGAAGGCTCATACGGCGTTCTTCCTTAGCACGGCAGTACAGACCTCAGCATATTCTTCATTTCGATTTACTTTGACCGGGACGTGGCTTTTCGCGGTTAATGTATTTAAATTTAATATACGTCAGCGCATGGACAGTTAAAGCGTTGTCGAATAAATTTAATCGATAAATAAAATTTTGAAGATAGGGGTTTATCGATCAAGATCGTTCGATAACGATCCAACAATCGACCTGCTAGTCCGGTTCTCCACACACGAGACACTACTGCTGTTGCCAGATTGTGAGGCCGCTTACTGGGCGCTTGGGATAAATAATCAATTTTATAACAAATTATGCAACCTGACTCACGGAGGGTGTGAGCTAACGAATAGTTGAGGCGCTCGGTGCAAAATAATTTACATGCGACTTAATGAAAACATTAACATAAAATAGGCGGTCGTTCATAATTGTCGCTGATGTGTAGCATCAATGTCCAAGTCTTACCTTTTTGTTCGTTCACTTCTAGCTTAGAAATTGATATTGATACTCACGCTATAGGATAAAATTTGAGCGGTTTATGCGTTGAAATAGTTGTATCACGCATTTTAGCTCAGCATTATATCCGAGAGACAAGTGACTTTTGTTGTAATCTTCGTGTTCTAATGACTATTGCAACAAAATGTCCAGTAACTTTTACCCGATTTATCCCGCTAAAGAATATTTTGATAAAATCATTCAGATAAGTTGGAAAAGTTAGAATTTAGCACCACTGTCGCGCAAACGTCTGAATAACCGAAACTGATAGTGAGAAATCAAGTTCGCCTTCAATTCGATGTATACAATTTGCGCGGCTTAGGAGTTGGAATAGTTGTATCACGCATGTTAATGAAGTTCGATGTCCGAATCATAATGCAATTCCCGGCTTTAACAATTTGAAAGCAAATTCGTGCGTGTAAAAGCACAAACCCAAATTCCCTAGAAAAATATCGAAAAATTCTAGTCATATATTTTATTTTTACATGATTTTTAATCGAACATGTCTTCTCTCTGTTTCAGGTAAGCACACTTTTATTGGTCTGAAAGATTTTACGCTGTGCCACTTCTAGTTGTAAGTGTTGTTTTTAATTTTTTTTTTTGGTGATCAGGTTTTCTTCCAACAGTGAAGTGTGTGTAGAAGATGAACGCAAAAAGAAATTTTAAAACACGGCGTTTTTTTCATTTGACGCAAACTATGAGACGCCGATACCGTGATATTTTTATTAGCGCATTAGAGCTTTCAAATGCTTTTCTTGCTCTGCCCCTATTACACGAGTGGAATCTTTTCCCGCCACTATTAAGTTTAAGTCTTGCACACCAGAGTTTGCTAGCATCTTTAGAGGGGAATCTCAAGGCGGAAGTGGCGCCGAAAGTGTCGCCGAGGGCCGTCAAAGCGAACAAATGAACGAGGCGCGATCCGTATTACCATATAGATGATGAGACGAGACCCGAGAAAGATGTAGTGGTTGCTCCGGCTCCTAACGATGATTTATAGAGTGTATTGGAAGTGCCAGTCCCGCGACCAGTGCAGCGGGGGTTGCCTAATCCTGAATAACGGGGCGCTTCGCATCGGCTTGGCCAGCTTTTCCGTTATTCCCGGGAAACGCGTCGAGGGTGTTGGTGGTTGCCGATTTTTCCTGGAATCGGGAAACGAGTTCTCGCATCTGAAATGAGGACAGAAAAAAGAATAAAGAATTTCAAAGCTGAGACTAATTTTATCATTTGAGATGGAGAATAAAGGCTTGGATAGTGGTTGATGTTCGACCATTTAACCACTGATTATTGGATCAGGATGACAAGTTCTTAAAAATTTAGGGAAGGGCGGGAAAATCGGTAAACTTTACTCAACTACGAAAAGTCGAGAAAGTTTGCCTTCGGATCACGAATTTTCATGTTTCTTCGAAACTTTTGAATAACTGTGGTTGTACTTTAACACTTCTTTCGGCAGGACTTGAATTTCGCTCAAGATACTTGTGTCTTGTGAAAAGCGCTCTTACGCCCAAAACCAGGAAAAATCTGGAAAAAGCCAGTAAATATTGGTAACGACAAACCTTAAAAAGTCAGGAGGAAATAAGGAACTTTTAAAATTGAAGATAACTTGTAACAGGTTGCTCGGTGAGATTTTTACAATGAATGAGATCGGATTCTGCCAAATCCTTGTCAAAGTTGTTGAACTTATAGAACTGATTTAACAGTGGCCAATGTGGTTGGTTTTGTCGGAAGTTTAAAGCTGTCAATCACCAGATTTTTAGCGTTAATCCAACAAAAGTCCTTCGTTTTTGAAGCATTTAGATTCCCCAAGGAAAATCTGAATGTTCCCGCAAAATTCAATGACCAGTATTATTTATTGGCAAGTATTTCATCGGTTTCTGACATTATTTATCAGAATTTTCGATTTTTGAAAAATTTCCTCGTAATCATAACAAATTAAAAGTTAAAAAAAGGTCTCTGCAAGACAGTTTTTTTACATCAAAGCGGTGACATTAGTAGAATCCCAGTCTAATACCTCTCATCCAACCATACCCAGTTTACGTATATTTTAGAGATATTTTTTTTTAAAATTGTATGGACACAGTGCCGACTTACATCCGATGAAAGCTCGTTAGAATAGTTAATCCGCGTGAGTAATGTATCAGGGCGGAACTAGTCATTACACCAACTGTCTCAATTAGCGAAATATAATTTCTCATCGTCCATTTAAGTTCATTGCATCTACATTTTCCAGTGGAGGCACCAATCAGCTAGAACACACGGCTTGAACTGATGCACTCCTAATTACTTGCCTCAATTAGTTTGTTTTTCAAATCAACTCATGATCGGCAGTTTCTTTGAAGGAGTTTTAGTTCATAATTCATTAGTATCAAGGGATCTCATTTTGCTGAGTGGGCAATCAGTGCGCCAATGAAAAATGAGAGAAGAAACTCAAAAGAAATGGTTTTTTGCAATCTTATGGGAAAATTCTCGCGCGCATAAGTCAAACTAATGAATTAAGACCATACAATCTGCCACCTCTCCATATCATTTATAATTCTCAGATATATATTTAGATTATTATTTAAAATTTCTGAACTTTCAAGCTTTTCCAAAAAAAAGTACCGAATGGTGAAAACTGGCAATACAATTTTCCCTCCATTTGAATCCCTTAAAAATAAACGATTCTACGGGAGAGAGACAGCCTCGATAAATATCGATTGTTTTACATACACTTAAATGAACGAAGCCCAGTGTTGTTAATTTTTGAGAATGAACTACTGTACTGTCTATACTGCACGTTTTCTGTTAAAATGTTCCTGCCTTAAAACGGTGTCAACTGTCATCCTTATTTCCCTCAACTTCGTATAGTAATTTCAGTAGGATTATCGTTCATTAGCGTGAATTAATCCGGAAAACCACCTGAATACGTTTTTCTACTGGGGCATTAACTTTACGACAATTTTCCCGCTGTTGTGTTACCCTTCGTAATTCAAAGAGGAACGGATGTAAGATCAGTGCCTGCCGAGTAACTTAGATCACGGTGGATGGATCTACTCTGTCGTGCTAAATTAAAACGTCACATACATAATCAACCGTTGTCAAATTTCCGTAGACATAATATGCATCTTGGAGGAAAGTTATGGCTGCTTTTCCTTAAAATTTTCACATACCTCAAATTAAATTGCGATTGAAATTCCCTGAAAAATCGGGAGAAAAATATTTACGAATTTCCCTAGAAATTCGTATTTTACATAATGAAATTTGGCAACGTCTGACAGTTCATAGGACGTTTTCCCTTACCATTCCGTTACGTTTAAAGGCGATCCGAGGGACCGCCTTAGTGTATGACATCATTTTTCTTCCCTTATTAGTAGGTTGTCAGTTTTTATATGGGGTCGCTAAATAAGTTAAGTCCATAAGTTAGCGGTCTAATTTCAGGGAGCAACACATAAAAGTGAGAGTGTTAAGTAAATTACCGTCCGCCATCAGAGGGGCCGCCGATTCGTCACCCACGCTTTAAGATGAGCCCTGGTGACCATGTAACTCCATGTTCTCTAGGGCTCACGTAAAAAAGGAGTCTCACCCTTACGTCAGCGCAGCGGCGAATTTTATTATATCGCGTCTCCGATGAACCAGCAAAGGGTGGCACGAAGAGAGAGACAGAGAAGGGTGGGAAATGAGAAAGATAGGGGAGGGAGAAAGAGAGAGAGAGAGCTCTTGCTCTGGATGATGGCAAGCTTCACCGTAAGCTTCATTAGCCGTTTATTGTCGTCAAACTTCAACTATACGTTTCAGATTTTCGTCCCCGCTCCCGGGGCTCGATTGTCGAATCGATATCGAATGACCTTGATCGATATATATCATTGAGAAAATAGGGATTAATCGATCCTGATTATTCGATAACGATTTAATAATCGACCCGTTGCCCAGATGAAAAGTTGGGATTCCGTCTCCGTTTAATGACTCATTACCATTTGTGAGGAGTGAGCTTTGAGACCGCACCGAAAAGTCAGGCGTCTCTCTGTAATATTTGCTAGACTTTTTATGAGCTTTCAAGCTGCATTTTGCAGTGCATTTCCCTACCCGTAGCTTATTTGGACCACAATTTGCGATTATGAACTGATGTTTTTGACTCATCTATGAAAGCACCTGTTCGAAGAGGGAACATATCGGGACGTTTGTTGTTTCTAAGAGAAGCCAATAATAGTTGTTTCCAATTGCAAATTGTAGTTCATTTTATGCCCAGAAAATCCGAATAATGAGTGAATTATGGAAAAGAGTGAACTCCCTGGACTTGAAGAGTCCCCGTGTGCCCTAGAAGTCGCTCATCAAATGGACGTATTTCTATGAAACGGAACTATGTGCATCATGACGTGGGCCCTGTTATGCACATATTCTTGTGGGTCTCAGGGCTCATGTCTTAAAACACACAGTTCCGTTTGATAGAAATACGTCCAAATATATCTCGCTCCTTTTCAGGATAACCAGTCGAATTGATTCTAGATGGAGCTATTTGTAAATAATTTAATCCGTTTCATAGTTCCATTTTGGTTAAATTTGTACTTCAATTTCGTGGTAGTTTCCTTCAACATTGATATGGTTAACTGAAAATTAGTGCCAAAAGCAGTTTCCTTTGATCTCGGAGCAATCACAAAATTTCAAGTCTCTATCTGAATATATGTTCAATAGTGACAGGGTTAATGCCTGGTGCTATAGCGATGCGAGAATTTTGGATTACCCTGTATAACTCAATGTTTTCTCGGGCTCATCTCTAACAATAAGTTCAAGTACGTCCTTTTGTCTGCCAAACCTTGTGCAGTACCCATCCGAAGCATGGAACAAGAGTGTGTTTTAGCTACAATATCAACTATGATTCGAGAGGGGCAATCTGAGTTATGATCCAGATAAAGTCGCGACAAGGTGAAATTAGGGTGGCACGCGGGGAGGGTCAAGGGGGAGGGGGTCAAGGGTGGGGGCGGGAAGGACGGGATTATGAATACTAAGGAGTCCGTCTCGTCTTCGATCGGGATGATAAGAGCCGCGGAGGGGGTGNGGGGGGTGGGGCCGGGGATCCAGTGACGTAACCAAGTAGCAGAAATGGCAAGGTTAACAATGACAAATGATGTCACTGCGGAGTGGCGGGTGCCCACGGGCCTTGGACTCGGCTGCACGGCGCGATATTACGGCGGATCATTTATCAAGATAATGGAAGCTAACTCGGTTAAATTTGGCCGGATCAGGCCCGGCAGCAGGACGGAACGCCGGTCTTCCGTGGCATTGTCGTGTGATGGCTCTCACGCCAAGATGAAGGCCCTTTTTTCTCAAAAATGAGAATAAAACTGAGATTTGGGTGGGAAATCATCGAATGTTTTGTGTGCTATAAGATGAACTTAAGTTACTAAGACAGAAAACAGGTCAGCGGGCTGATTGTTGAAATAGATAGGCAATGCAATAGACAATGAAGACATAGGGAACATGGAGCGATCCTATTGGTTGAAATGGGTGGTTTCTGTCGATTCCGTTTTTACAAACAAAAAAAAAAAAAAAAATACTTCGAGTAATCAATAGCTTTTTCTAAAATTTTGGCATGAAAAATGAAGAAGAAAATCAATCTGTGTCGAATTCACCATGTTTTGAGCAGTGAACTGCAGAACGCGTTTTTCTAAAAAAAAAAAAAAAAAAAAAAAAAACCTAATATCTACACAATTTTACCCAATATTTTCATCAAATCTTTAATCATCTTTATCAAATTTGATGCAAATCTGTATATAATGTTTTTTTCAAATCAACGTCGAATTCTGTCCAATATTTTATTAAAATGCCTAATTTTTTATCAACCTCCGTCTATATTCTGATCAACCTCTATATCTAAATTTCTAGTAAGCCCCGCTCCTCTGTGTATTTATCAAATTTCACGTCAAACTCTGATCACCTCACTTCTCATCAGTTAAATAACATTCAGCGTTTGAACCAATCAAAAGCCCCCGAACTTCAAACAAATGAGTAAGCCCCAACCCAAACCCGAAAAAGCGGAAAAATCCCAGGGAAAACGAAGGAAGCGTGTAAGCACGAAGGCATCGTCTTGATGCTGGCGAGGCTATTTCGGCGGGATTAGCGTGGCTGTTAAAACAAACGGAAGACGGCCGAGGGGCGGACGGGCGCGGGCGAATAGACGTCGGGAGAAATTAAGAGCGTAATTCGGAGGGGGCCAAGGAATAATAACATGTTTAGGGGAAGGGAGGCTGGTCAGTACGGTTCATTAGTCCTCGCTTAGGAGTCACGCCGAGGCCGCCAACGGCCGGGGTTGGAGGATTAGTGATGAAGGGATGAGGGATGCCCGCGCCCGGGGGTGCGGAGGGGAGGCGTCCCGTGACGCGGTCAATCGACGCCCTCCCTCTTTCGGACCGTCACATGTCAACCTGTAGATTGCTCGTTTCCAGTTCGCGTTCAGCACAGTGTTCGTCTTTTTTCTTCTACTTTTTTTTTTTTTTTTTTTTTTTTTTTTTTTTTTTTTTTTTTTTTTTTTTTTTTTTTTTTTTNTTTTTTTTTTTTTTTTTTTTTTTTTTTGCAATGATTCGCTCTGATTTTAATTCGAGCTGCATTTGGAAAAAAATGATTGATCCAAGACTATCACTGACTTTTTTTTTCAACAGACTTTTTTATTTGTAAGCCACGGTTTACTAAAGAAAAGGGTGTATTCCGCGCCAAACATGTCCTAAGAAGATTGCGCAAAACGTATTTCAGAAATTAGAAATTTAAAGAAATGTATCATGTCCAGAACTCTGTCATTCTCTTGATTCTTTACCTTGACCCATAACCAGGAGCAATGCTTGAACTTCGCCGACCTATCACAGAGTAACCGATTGTTTTTGTAGCAAAAGGATTGGGTTTACAATACTATCATCGTATTTTAAACGTGTAGTATTCTTTTTCAGACGAACACTGAATTATGGAAGTATTAGCGCTTCGGCGAAAGGAAATAATAATCAGAATAAAATTTAAATAAAGTAAATAATTAAATAAAAAAAATATAATGGAAAAGAAAGTAAAACACTTCGTCCTTTAGTTCATTGCATCAGAAAAGTATTCTTACTGCTTATGAGTATGTATCGTAAATTAAAGCAGCCCTAAACAACTCAAAAGTGTTTGCTCTCTTCACAAGCGCGGTCAGCCAGGAGATGAGTCAAAATCATACGCTTTCACCGTAATTTAAGTAATAAACCTGTGAATAGAATGATCCAAGACTTTTCAATGTTCAAGTACTGAAAATAACGCTGAGAATGTGCTCGTCTGTATTGGAAAGAGGCCTCTGGGAAGGTCAAGGACTTGGAAAAATTATTGGTAAGTACAAGATAGAAGAAAAGGGGTGGAGGTACAAAGAGTAAAAAAAAAGCGTTCTAACAATGCAGACGATGCTGGTTTTTTCTCAGAAAGATCTCGCAGAGAAAGAGCCAGCGCCAGCTACACAAAAAACTCGACTCGTGTGGACAGAGCCGGAGTAGCGCATCGCCTATGACTGAAAAATAACATTTGCCTTCAAACAAGAGCGTATGCAATTTGGCCGTCTTCGGAGTTAATTGATTTACCTACTCGCAATTTTGTCGCTCGCGACGAGTTCGCTTGTGTTTTGATCCATACTATGCAAATTGATCGGAAATGAGATTAATTATTCAATTTTTTCGCTAATATTAATTCTGGTATGCTCCCCTAATTTTCAGTTCTTATGATTCGTCGTTTAATTTTGTGATACATCAGGTGCTTTTTATCTTTTTAAGCGTTTGGTTTAATATTTTGTCTCCAAATACTACGTTGAAAATCAACACTGGGCAAATAAAATGTGTGATCATCCTCACTGTAAAAAATGGTTCAAAAATGTTTATCAACTTAAAAAAAATTGCATGTGTTGTCATGTTCATTTTGTTAATGTGACAAATGACGTATTTTATTTCAAGAGTTTTTTGTAAGTATTTTTGATTTCAAATGAAGTTTCTTTCAATTTAAAGAAATGTAACATTCTCCTCGATGAAAAATTCAATTGTTTATGATTTAAAAAAAACCCATCAAATTGAAAAAAATTATTGTGCTGAACAAAAATCATTTTGTAAAAGAATGGTCTGCAACTCAAAAAAAGTTGTTGATCTAGAATAATGTCGCACAAAATGAAGTCTATACCAAGGTATATATGAGCCGCTGTATGAAACAACGTCAACCAACATTGATATCTCTATCAATAATGAAGTCTAAAATAGGCATTGGGATACATTACATTATTTTTTGCTTTGAACCCTCTGAACAAAACATCATGACTAATTTAACAAACTTAGAAGGAATATTTTTTCAAATCAGGAGAAAATTAAAAAAAGTAAAATGAAGCGAGTGGCAAAATGATAAACGAGAAAATTCGCGGCCCGAAGGAACCTTTGACCGCAACCAATGCCCAACTTTATGACCTCCGCTGACCTTTTTCTTTATCCCTCATCGTCTTGCAGTGACTAAACGGCATAACTACAACTGAACAAAGCGAACCCTGCCATATTTACATCTCCTGGCCCTCCAGAGGTTCTTGCGTTAAATCCAGATAAGTCATCTCGCTGGCGATGTATCGGGTTCGTTTAATATTTGAAAGCTCCACATGTTGGCGAATCCTAATATATTTTTCATCGAAATCTGTAGCCAACATGTCTCTTTCACAGTGTCTTGAGCCCCAGGGTGGAAGTCCAGCCCCGCAACAAGTTTGCCAGACTGTGCAATTAAATTTAGATATTTTATATGTGTTTAAATGGGGGAAAGAGCTGAAAAATCAGCACTATCTGGCAGCTATGCCCCGCAATTAAAGCCTCATCTATCGGTGTCGGCGACTAAAAAGTGAGCGAAAAAACACAAAAAAATAATAACGAGGAGGGAATAACGGAGATAAAAATTGGATAGGGATGGGCGGTCAAGGAGAGTCGCCCCTACGCGGAGGGGAGAGAAAACCAGGGGCGGAAGGCTAAAGCTGAGTGAAAAACGATGTCTGTAAAATTGCATTCGCTATGATAAATGTATTCTGTCTTTTTTCCTTGCTGATTGCACCAATAATGTCGGAGGCGATATAAAAAATACGCCAGGATTTGTTTGTTGGACCAAAACATAAGAAAAATTCCAACCTTGTCCCGCCACCCCTGCGCCCTGCGCCACCCTCTGATCCTGTTCCTGGGCTGCCGACACGAAGGGTTGATCAATGATTTGCCTGTTCCTTCCACCTCCCGCACGATCTATTTCGCTGTTTTGCTTTGCTCCTTCCGCCGCTTCTGTTGCAACATGGAACCAAGTATCCGGGACACAAAAAAAGTTTGCAGAAAGTGATCTACTTAGGTAGTTACATACTGTACCCTGCATGTACATGTACATTCTGTTAATAGTTTCCTCACCGGATTTTTTTTTTTTTTTTAAATGACAGGAATTCCCGTTGGCTCAATGGGATGCTTATTATGATTAGGTACCAGAATCTCATTAGTATACAGAGAATTTCGATTATTCCAAAAGAAATCTTCCGAAGAAAATATTATTATGTCATTAAATGAGGACCTCGGAAATTTTTTCTCTGGGAGGGCGTAGTAAATAGGAAGGTTTTTTAAAATTGTACTTTACATACTGTTCCTTCTTAATGTCAAAAAGTGACGGTGAAATTTGATTATCCATGGGATTAGAGACGTAAGTCAATAGAGACAATTTTTCAGAAGAGCGTTCTCAACGGTTCGTTTTTTTCTCCACACCACAAGCTAGGTTTCCAGAAAATCTAATTTTCCCCGGAAAATATCATTTTTGGGGAAAACTTTGATTATATTTCTCGGAAAATAAATTTTTGCAATTGTAGGGGTTTTTTGTTATCTTGGACACTAGCTAGTTTTCCAGAAAATCAAATCTGCCCCGGAAAATCTCATTTGTTGGGGGAAAACTTTGATTTCAACGCTCTCAAGTGAGGGAAAAAGTTTCAAAATGCAGAGTTTCAATCTGAAATTTGTTTATGCCTGTAATTTGTGTATTCAATAATTGAAATATTTATTCATATTTTCTGTCTGTTTATCTCGCTAACCCCCATTTTTGGAGGGGAAGAAGAAAGACATGCACACAGTCGCAGCTAGATTTAAAAATCGAAGCTCCTTTTTTTCGGGCTAGGTTCGGCAACGAACGTCTAGCGTTCGGTAGTTTATATTGCCCGACATCAATTTTGAATTTATTGGTCTCATACATCAGCGCGATTCTCGTTCAGCGTGTGCTCCGCGTTCGCTTCGGATCTCCGATCAACCGGTGCGCGCCACAATTTTTCTCCGCCAGAATGCGCTCGCGTTTAAATCGAATTAAAGCTCTCGCGCTCCGATTCCGGACAAATTGGTGCCGCAGCCGGTAAACGCTCCAGCTATGTGTTTGATTAAACTCCATTAGTTATAGAATGCAAGAAGATCGGGGAAAAAACATATCTTAC
This sequence comes from Bemisia tabaci, assembly GCF_001854935.1. Classification (NCBI taxonomy): domain Eukaryota; kingdom Metazoa; phylum Arthropoda; class Insecta; order Hemiptera; family Aleyrodidae; genus Bemisia; species Bemisia tabaci. The sequence continues at coordinate 5,496,800 of NW_017547098.1, forward strand.
CCTGTCTTAATTTTAAATGTTCCCTAGCAATGCCTTGTAGAGGGAAACCAGGCGCACCTGTATTCTTGGAAAATTTAAAAATGTATCGCTGTGCTTATTTTTTTTAGAAGGAAACTAACCAAAATATATCCTCGAAATTGTATTTGAAAATTATGAATGGGTAAAGAATATTCACTAATGTCAAGAAGAATTGCCGATAAGTTTTCTTTTAAAGAATAATACATAAAGGGAGACTTGCAACGCCGCGATGGGATGGACAAATTTTTCGATTACAGCCATCTATATGTGAAAATTACTCAAGGAGAAAATTGTATCGAGTTCGGTCTCGAGAACGCAGTTCATTGCAAAGTTTCAGGATTTGTCGTTTCCTCTACAAAAGAACGTAACTATATTCCAATGTTGCTAAATGTCCTCTAGCAAATCGCAATTTTAGCCGAAGATTCTTGGGCATTTCGATCTGAAAATTTCACTAATTTTTCATTTGATCTCGTGTACGGACACAGTTTTGGACAAAACTATCACTGGTGCATTCTTGTAAAAAATCGAATTGTTTTAGTCAATATTACAACCTTGGAATGAATTTACGTTTTTTCGTGCGGGAAAAGACGAAAGGGCAAGTTTTATGTGCAGATAGGAGCGATTTTTTTTTTTTTAAATGCAGAATTTACCTCCATGATCAATCTTTATAGATTGAAAAGTGAGGTCAATATCATTGTCAGATCATCCCAGTCGGGAAACTTGACTTGGACAGCGTAGCTTAGCGAATTCCAAACGGGAAAGAAAAAGAGAAGAAGTAACAACCGTAACTCAATTTTTCCCGTCTATAACCATCCCCGGAACCCCTTACACTTCGCCAATCAAACAACTCCATAGCCGAAAAACAGACTCAGCCCTCAAACGAATGTGTGCGAGGAAAAGCGAGCGCAGAAGACGAGAAAACAGCGCGGAAGAGTGGGGCACCAAATTGCGGGCTCAGAATCGGGAAGATACACTCAAAAGTGCAGTCGGAAAGAAGTTCGTACAAACGCGGTTGCCAGATCCGGTGGAATTTTCCGGAATTTCCGGAAAAATGCGGACTTTTCTGTGGAAATCCGGAGATTTCAGCCGAAATCGCTAGGCAACGCGAAGGCGGGGGAGTTGTTAAAGTTGTCTTCATGGTGGCGTCGTGTTCGGTAATGAAAAGTGCGGTTTAATTCTCGTGATTAGATTACGGCGAGCTTCAAGATCCTCATTACAAGTTAATCCCCTCGTTGCGTCTTAACAACCCCGTGCCCTCCGCCCCCGCCCCGCCCTCTTGTCAATCCTAGAATTGTTCAAGTTCCGCTTGCATAATAAGTTCCGCCCGGAAGTTTGACTGTTTTCAACTTCGGCCGAGAGCCCGCTAATCGCCGGGAGTGATTATTGTCCGAAAAGTGGATTACCGGGACTCGAAGCCAAATCCTCTGCTATGAAAAGTTTTACAACTGAATCAGTTTTTTTTTTTTCTTTTTTTTTTACTTCTCCCATGTTTTACGTTGTCTTTGCTCCTCAAGTTCGTATGTGACCGTAACCTCATACTTTCTCGTCTGTCTCTGCGACGATTGTTACTGTCCGCGCAAGAAACAGAATGTAGAATTTCCAGGTGATTTTGATGATTTTGTTCCCAAGTAATTTCTCTGAAATCCCTGCGTTTTGTGGCATTAGACTTATTGTTGTTCCTCCTATGAAAGAACGTAACTTTATTTGAATGTTGCCAACTTTCCCCTCGCAAATTGTATTTTAACCGGGGGAATCTTGGGAATTTGTATTTGAAAATTTCATTGATTTTTCTGCCGAAATTTCTGCAAAAACTTCAAGGAATGATGTCAATTTGTTCTCCCTTAAAAAAATAACATAGAGGCGTAGATTTTCAGACACAGCAAACGAGATATGCGATTGCGGACTTACACCGTCGATATGTCTAGAGAACATTTTTGAGGTTTAGATAGAAAAAATAAGTAATAAATCTGGCCGAATTTCGCATGAAACCAGGAGAAAAATCAATGAGAAATTCCCAGCAGTCTTCCAGGAAAAATTTGATTCGCGAGTGAAAATTTTTCCTCGTTGAAATAAAGTTCCATTCTCTCGTTCGGGACACAACAAATTGTGGACACAACGATCAAAATCCGTACGGTTTAATCCGGTATCAATTCTACTCTTAATCTTCCGCGATCACACTTTAAATCAAATCGATGCTCATAAAGGAAAGAAACTTTATGAAGAACGACCCCGAACGCGACCCTTCCTCAGGGTTATCTTGCGGGGCGAGCGAAGTGGCCCTGCAACAAAGTTGGCACGGGATCCTGCGCGGCGGTATCATGCAGGTTGGAGAGCATCTTAATGACTGCGGAATAATGTTTGCAAAGGGAGCTGCTCAATAAGTAATGTTTATGTAGCCCTCTGGTAGTCAATAAACCATCTCACCTCGTAAACTCGACCATAAGTTAGCTTGGGGGAGCGAGCCGGGGCTGAGGGCCGACTATCTCCTCCTCGGATCTCAACTCGCGCTTTCGTACTCCCTAAATTTTCCCAAGCCAACCTCTGCGCGTCTTACTCCAGTTTCTCAGGACGAAATTGAATTTCCGCGCTTTCCCTCATGGTTTTGCGCTTCTCTGTCTTTGATGGTTTGGTTTGGTTTGGTTTGTTTGGAAAGAAACGCGCTGTCTCCTCTATCTCTGTCTCTATGGTCTCCTCTTAATCTTTATGTCCGCGGCAGTATCATTTTTGAGACCCACGTGTAAAAAAAAACTTCTATTACATGGATCGAACACTAAAGGTTCTTATGGAATACTAAACGTTTCGGTCCAAGTAACCGAAGTTTTCAGTCCGAGGTACAAATAATTTAGTTGTGTGGACCGAAAACTTATAAAATTTTGAGAACATACTTGAGATGTGATCTTCGAGACCTGTACATTATGCCAGAGCCAAACATATTAAATTTTTGTGTGAACAAAACAGTTTTTTAAGCGTGTTTCTAAAAGGTAATATTCCACATCCGCAATTGTTACATATTAAGTTAGCCTCATGTACCATTAGTTTTTCTGCGCGTACAAGTGTTTTAACGGAGGAGCCGCAAATTTTAAGTCCTATTCGCGCTCTATGTTTTCGAGAGTTGGATCGTGAAACCGAAGCTGCGCGGTGCTCAACGCGCCGTATCGCGGGGCGACGCAACCCGCGGCGCAGACGGCCGTCCGCCAGCCATCAACCGCAACTAGTCGCGAGGATATAATGAAGCTGGAATGGGACTTGTTCCATATGTGCTGAATATCATTACGCGCGCACATACCCGCACATTGACGACATCGCTCGGCCGTTTCTCTATCGAATGCTCGCGTTTTTATTGCCGCGACGTGCCGCCCTTCCCCGCCCCCCACTCCCCCCGGGGNGCGGGGGGAGTGGGGGGCGGGTCTCGGCCGTCGTGCGAGGCTACCATCCGCGCCATAAAATGGTGGATGGCTCCACCACGCCGCACGGTGGACCGAGTCAATCCGAGAGTTGGGCCATAACATTTTTTACTGAAACTTCAGATTTCGGTGTTCTATTCGTCAAATTTTAAATTTTAATGAGTGTTTCTGAAAGAGAATTTCACGAGGAAATCAATGGAGCCGCTTTTAGAATCTCAAAGTTGCGCATAAAAGTATTTATAAGCTTTCGAAGTTTTCAATTTTTGTCCGACCTCTCCTGTTGACTCGATCCACCGTGCGCCGCCGCTCCTCCGACCGTGCCACGAAACGTCTTCCTTCTCGAGAAAAGCAGGTCTGGTTTTTTTTCTCTGCCCCCCCTCCTGGTGGGTATGAGTGAGGGGGCGGGGGGATTGAAACTATCGGAGTCGTTAATTTAATTATCGACGTCGTGGACCTGTTTGCAGGAGGCTTTCTCCATGGCGAAATCCTGTGTCTTTCGAAATTGGGCTTGATAAATAGGGCATCGGGCAGTGTACTCGTAATCAGGGAAAATGACCCAGAAATCATTATTTTTTAGGCTGAAGAATTTTATAGGTTTATTTTAACTTTGCAAAATTTCCTCATGGGAATTGTGTTTTAACTAGGAAACTGTTGCATATCCGATTTTTTTTTTTTTTTTTTTTTTTTTTTTTTAAATTGATTTCTCAACTGGTTGGCTTAAAAAGTGTATGACATATTTTAGCAGAAGAATGGTGCATTCTATCATGAGTCTACTTGTTTTTTGATTCAGTGATCCTGGAGGGTGAAGATAACCAGATATTTGGTCGCTTTTACCGTATACTTCTGGTGAATGCTAATCAGGAAAATTTTAACCAGAGTTGCAAAGAATCATTGCAACTGTGTGAGTCAATTTCGCAATCTAGGTTAGGAAACGACAAAATAGGGAAAAGGGGCTAAACTTGAGAAGTTTCTTTTTTTTCTATATTGGAGCGGACGCTTCTTTACACGATCTTCTCATGCTCAGTCATGCTATATATAATAAAATGGAAAATCAGAATATTCAATGAAATAAAAGTGTACAGCGCCGAGAGTTACACATTTCACAATGCAGCCCTGGATGGACCTCATCCTTCCTCTTGCGCACGGAGAAAAAAGTTCTGTTCGTATTAAACACCAAACTTTCGCGGTTCAGATAACCAAAGTTGTCGGACACAGAGACCTAACTTTAGTTCAGAATCAAAATTCTGTCCCGATGACGCAAAAATTCGGTTAGCTAAACCGAATAATTTTAGAGTCCAATATGTCTAAATTTTGACCCTGGAACTGAAATTTTTTCCTCAATACAATCCATCCATAACGTAGGCTCAAACCTCCTTTTTCCCTAGAGCGTTACGAATTTCATGAACGATCCCTTCAAGTTTGACTTCTTCAGTTCTCCTGAAGTTTGGTATTTCAATTCATGCTTGATTCTAGCGAAAAGCACCCTCATTTGTCATGCAGTGGCGAGTGGTGAATGATCGTTTGTCGATATTTCCCCATCTGAAGCTACGGTATAGAATCCATTATTAAGGTGTTCATTGTGAACAACCTGTTAATCGATTCTTTTCCATAAGTTTAAATGACAGACCAATCGATATATCGCAAGGCTTACCAAGCCACTGTCATTCGTAGTTCCTCGATCGGCAAGAGAAATGCAGGCTTATGCGATTCGAATTATGGAGCGAGGGAGAGTGTGGAGGGATAGGGGATGAGGCCATGGAAAGAGGTAATGGAGTAAATCTTGAGAAACATGTAAATTGAGGGACGAAGTACGGGACTCAGAGGGACGGGGATGAAAATGACGATGATGTTCAAATCGTGCAAGGAATTTTTTTTTCTCCACTCCTTTGCCTGCCGTGTTGTTTCGTCCTCAGAGAAGAGAATAAGAATTATTTTCCATCAAAGATTTCCGCGAGCTTCCCCACTATTATTCTCCGAGCCTCTTTTATGCGTTTTGAACTCCTTCAGGTCCTCCCTCTACACTTCGTTTGGCGTTTTTCACGTCCCTGAAAAATGGAATACATAGACACCTAAAGTGCGAAAAACTTAAAACTGAGGCACTAAGAACCATTTATTTTGCCTTTATATTTTTCGTCATTTTTCTCACAAATGGAGAAAAAAGGAATAGATGAACAGTAATGGTTTATCAGTAGTTTTTTCACCCCAGGGAGTCCAGAGGATCGTTATTTTTTTAGGAAGGAGGGTATGGGCCTGCGTTACGGGCTAGGGTGTTAACATAATCAGATTTTTAGCGTTACCTATTTTATGATCTACCACTAGTGGCACAGTCAAAACATTTTCATTTGAGGGGGCAGTGGCGCCTTCTTTTATAAAGTTCTCATGAGGGATTGTCCAACACTGAAAAAAAAATTATGGTAACATCTACCATAAGTCTACTTTATTTTTTACACAGTGATATTTTTTAGTGAAAAAAACTAGAATTTAGGTTGTATTCGCCGAACTTCGGTGATCACATAATATGGTATATACTACCATATAGTCTGGTGTAGATTACCATACTCGTATCACTGTGTCAGAGTATGGTCAAATCTACCATATTTTTTTCCGTGAAGGGCAAACATTTTCTGAAAATCACGAAAATTGGACAGAAAATTTTGCAATCATGGGAACTTTCTAGCATTTACCACTGACGGCCACTCAGGAAGGCCGTATTTTAACATACTCTGCCCGCCTCCAGCTTTGCGAACCAATGGAATCCCGGTTCCCAGTTGTCGCGACTCTTGGGAAACTACGAGGCGACTCGTCATGGACGACGAAGGCCCGTCCTGTCGTAAAGAAGCCATCAAAAAGACTCCTGATTTCAGGTAGCCATTAATGCCGTTGTTTTTTCTCCTCCTCCTCGAGCGGGGCCCCGATGTGAATTTCAATTGGTTTCGAAACAATTGCCGGATGAGTCGGGAGAATCGTAAATCAAGGACCGCTCCTGCGTTTTGAAGCGCTGCCAACTCGAGAACGAGAAGTCGAGGGATATGAAAATGAGGACGGTCGTCGCGGCTGCGGGTGTCGTCATCCCGCTGACGGCTGACGTCGCCGACGTTGAGTCGGGGTTGCCACCAGCCACCATCCGGGGGAACCGAGTTCTTCTTGAAGAAGGTGCACGATCAAAGCTCCCTCAGGAGTCGAGGATTTTCGATTTGAAACCTACCAACACCAGACGTCAACGAAATCGAAATTTTAACAAATTTTCTCGATAAAAACTTTTTGATCACGTGACGGTTGCGTGTGAAAACAGGAATATCCCAAAACCGGTGTTTTCACATGGAAAAGCAGGGAAAATCACGTTTATATATTTACAGAGACATTGAAATGCAATATTTTTGAAATTTCTAAGGAAAAATGAGTTTTTGAAATGGTAAAGCTAAAAACTTTCTGCATTCCCGGGCCTCACGAAAAATTTTCCGAGGAACATTAGAGTACGTTTTTTTTTTGTCCAAAATCAACTTGAGAGGTCATGAAAAATTCTTTGAGTGGACCACTAGACAAGATATACGAATTAAAGCATTGGAAGCTTCTCCTTCAATATTTCATGTAGAGCACGATATTCGCAATGAAATTCACTCCCACCCAAGATATTGTAGGTTTTATTTAGCAATGCAAAATATCCCGGAAAAATATAATTTTCCGCTCACATGAAAAACTGAGTCTACTGGAATCTAATCGTACACCACAGCGGCATTGACGGGATCTGAATAAGGAGGTTTACTTGAAAAAACAAAAAAATAAGGGATTACATCGTATTTCTCCAAAAGCTTTACGTAACCACTATGCTTCATCCGCGAATTCTCCGTTTTCACACCGGAACTTTATCAGTGGATGTCGAAAAAAATGTGGCAGCATTTGCACCAAGCTCTTGTCTGCCAGACTGCTTGCTTGGCATGGTCGCACATTTGAACCGCGAATCATCTGATTACATTGAATCCAAGGACTTCTTCAGTCGTCGCAATGGACAATGAAAACATAATTTTCGATGAAGATTAACCTTGCAAAAGTAACAGAAATAATGAATTATATACCTTACTTCTTTTAGGAGCTCTTGAAAGCATGTAAATTCTGCCGCTCGAAACAAAAACCAGGTGACATTTTAGAACAAGAATCCTAAATATCCTAAGGGCCATCACAAGTAGCTTACCTATCGGTTTTGTTTCTCTCATTCAATAGATGGTCCAAGAATAAGAAGTCTCACCCAAAAACTAAGACTAGAAAACCACAGTGAATATTCTGCAAAATCTCAGCAGTAAAAGATGGCGTGTAGGGAGTTTGAATATTACCCATCCTTAGTTTTTTAGAGCACGCTCTTGACCAAATTCTGCTCTAAAAATTAGAAAAAAGTATTAGATGCATGTTCAGCACGGATTTCAGCGAGTTACAGGAAAGCACACCGAAGGTATCTCACCCATAACTCATCGAAAAAAGCTGGGGAATAAAATTAATCTAAGAGTAATTAAGATAATAATTCAAAGAGCAGCTGAATCACGGGAAGGTCTGTAACTAAATCAGCCGTGACAGGACTTGGGTGGGAGGGGGAGGGGGACCGGGGTCCTCCAGGGTGGGGAAGGGATGATGATAACATATTTCACGCGGAGGTATGCATATCTCAGAGCGAGCGTCCTCAGGGAAAAATAAACCCCGACACGAAAGGAATCAAGGAAGAAAATTTAGATCATGATATCTTTTCTGCAACTCCCAAATCATTCTTCGCGCAGCTTATTTTTTAAATGTAAAATGTATTTACATTTTCTCTCCTCCTTTTTTTCCCGACTCTCCGACGCGACGGTGAAAAAAATCTTTTCCAGCCCCGATTTTCCCTTTTTTATATTTTTTTAATTTATTTTATTATCAACACAGGGCCGTGAGTTATTTATTTTGGCAGTTTAAATTAAAAATATACCCTTGACTTGACTTATGTAATTTGTACTTGTGTCTTTTCCACCCCCGCAATCCCTCCCCCGAACCCTTCCCCTAACCTTCACCGCCACCTCGCGCTCTCTCAGTCTATCTCTGAAACCCTCAACCTTTGCATATTAATTATTTTTGCTCACTTTCAATCCTTTTGAGTTTATCTTTGGTCTCTCCCTCGAAAATGAATTTAAATTATTACATTAATGCTGGATTTGTAGGAAATCTTTCTTCAAGTGCTCATTGAGGTAGGCACGATTTGATCTGATGTTTGTAATGTTGTGGGGAGAGTGAAAGGGTGTAAGGCTAGCAATCGGTAATTATTTGAGGAAGGATTTTTGGAATATCTATTTTGATTCATAATCCATATGCAATGCTGCAACCCACTTTAGTGTGTCCATACCTCGCGATTTGACTGTAAAGTTTACCAGGTGAACGCCAGTGGGGGCGTTTTCTGATCGAAAATTTAGAGGAAGTAAAATTGACTTGATAGAGTTATGGAAGATGTGCTGCGATGCAGTAATGCTTTACGGTATTCTGCCGGTAAATCGGTATGTTTCAATTTGCAAAGTAGGCCAGAAAATCACCCTCTCTTCAGAAATAAAGTTATCAATCCGAGGATTTTTGTCCTCAAAACTTGCTTCGCAGCCCATTTTCCGGTGCTCTTGCAGCCAATTTTGATGCTGGTCAGTAGGCGTCGAATATAATACTGATGTGCCAACGAATATTTCGCATTACTCAAAATGATTGCTTCATTAGAATTTCGATTGTGGTCCCTGGTGGGGCCTCTGGTCTATTGTTGCTCATTTGTATATTTATCGCCATAATGCCGAAAAAGCGGTCAAAAATGGAAAACTTGGATTAACGATAGAAAAACAAAAAACTGTTGAAGCAGGGTTAAAAACATCTTTAATCCAAAGTTATCGCGCAATCACCGTCCATATTAGTTTGCTGACGCCACATCAACTTTCCATCATTCCACCAATTGACGTCAATGCGTCCGTGTACGTCTCATGAGCGCGCCGGAGCACAGAACGTATTATTAGTCGATGATAGTTTACCTAACCGTGATTCATCGTAAATCGGATCAATTATCGGACGAACCAATAGGATACGTAAGTCCGCCTCCCCTCCCCCCTTAATCTGACAACGATGTTTCATCACGTCCTCTCCCCGGTGATTCCATAAACCTCAGCCCGAGGCATCCGAGCTTGTGCTTGAAGTCATTCATGCTGAAACCTTCCGGTCAATCTAATTTGTTGTGTCGCACCGATCCAATTACCTCTGATAATTGATCATGACGATTAATTAGTAATCAGCTGCGTCAGGCGTCCACCGCCAGCCGTGTCCACGAGGAAAAGAAAGGAGGAAAATAGAGGTACTTTTCCTGGGATTGAGTCAAGGTTAACTGAGGGCCGCATCCATAGTCGTTCCTTAGCTCATTTCCTAAGGAAAACCTCTTATAGTGTTCGTAGCGATTAAGAGAGTTTTAAGGAGGTCGTTTACATATCATTATGAAGAAGACTATTCGCAGGAGCTTGAGGACAAATGGACTTCATCTTGCCATTGGAAACTACAATTTTAGCCTATCCGTAAAAACACTCATGGGCATAGGGAAACTGAAGATACATACGTCGTTTCTAAACTGAGCCAGATATTGTAGTTGCAAATTGAGGCACTGGATGCGAAAAGGACACTTCTCGCTTGCAGTGTTTTAGAGTCTCATGTAATATTTCATTCATTGTAAGGAAAGTGAATGCATCCATTTCACTAAAAATTTTACTGAATATTCCTTAGAATTCTACAATTTTCCATGGAAAGAATTCTGGAAAAATCACCCATTGAATTCTTCTCTGAGGGATTAATTCGCAATAGAGGTTCTGAAACACCGCGATCGAGAAGTGTCCTTTTCGTATCCAGTGCCTCAATTGCAAAATGATCCTCGCAAGAGATGTCGATGATTTGCAAGTTCAAAACATGCAAAATACGAAGAGAAAGATTCTACTTTTTTGACAACTTTTTTGTAAAATAAATGATTTTTTTTTTTTTTTTTTTTCGCAGTGGCAAAGCATTTTGATCCCTCCCAAGGACCTTTTTTCAAAAATTTACAGCTAAATTTTACTCCAGGTTCTTAAAAGCTGTCCCTTACATGATTTCCGAAGGACCCTTTTAAATCTCCTTGTTTCAAGGAACAAGTATGAATAATTGAATACGACTCTGATACAGTGGAAATCATTACACAATCAGACGGCCTCTAAATTCTTAAATACGTATCTCTGGTCTTAAACAAGAAAATTTGTCGCCGTGCAGAAATTACCCCAACACCCCCACCTCAGCTCAAATTTCAATAACACACTCCAAATTGCTTCCTCTTATCTTTTTAAGTAATTGAGGTCCGCTCAACCTACCCTCCAACTCGCGGAAGGGTTGAGGGCACCGCGACGCCGCGATGAACTAGCTTTAATTCAGTGCAGATAAAACGCTTCTCATACGAGCATTGTAATGCCTTCCTAAGCGACACACCGTTGCCACACTCCACGACAATTAACCTCTGTGTCTGCCTCCATAGCTCATTTGAACTGTCGTTCAATCACTATCTCTGAAAGAAGGAAAGGTCGAAATCATGGTTTGGACGAAAAGTATGAATGACATCAGACGTCTATTAGCGGCTTTTTCAATGGGTGATACCGGATTCGGATAGGAAGCACGATTATCAGACGTAAAAAGCTGGCGTTTGGAAAGTTTTTTTAAAAGAAAATTTCTTACATATTCATAATTTTAAACCGGCAAAAGATGATTCCAACTACAACTAATTCAATACCCTCTCTTTCAGAGTATTTCACCAATGCCATTGTGTAACATCTTTGCGGTTTAATGTCCTACACCGAGAAAAGTCTCTGGCTTATAAATCAATCACTGGCTCATCTGGAACGCCACTAATAGTAGTGAAGGAAAAATATAATAATCGCATATGTGCCTCAGTGGTGGTATACAATACCAAGGTATGGTCTTTATACCTTCCTATGGTTCACAAACCGCGAATCTTTAGTTCATTCACCACTATTAGTGGTGTTCCTAATGAACTAGTAATTGGTTTTTAAAGTCATAGATCTTTCTCTGTGTGATCCCTCCTCGGCCAGGGGAAAAAGTATGAAAATCAGAAAAACCCTCAGAAAATGGGGGTATGAGGTTTTCTTTTTTTTAAAAAAATAAATTATATTTTTGTTTTCTGGTCGAAGAAGGGGTTGAAACCAACCCTAAATGCCCCAGAAATTCTGTTTGTGTTTAGCCTGGGTTTCGAATTTATGAATTCGAAACCCGGGCTGAATTGATAAAACCCAATTGAAAATTGAAATTGCAACCCAGTTGATATAGTGTATCAACATACAAGTATACTTGTGTGTTGATACACTAAATTTTTCGTCATATTTCTGTGTATCATTCTCATTTGCTCACCTTGTAAACTCCTCCCTCCGAGATACCCATGAATTTCGTGGCGTTAATCCAGTGAAAGCGGCAACGGATCCGCGCGGGAGCAAAATTCGAAAGATATTTGGCCGCTTATAATTGGCCCCTGGGCGCCGGCAATAATATCCTTAAACGGCGGCGACTGCTCGCGGGTTTCCAACCCCGTCTTTCCCTCCCCCCCCCCCCGTCCCCGTCCCCGATCCCGCGCCGGTACAAGACCGCGAATTTTGTCGCAACCACATTTCACTCGCCCGATTATAACGCCGATAACGCCCGAGCGCGTTATTGTTTCACCCGCAACCCGAGCCGGACTTGTTCCGACTTCCGAGTTCTGGATGCCGCAGGTCGCGTTGCCGGGAATTGTCGTGTTCGGCGATTTTAATGTCGTTGGTCCCGTGCTTTAGGGTCGATTATTCATTTTAATTACGTCGGGTTTACATCGATCCACACGGAAACCGCCAACTTTCGCCGTTCAATATGCGAACTTTGAGTCAAAGATTGAAGGGCATCCGAGAGTTTGGAGTTTCATTGAGAACATAGTGATTGTTACGCCAAATTTAATTTGTTTTACTAGAGAGAAGTCGGTGCGTGTCAATTTTCGTCTATTTTAAATGTTTGTTTGAGAATCCTACTAAGGTTCACAGAAAAAAATGGATGGTGCTGACGACAGAACCTTTTGTTCATACGGCTCCCACAGTTTCTTTGTTACACTTACAGAACTTTTCTGTTGTGAGAACAGAACTTCTGTCGTGGGAACAGAGTACTCTGTTCCCACGACCAAAAGTTCTGTAATTGTAACAAAGAAACTGTGGGAGCCGTATGAACAAAAGGTTCTGTCGTCAGCACCATCCATTTTTTTCTGTGTTGTGAAAAAGTGGTGAAACAGTGCTGGTTCCACACTATTTTGCGGGGGGAAAAAAACCAAAAAATTCCAAAAATTTCAATTACAGTCAACAATCTTTGAGCCTCAATGAGTATCATAGAAAATACAGAGAGGGCAGAATGTTCAGTTCAGGCAGATGAATTGGCATTTTTAGTGTTTTTTCTTAGTCCCAGTGACGAAGCGTGAACGATTAATTCCCAATTTGAAGCCATAGTAGTGAATCTGTTATTAAGGTATTAGTTTCGAACACCCTGTTTATCGATCCTTTTCCATCAGTGAGAAAAAAAGTTCGATAAATCCGAACTAGTTTGGATCATATGGAACCACGATTTTGTTCGGTACACACAACCGAATTATTCGGTCTGTTCAACCGAATTGTTCGGTTTGTGCCACCGAACCATAATAAATTCTTACAGTTCGGTTCAGTGGACCGAAAAGTTTGGCTGAGCAGACCAAATAATTCGGTCGTGTGTACCGAACAAAATCTTGGTTCCATATGAGCCAAACTAGTTCGGATTTACCGAACTTTTTTTCTCAGTGAGGTTTGAATGGCAGATCAATCGATGTATCCCAAAGCAGGGCCACGCCACTGCTTATTTGTAATGTTATAATGTTGAATTTGCTTGCAATTTAGCCTCTTCTCCTCCACAAAAGTCAATTGCCATTCTTAAACGCCACTCAAACCTCACTCCAAGTCAATAATTTCCCTTCCTTTCATGAATGCATAGCAAAAAACCCGTAGATATCCAGCATGTTTTTTTACACTGTATCATCTCAAAGCAACCTGTAAGAGACAGTTCAATTTTCCTCACCCCACCATTCCATTTTTTCTAAACGGCCCGTCGACTAAATGTCGCAGATCAACCCACGGATGAATTAGACGAAGAATCCCCGAGTGTTAGGGGATGAAGAGGGGGGAGGAGGCCTCTTACCCTAAATATCGCGGTCTGATGGAGCAGGAGCCTCCCCAATTAGAAAGACAAAAGGACAAGAGGGGTCGCCGCCGCAGTTTGCAAAGCAGCTTCTTCAAGCGAGGAAAGATCATTATTTAAGATGAACATTGATTCGGGCCCTCTTCCCGCTAAATTACAGCCACCCTCACACATAACCTCGAAAAAAATGAGTCCGAGACTCTTTACCGTAATTGCCGCTACCTGTTAACACCTAATATTTCCCGCCCCGACTCCCGTGTTTTTTTCCTCCCCTAACACTTATACTTTCCCGTTACTTCTTGCCCTCTGCACCCGCGAAGTGAGTTTTTTTCTAACGCGCTCAACGCCTTGTTTTTTTTCTTTTTTTATTCCTTTGATTTGTAAGCACTGCCGGCTTATTATTGGAATTGATAGACTAAACGATAGACAAAGAAAACGACGGGAAAATGGAGTGATCCTATCGATTGCAACGGTTGGTTGTTATCGACCAAAGAGGGAAAATGAATGACTAACCAAAGTCTCTCTTGTGAGTTGCCGTTAGTTAGTCTATTTCTTACCTCCTTTGTCTATTGCAACCACCCGCTTCCACCAATGAGATCGCTCCATTTTCTCTTGGTTATTCTTTTCTATTGCTTTGTCCATCAATTTCAATAATCAGCCCGCTGACGGCCTGAACCAGAATCAGCTAGACTGCATTTTACGTTGACTTCCTCTCTACTGAAAACAATTTATCGTGGATTTTACCATACTCCGACACAGTAACAATATCAATAATTATACCATGGTTCAATAACCAGACTTTGGGTAGCATTCACCCCCTTGCAGTACATTTCAAACATACGTTTGATAAGTCCTATCTAGTCCCTGGTCGGATGATGCACTAAAAGTTTTACTGTGTCAAAAATCAAGTGAAGTTCGAGAGGTCGAGTGAAGTACTCAAAGAACTTGCCATTTTTTTCAGGGGCATTTCTTATTTTTACAAATATTTAGGAGTGTTTTTAACCCAGGATGGAAGATTGGACCAGGCCATCAAGAAGAGGAATATGCTGGGTAGGAGGGCAATCGCTATGTTAAATGGAGTCCTTTGGGACCAAAGGATCTCCAAAGAGAACAAAAGGAGGATTTACAACGCGATTGTCAAGAGCATAGTAACCTACGGGTGTGAAGTATGGCCGATGAAACAGCGGACCCGGGAGGTTTTAGAGGCAACAGAGATGGACTTCTGGCGTAGATCCGCTGGTATTTCCAGAGAGGATCGCGTCAGGAATGAGACGGTACGGGATATCATGGATGCCAAGCAGACCATCGTGCATGACATTATGACAAAACAACTCATCTGGTATGGTCATGTCCAGAGAATGGCAGGAGACAGGTTGCCGAAGAAGGTCCTTGACTGGGTTCCTCCTGGGAGAAGGCGCAGAGGGCGCCCAATGAAAGGTTGGAGGGACGGGATTGAAGCAGAAATGTTAAGGTGCTCAATCCCCCAAGATTTGTGGTTTGAAAGAGAGCAGTGGAGGTTAGGAGTCGTAGAGCGCGAGGGAGTGCTGTAAAGCGACTTGTATGTATGTATTTCTTATTTTTCCCCCAAAATTCAGCAAGATCCTCGAATTTTCCATTTATTTGAATTTTCAACGGACTACCAAGAATATATTCACAAACTACTGGATCAATACCATAGAATCAACAGAAATACAAACCCACTTACATGCGATGAACCCAATATTACTACCAAAATTCTGAAACTCTTCACCTCTCTTAATTTAAAAATCTAAATTTTCGTATATACTCCCATTTTCAAAATTCTCTGTAAAGACGTTAATAGCCTGTGACGCTGAACGTCTTAAAATATATTAACTAACTAACTATTTTAGCGAACAGGAGAGGTGACATGCTCATTCTCAGCCAATTTTTTTCGAATTTTCGAATCTTGAATTGGGATTATCATTGCGGAAATACCATCGGAGCGGGATTTGGATGGCGTAGCGACAAGGGTGTATCTGTACCTCTACATGAGCCCTTTTTTCCGTATAAGTCCATGCACTCCGGGGCTCACGAGGAAATAGATATACGCCATTATGACAGAGGAGCGACGAGAAGAGTCGTCGCATGTGTTTTGGAAATAAAATCGTTATGACAATAGGAATGCGAATGAATTCGGAAATTTGTTATACATATTGAACACGGAAAATGTGATTCCGAGGAAATATAAATGGAAATGGCAATATCCTCTCCGAGGAAGAGAAACAGAGGCGCTATAAAACGGTGGGCTCATTAAATTTTCATTGGTTTCGAGCGGGAAAGCGGGGCGGTATTTATGATTAGCCCGAGTGACAGTAAAAAATCGTTTCTCACAGCGCCGATTTACGTGCCAGTTCGATCGAGAATCGTTGCATACGGAAACCAGCGTTTGCGGAAGTGAACTTGAATGCAGTGTTGTCAGATTCCAACATGTTTTAATTCATATAATACCGTTAATGTCAGAGTCCGAAAAGACTCAATAATTGCTCTAGATGAGTATCTCATTGTTTTTATCGCTATTTGGGTTCATAACATGGTAAAAATGTCTCTGTTTTTCCGTCCTCACTTTTTTTGAACACGTCCGATGTATTTTCCCCGCACACTGGAGTTTTTTTTTTTTTTTTTTTTTTTTTTTTTTTTTTTTTTTTAAACAACTGAAATGATTTTTGTCTCGGTGGAATTACACTAGACGCACTTACATTATTTTTTCAAAGAGTTTTCCACCACGGGAAATACACAATTAACGTTCCTGGCGATCCAATGGAAAAATTGTTTTCCGTGTCCTCAGAAGCTTTATTTCAAACGCAGGTTCACATCATTTGGTTTAATCATTGAGACATGTTCGTTTATAAACTCACTTCTTTGCCGATCAAATTAAAGTGAATCATCTTTATCGAAGAGATCACATTAACGTCATGGCAGTTCGCCTTCAATTTCAGTATAGGCAACACAAGCTCCCACGTGGTCGAATAGTGGTATCGTCGTAGAAATGACACTCTCGCTCTCAACACGGACAAAAAAAAAAGCTTCTTACCAAATTCGAAGAGGTTACTTAAACGCCATACCACATTCACTGGCAAAATTACAACTTATTAAGTTAATTTTGTGAATCATTTAATTTTTTTCGCACGGAAAACCGACAACCTCGCCGTTATAAAAATGGTTGACACAGCCACTTTTCCGCAATCGGTATTGTCATCCGGCGAGAGGCTGCACAGCGGGGGGTGAGCGAGGGTAGGAGGGGGGGGGTGTTATTGCTTAAAAATTGACAAAGTCGCAAGGGAGCGCGAACCGCAAGAGCGGCGGTGCCAGGGGTGGCGCGGGGATAACAAGGACGAGATTTAAGTTGGTAACGATCAATGATAACATGTTTAAATAATACAGCGATTTATTTGAGTGGAAATATGGTCTCGTTTTAAATTTTGACAAATGATGAAGCTATGACGCGGGGGTTTGCGTAAATCTTCGGAGACCCGAGGAGGGTAAAAAACAAGACCGCTGCCTCCGTCTTACCCTCCGCGGCCGGTTTTTTTCTTCTTCTTTTCTCTTTTTTTTCTCGTGCCTTTCCCTTCCCTGTCTTCGCTGCGGCTGAAGCGCGCGGCTTATGCCGAAGACGCATTGTTCCGCGGCTGAAATTGTTGAATGGACCGCATTCGAATTTAAATTGTTTCGCCCGGCGGTCCTGCGCCTGCATTCCACGATTCGCTGAACCGGGAAATGGTCTTGGTCAATGCTCTTGATTTCAGCGCATGGGCCAGAGGGGTCTTTTTTTTTTAAAAAAAAAAAAAAAATAATTTTGGCGAACACTATTTGGACCGCGTTTAGCAGAAAGGAACCAAGGTACATCAGCTATTGCCAACTTTAACTGAGCTATTAAATTTTTTATAAGAGAACGTTTGTGTGGATACCCTTGACAATTTTAAGGAATTTGCTTTGTATTATGCAAAAAATTCACTGAACTGTGCACAAATATCCGCACAACCGGTTTCATGTAAAAAAGTAAATTACCAAATTAAATTCGACAATAGCTGATGTGGCTTGGTTCCTTTTTGCTTAACGCAGTCCGTTTCTGTGTGAAATCTTCGAGAGTTAAAAACTTCGGTTACACTGAAAAAAGATGCACATTATGGACAAAAATCTCTGTTCGCTGGAAAAAACGCATCTTTTGAGGAGCAATTTGACTCTTTGAAAATTACACACCTTTTTGAGGAGCAATTTCTATTCTCTGAAAATTACGCATCTTTTTAAGCAGTAATCTTGCTCCGCTGCAAAATAAGCAGTTTTTGAGCAGCAATCTCGATGTTCTGAAGAAAGCATACATTCTTCGGCAGCAATCTCAATGCTCGAAAAATACGCAGCCTTTTGAGCAGCAATCTCGATGCCCTAAAAAATACGCACCTTTTTGGGTAGCAATCTCGATGGACCCAAGAAGCGAATCCTGGAGACGAGGTTAGACAGCTCGATGGAACTGTGTATTGTTGAGCGACGACGTTGGACGGTGCGCGCGGCGGTCGGGTCCGGCGGGCAGCGCGTCGAATCGGGCACAAGTTATTCGGGGCCGGGAACCGGGTGAAATTGTCCCGCACACGTGACACCCCATCAATGCATCAGTCAACAGCCGACACACTCCGTAAATTACACACTCTTTTTTACTCCTCTCTATTTTCCCCGAGATTCCTCCATTCCGACCCTGGTAATAACGCCCCGGAGCCGACGTTGTCATCATCACCCACCAACGTTCCCAACAGTCATGGCGTTTCATCAGTGAAATGGCACCGAGCTTCTTGAAAGCGAAGGGGCTACTTCTAAATTGCGCGGCAGAATTCTACTAAATGTCGAGTTCACACGCTGTAAATGAGAACTGATGATGGGAGTCATCAAAAATATCGGTGCTCAACAGTTGGAATATTGTTACTTTGAGTTTTTATCGGAATTTGGACCAAATTCATTCCAATAGCCAGGTCAAACTAATGATGGTTGCGTCTCCAATCCTCATCCATCGCATCTTGTCGTGGGACTTGTAAAGCACCACTTTTTTTTTTTATTGTTTGTTTGCCGTTACAATATAAATACACAATAAACTTATTTCATACAGTAAATGAAATGATTTTTAAAATAACTGATATTAGAACTACATAATAAAAAGGGACCATAAAAAGAAAGCCTCTAAAGGAGGCTGGATGTTGTACTTCTGAGCCTTCCATCTAGAAAGGAAGGTTTTAGGACAGTCCTCTGACGGCTCCGGAAATTGCCGGTTGGCATGCATCGGATAAAGCACCACTTAATATTTCACTGATGACGTAGATGGTATGAACCAAATTTTGCAATTAAGAACTACAATTCTGGCTCATAATAGAAACAACATATTTTCCATTAGTTTTCCTATGGAGATAGGTGTTTTTATAAATGAGCCAGAAATTCTAGTTCCTTAATGCAAAATGTAGTCAATATGGTCCCGCAGTTTTCCTGTCTAAAAGGAGAGAGAAGAGAAAAATAACACAACTTTCAATTTAAGTTCCGCTTTTGTGTCAGTGGTTTTTTTCTTAAAATATTGTCAAAAATGAAAGAAAAGGATTCTGAGTCTTAAGGCCTAATGCTCATCCTTCGGAGGAAAAAGGAAGGAAAAGAAAAATAAAGAAAAAAGAAATACCACGACAAGTGAAGCTATATGAACCACAATGAGAACTTGACAACAATGTCAATACATAGAGGCACATCACACATTAATTCCTTCGTCATGCCATCATTTTGCCTCGGGCAGTCACGGCCCCCCTCCCCCTCCTGGGGGCGCAATTTCCCGCGGTTAGCCCGCTCCCGCTTTTCAAATAGTGTTTTTTTTATTTCTTTTTCATTAAACCTCTTTTGATTTTCGACACAACATAAGTACTGTAAGCTCTGACACTCCTCGTCTTTCACATTCTGTTTTCGAGTCCTTCGCTCGAGTCTCGTTTGATGGACAGGTGTAGATATGAAGTTCCCGGGGTGGGAGGGTGGCGGCAATAAACTAAATTGACAATGATAAAAAATTAAGCGTATCTGATATGGATGACAGTTTTATAAGGACATAATCGAATGACGCGGAGATGGAGAGAATGCTCTGGAGGATTTTCACTTTTCTTCGGGTCGCGTTTGAGGGTTAAGGTGGAGTGGAGGAGAAGATACTCGTTTCTCCGCGCCATTTTTGCTATCTTCGAGCTTTAATATAACAGATATTATCATGATTTTTCAAGATATTCTTACAAAAACAATATATTTTAGAGACCTTATCCTGATATTACTTAACATTACGTTTGGCAGTCAATGCTCAAATTCGCTTGATGATGACTCATGGCCGAATAGTTGAGCAGTTTGACTTCATTTTGCATCTAGGAACCACAATATCTAGACTATTCATAAAAAAATGTACCTACTTAGGGAAACTAGTGGCTCATATTACGTTACTTCCAAAATGAGCTAGAGTGATTCAGAGGTCTCAATTGACCACTAGACAAGGTACGAATTTAAGAAATCTGATACATGTTTCTTCATCAGAATTTCAAGTAGAACACAATTCACACAACGGAAATTGCTGATACCAACTCCTAACGAAGATATCTTCGTTTTTACTTCACATTGGTTACGAGGAATTTGAACTGCCCGCTCACATAAAACTCAAAGCTCTACGTGAGTCAAATCGGTTCAGCGGTTTCAGCAAGCTTCTCAATCGAGCAATGTTCATTTCCCACCATATGTTGTTCAAACTATTAGCAATTTGCTACAGCTGAACCAAAGCGTCAAGATGGAGGTTGCCAGATTTTTATATCGCAGAGACTGTCATGATAACGTTTAGCGCGCGATGTGAATCACGTAGAGCATTGAGTTTTCATGAGCGGGTGGTTTGAATTTACGCATCAAGAGTCATTAAATATCTTCGTAAGGAGTCGATTGCGGTAATTTGTGTTGTGCGCATCGTGTTCTACGTGATTTTTTAGTTAAGAAACATGTATCAGAATGCTGAAATTCGTACCTTGTCTAGTGGTCCATTGCAAACGGTATAGTTCATTTTGGTGCAAGAAAAAGACGTGTAATTGGAATAAATCCGGCCATTTTGAGCTCCGTGATCATGCTGAATTTTCCTCAATTTTTTTGTTAACTATGTTTTTTGAGCTGGAAACAATGACGGCGCAGAGATACAACTATTCGTGCTCGATTGATGTCCATGTTGCATCTGCAAAATTGAAGGCGCGATGCCGCGAGTCCTTGACTCGCTACGCTTCGTTCTATGTCGCCAATGAAGTGTCGGTCAGATTCGGGAGAAAAGTTTTAAAAAACGTAGCTCGATTACATCTCTCCGATCTTTGGATAAGTTGCTCTCATAACCCTTGAAGCACCACTACTAAACAGACAAACGGAAACAAACACTATACGGATATAGAGCAAGAGCCAAAGAGGAAGGATGCGCTTTGATGAAGGCGCATAGATACAACTATTCGTACTCGATGGATGTCCATGCTGTATCTGCAAAATTGAAGGCGCGATGATGCGAAGCATGAACTCGCAATGCTTCCAATCCCGTATCAATTAGATTCGGGAGAAAAGTTGAAAAATGAGACCCGATTACGTCTCTCCTATCTTCGACTGAGTTGCTCATGTAGCCCTGGAAGCTCCACCACAAAGAAGACACACGGTGCCAACACAAAATGGAAATAGAGCAAGTTAAAGGACGTGCGTCGTTGACGGCGCAGAGATACAACTATTCGTACTTGATGGATGTCCGTGATGCATCTGTAAAATTGAAGGCGCGATGGCGAGAGGCGTGAATTCTCAATACTCCGCTACACATCCTATGGAAATGTTTCACATATTTGCACTGGTTGTGTACCTTATGTATGGATGAAATCAGGGTGGAGAAACCGTGGTATGCATCAACAAATAGCATTTAAAATACTCTAGAATCGCGGTTCAAATTTATGGTCCGGTCCAGATTGGTCAAGATAGTGGTAAGGATTCGCTTTTTGTCTCTCGGACATGTATATTTTTGTTATAAAATGTAATCAATGCCAAAGGTGTACTAACCAAAATTGTCATAATTCTTATGTTGCAGGTAAGGACCTTTTAAGTCACTATCCTCTCAAGTATTCAATAATGTTACATCCACGCTGCGGAAGGTACGGTTTGAAATCCTTTGTAAAAGTAAATATTTTAGCGGCACGATGTGTTTAACAAATCAACTCAAATTTTTTCAACTTTTCACCGTAGGTGCATTTCCTTTCATTGTTAAAGCGAAAAAAAATCCACCATAGATTGATTTACGCCCGCTTGTCATTCAAAATTGAGGCGCAGGGTGAAATCGGGAAATTCACCGTTCCGTCCGGGAGAAAAACAAGACGATAATGCCAACAATTGGACAGCAATTGCGTTACGGCTGATTTTGAAGTTTCCCCCGTACAAAGCGACTTTGAATAATACATCAACCCTGCACCGCTGCAAATGGAAGCGCACTCACTCACCCACACATGCCCAGCCGCACACGCGTCAACCCGCGCTCGCGGGACACATATTTGTTCTGAATTCACCGCAATTGACAAAAATCGGGATTGATTGGGCCTCCATCCCTCCGTCTTTCCGCCTTTTTTTACTCTCCAAATAATCCGGGAGCGAACGTAAGCCAATTTTGGTGGCCCTCGGTGCTTCTACCGGCCCGTGCGGGTAGGCGCCTTCAGATCTTCATCGGCGTGATTTTTTGAGTAAATATTCTGCGGTTGATTGTACTCTCGGTCGATTGCTGGGGTTTCTTTTTCGGCTGTCGAACACTAGCCGATCCCTAAAAAATATTTGCAGATTTCCACATGCACACAAAAAAAATCATATATGCACTCAACTGATTACACCCTCCTTATAAGCAACGCACATGGAGGGAAACAATCGCGGTTACAAGCTGTTTTTAGGCAGTCTAGGTCCTTTGTGAAATGTACGAGTTTTGGGTATGGCTGACAGAAACTGCAGTCACTTAAACTGAAATTTGGTAATTCTAAACTCCCATGATAGAAAAAGTTAAGAGTTCTAGGTTGACGGTGTAAGTTTGCAACCGCTTATCTCGGTTTGTGACATTTTCAGACTTCCTGTCATACTTTATTTTTTAATTATAAAACTATTCAACGACAATTGTTAAAAGCTGCCTCCTCTTATTCTTCTTCTTCTTCTTCTGCTTCTGCTTCTGCTTTTGCTTCTCAAAATTCCCTTATGTGTGAAGAAAAATCTGCGAAAACTTCAAGGAATTACGTGGATTCGTCCTTCTTCCAGAAAATAAAATAACAGCAGAAATTTTCAAATACCAGAAACGAGATACGTGGTTGCGGACTTAAACTGTTAATGTAGTGTTCTACGACGACGGTGAAGCTACCGGGCCACTATCTCGTTTGCGGTCTCTAAAAATCTCCGCTCTCATTTTATTTGTTTAAAGGAGAACAAGTTAGTATCATTCCTTGGAGTTTTCACAAAATTTTTCTCGCACTGAAAAGAAAAATCACGGAAGTTTTCAAGAATTGAAGTTGAGTAGTTACCCATTTAAAATTAAAGTATGACAGGAAGTCTGCAACGTCACAAACCGAGATACGTGTTCTCGTAGTTCACCGTCGATGAGTTTTTTTCTTCAGTATTGCACATTAAGACATGGAAAATTTAATATAGTTCAGGAATGGACAAAGATTTCACTTAGGTTGATATTTAGTTTTGTATTTTCATCAACGGTTAAGTGAAAAACTCGACATTTTCTGCTTGGCATGGCAGCGGAATCTGAGAAGGAACGTAACGAGCTGAGACACCGAGATCCGGAAATATTAGTGTAGCCGTCCAGGGATGAAGGGTCGATGAGATCTAATCTAGCGTTACGAGGCAGGTTGATTAGGAACATTCACCGGGAATCCCTGGGGAGCGGACACTTGAAGCCCAGGCATGAAACAGACCATGTCGACGACTTTATTTATCAGTGCTCGGTTCTTGCGCAGTTTCCGCCCAATTTTCGACCCTGCCTCCGGTCCCGGGCAATACTCGATCTTCCGGAAAGCTCCTTTTGTACAGATACGAATTATTATTGATGTGATTTTTCAATCTTGAAGCTCACAATGAGAAAAAGAGTTGACTAGCTTTAAGCAGAAATATTCCAGAATTTGCCACCCGGAAGAAACTTTCTTAGATGATGCAGAAGAAATGCTTATTTTGAGGAGAAAATCGCTTATTGCTGCTTGACTCGATGCACCTTTCCCTTGGTTCAAGAGGAAACCTTCTTGATGGCAAATTCACGTCTTTTTTTTTTCCAGTCCAGTTTTTTTTTTCTGGAACTCATGATGATTCTGACTTTTTAAAAGTGTTGTTCGCGACTCTTTGTGGAAAAATTAGCTGCATGTAAAAGGATTTAGTTACCTTTCAATTGTGTTGTACAATCTTAATCTTTTCAGGAGCCTGTCACGCCCAAAATCATCAGAAACTCAGAAAATCCTTAATTGTCAGAAATCATGAGTGAGAAGTCAGACAGTCCAAAAATGTATTCAGTCCAAACAGGCGGATTCACACACTTCGAACAGGAGGGTAGAAGGGGGGCCTAGGGAGCTTTCCAGAAAATTTTCAAAATTTCAAAGCAGCTAATATGCAGGTGGAGTCAATTTCGTCACGAAAAATTGCTAAATAAAACCGTCCTTCCTTTTTCCTTCTTCTTTTTTCCTTTTTTTTCCCTAAATTTATTTCAGACGAAAGGGAGGCGTACATTTCCTTCCTGGGCATCCTCTTCGGATCCGCTTATATGAATCTACACTGAAAAAAAATTCTCGGCGTTTTTACCAAGGTCCGTTGGTACCTTTACCATTTCACTTTTTTACCAACTATTGGTAATTTTACTAAGACAGACTGGTAAACTTACCTAAAAACCGGTATTTTTACTGTTTTTTCAGGTAAGAGCACCACTTTTATTGGTAATCAATTCCCGGTAACTTTGCCATTTTATCTCGGTAATTCTACCAAAGTCCATAAAAAATATTGGCGTTTTTACCAAGGTCCAATAAAATTACCGAGAAAGTTCAATAATTTTACCGAGATTTCTCGGTAAAATTACCAATTCCATAAATGGTAATTTTACCAAGAAAAACTGGGATCAAATAGAACCCAGAATTCTTGGTAATTTTACCCTTTTCTTAGTAAATACACCGAGATTTTTTTCCAGTGTAGAACCTTTCAAGATCCACCGCTTATGATAACTTCAACCCCTTTTTGTGCATGTATCACCTGCGCGGCAGTAAAAAAGTAAGCTGATTTCGGTAGTATTCGTCGCAGCTGATCAATGATCATCCTGTGCGGTCCGATGGCGCTGATCAGAGGCACATGAGACACCTTAAAAAGGTGTCGATCCTAAACGCGAGAGTCACCCGACCGTAACGTGACGTCATGCTTGGGCGCCCAGGGACGCCGCCGCCGTTTCGATATGCCCATGATCCGACTTGGCGGCGTCCCCGTCCCGTCGAAAAGGCGCACGCACCGCAGCGACGTTGTCAATCAAAGCTACAAATCTGTGTACGAAGGGGCGAAAAATTCCCAGTGAAAATAAGGGGTTGTTGATTGACGTAACGCGGAAAATCTTATTTTTTACCCCCACCCTGTAAAAAATCTTGGCGTGGCGTGGGCTTCCCAGTTAATTTCGCTCCGGATCCTTTTATACCCCCAGTCGACGGTGAAACTACCAAACCACGTATCTCGGTTTGCGACGTCGCAGACTTCCTGTCATACTTTATTTTTTAAATGAAAAACTACTTAACGTCCAGTCTTGAAAATTTCTGTGATTTTTCCTCTTCGTGAGGAGAAAATTCCGTGAAAATTTCAAGGAATGATATTTATTTGGTCTACTTCAAAAAAATAAAATGTGAGCGTAGATTTTGAAACACCGCGAACGAGATACGTGGTTTGGTAGTTTCACCGTCGCAGTGCAATGATATAAGTGCTGAGTGTTTCCAGCTCCTATTAGAATATTTTCAACTGTGTAACCTCACCCTTACCGCAGGCCTATTTTTGTGCTATTGGTGGGTGTAAAACTACATCACAACACTGCAGTTGTCATGTATATCGTGAATACATCAGATATTTTACATGGATTTTCTTCAGAATTAAGTATTTTAACTGCAAAATTCAAATTTTCGCAACATCCAGCTTGATTTCAACAGTTTTTATGGAGTTTTTTGTTTCAATATATTCAAAAAACACTCGTTATTCAACTCAACTTACTGGTCATGAGGACTGCATTTTGCAATTTGGACCTATAAATCCCGGCCCGGTTTAAAAACAACGTATTTGCCATTAGTTTCCCTATGCAAAAACGTGTTTTTTCAGATGAGCCAGAATTTATAGGTCCAAATTGCAAAATGCAGTCCTAATATCATCGGGCAAAAAGTAACTTTAACACTGAGGGGAAATGGAAAATCGCAGTGCGGGGTCTCTAGCCCTGGAAAACAAGTCTCCTGGAATCAAAGTCCAGACTCTTAAAAGAATTGACAAGAATAAATACTCTTGAATTCAGTTACATTTTTGTTTGAATCGAGAGGTAAGCCTCTTAATTTAATCGGATTTCCTTTTGTCCACGCAAAAATCCGATCGAATCAGGAGTATTTTTCTCATCAAATTTTTCAAGAGTGTGGACTCTAGAGCGAAGAGACTTCTTTTTTTCCAGAATGTCCTTGTCTGAAGTTTCGTTTGCATGAGGCCAGAAATACTTTCTTGAGTCTTGATTCAGTTAGATTTTTGCTTGAATTGAGAGCCAAGCCTCTTAATTTAATTGGATTTTCTTTTGATCCATGCAAGAAACAGTCCGATCGAATCAAGAGTATTTTTTCTTATCAAATTTTTCAAGAGTCTGGACTCTAGAATTCTAGATCCGAGATACTTTTTTTTCCAGCGTGTCTTTGTCTGCAGTTTTGTGAAGGCCAGAAATACTTCTCTGAGCACGAGTAGCCGGTCGTACGGTCGTCCGGTCGTTTCGGGGAGCCCGATTTTCCCGTGTGAAGCTCGTCGCATCGCATCGATCATTCATCTTCCATCAAAGTAGCACGGGAGCGGGCCCGTTTCCGTCCCGAGTTTCGTTTACCGTTGCCTGTTGACAGTCGGGACCCAACGAGCATCGCGGTCACGTCCGTCATGACGTTTGATCAGCGTGACGTGCCTCTGATAGCTCCACTCTCTGTCCGAAACAAGGCCCCCTCCTCCCCCCCTCACGACACCGGGCCCCTTCCGGCTCGGTCAGGGGAAGTCAGGGATGTGGCCCGGTAGCCAAGAGAGAGCTCTGCTCAGCTGTCACCGAAAAACACGTAACTCAGGTGGGAATTGAGGGGAGATACGTGGTTTTTACTGAAGGGCTCGATGATTTCTTAGTTACGGAAGGAGAGGCTCGCAAGCGGAAGATTTTGTTGCTATTCGTGCTCGAATACTGGAAAAAGTCATCGCCTACCAGATGAAAGGACATAACTTCTTCCCAATCTTGCAACATTTCCACTCGGAAATTTTAGTTGTACAGGGAGTTTAATGAGCATCTCAACTGAAAATTTCACTGATTTGTCTTCCAGTACATGCAAAAATCAGCCTAGTTTAGGACAGAATTAGCTGAGCACATTCATATTTTTTGAAAAACAAATGAATGCTTGAAGCATTTTAAAACCTTGGAATGTGATGTTACGAATAATGTTGAAGTCTATAATACTACCGAGTAAGGCAGTAAGGACCAAGTTTTTGAGATTACTTTTTTACAATACTTGATGGATGAAGCTGAATGAAGCTCGCATGAACCGCCGATAAAAAGTGCGGTAGCGTAAAATATTATTTCTTGCCAAATTTGTATTCAGAATGAGTGAAAAATGTTGGAAATTTTCAGAATATACTCAAATTTCATTTTAAAAAATTCAGATTTATTCAGAAATGCCCAGTATTCTAACGCAGAGGGAAATTGTCCCAGAAAATTGGTGTGGTACACGAGGAAAATAATCACCCTCAAAAAGCATTTTAAGTTATACTAGGGGCTTATGGGGCTGCTTCGCAGCCCCTTATTTTTCCTGTACACTTTTCACTTTGAACTTTAAAGCAATAAGGTCCATCACCCGGAATATCAATTCGATTTGCAGAGAAAGAGGCAAAAGCAACAGCACTATTATAATTTCTGATATGCTTTATGAAATTTGGAGAATATAAAAATAATGATTTCAAATCGGTATTTGTCCGAATACTCGGTAAAGAAATTAAGCCATTTTGGCAGCAGTTATTAAAATGACCATTGGACATTTCACCCTGAAAATGGCGAGCATCACAATGATGACAAATTATATTCATTGAACCGACTGAAAATTTGGTAACAAAATTTTCATCAAAGTTCTGATCATCAATTTTATACTTCCGAAATGAAGAAATGAAACTTTGATTTTCTATACTAATAACAGAGTTAAGTTCTTGCTTCACTAAACGAACATGCGAAGAATTCTGGAAAACGCGACCACGTTTTGGAGGACGACCGCCTCGGTCATTGAAAATTTCACTCATAACAACTGTTAAATTTAAAATTAAAATTAGTAAAAATTATTATTATTTTAACAAAATCATAACTGAAAAGTTCAATTTTTAAATTAAAAAAAATAAATCAGAAGAAAAAGGATGAAATGAAAATGGAAATTAATAATAAACATATTTATACACATTGAAAAGAAACAGCGTGAAAAGTTCTGATCGGAAATGAGAAAAAAAACTTGGAGGTTATTGACTTAATGAGGAAAAATTGGCAATAGGAAAAAGATGGAACCAATCATGAAAACCCGTGTAAAAAAAAAAAAAAAAAACGCGGGAAAAGAAAAATGTAAGTTGATGGCAGTTGAGTGTTGGAAGTAACCTCACTTAATGATGATTGTTGAATGAAAACAGCTGATAAAAAGACAGCAAACAGTAAAGTAAGATGCGTAGCAACAAAACTTTTCCGAAAAACAAAAAACAAAAAACCCCCACTTCCCCTCATCCAATTTATGAGTTTTTAGGGATTTAAAAATCGGGGACGAACCCCAGAAAATAATTTATAGTTTTCCCGATGCATTGAGAACAACACCTTTCAAATGAACCAACGCCCCTCGCAATTAGTACAGTGGTTGATTCACAATTTCATTCTATTTTTCAAATTAAATATTAAGATTTTAAGTTGAAATCACTTGAAATATGCCAAAACACAGAACATTGGCGGTCCATTCTCTACAATTTGACTTGCGGATTTTGCAGAAATACTGACACCACGTCGCACACGCACCTACGTCAGGGTGTGAACGAATCGAAAATTGCCACCACCCTCATTTTTCAAGAACCCAGCCCGGTCCCTAGAGTCCTTTTTTTTCGTGTCTTAAAGACACCGGTTGATAGCGTTTGCAAAACTGTGAAAGATCTGGTTCCTACACCTGTTATATTTACCCCAATCTCTTGATTTTAGTTTTTGAAGACAGTCTGAACTCTGCAGAGCATTTCCTCCCGGACTCAACTCACACCGTACAAAAATAACCCGGAAAACCCCGGAACGCCACGCTGGAGGCGTCGAGAAATTGAATCAAGCTCGTAGGTGCGATGCAGGTGGCATCCCGCGGGCGGGCAGGCGCGGAGCGCCCGTCTCTCACCTGAGATCGGCGCGCGCTTTTTATCGAATCGGCTCGGCGCTCCGGCGGAGGAGGCGCGGGCCGGGACCAATGAGCGCCCGGCCCCGCCCACCCGAGTTCCTTCACAGCCGCATCCCCGATTCCTCACTTTTGCTTGGCCGCGCTTTTTCGGCCCCCCGCCCCCGCCCCCGCCGCCGCCCGGCCCCGGCCCCGGCGCCGTCTCCCGAATTCGGCCCCGGCCACAAGTCCGTGCGCTTTCGACCCGTCACGTCCCAGCGGCTCCGCGTCCCGTGCATCGATTCCCGATCAATAGTTAACCTCACACGTAGCCTAAGCGTTTTCACGTCCCCCTTTTTTTTCGCCTCCCGGATATTTTTGAGGTTACAGTGTCATCTGCCCTCCCCCCCGCCCCTCTCCCCCGTGTGTTTTTCCAGTGCGATGCGGTGCGGGGTGTTTCGCGATGAGTGATTAGGGGGTGATCGCGGTTGTGATGTTGCCGTACCAGGCGGTGGCCATGGATTACGCGGCCGGGTTCCAGCGGCACCCGGGGGTGCCGCCCGGGGGCGGCCCGCCCTTCACCCACACCTGGTTCGTACCGGCGGATCTCTGTTTCAAACAGAACCCGACTCAGATGTCTCTCATGGAACCTGGGCATGTTACCTTATCATATTTTTCCTCTTATCAATGCTTTTCCTCCTATCTTATTTTTCTGCTCCGGAAAAAAAAAAAAAAAAAAAAAAAAAAAAAAAAAAAAACTTTGCACAGAAATGTCTGGACAAGATTAGAGACCGTTCATAAATTATGTAATGTTCTACGTTAAAAAAAGAGAAAAAAGAAAAAAAAAACACTCGAGGAGGGAGGGGATTGAGATGAGCGTAACGCTATTTTATTTTAACGCATTAAATAGGAGGGACCTACGGCACAAAAGCGTTACAAGGAGGGGAGGGGGTGGGTCGAAAATGCCGAAAAAAGTGCGCTACGTAATTTATGAACGCTCCCTTACCGAAGTTCTTCGTCATACATACGTAGCGCTTTGCAGTTCAGGTGACTGAGATGTTTGTCAGGAATATCAAGGATCGTAATTTCATCGAAAGACTTTGTTTATCTGAACCTAAATTCGGTTTGCACGACCGGAAACTTGGATATCCGAAAACTTTAGTTTCCTGTTTGAACTGAAGTTCAGTCCACGTGATCGAAGTTTTGTTTCTCCGTGTGTTTTGTAACCTCTCCATGTGTGATGTTTCGCGAGAAAAAAGATTTTAAAGCTCCGAAGTCAACGATTCGATTTCCACAGCACTGTCTAGTAGTTATTAAGAAATGAAAGCTCATTTCACAACTACATATTTCATCGCCAAAAAAGAAGGAAAAATCAAACACGACGTGGTGATTTGAAATCCTTCGTTAAAATGCAGGGGAGGGAAAAATGAAAAGAAAAAAAATATAGGTAATGAATAACATTAAGAGAAAAATCAATATCGGAAATGGCTTTTTAATCCCAAAACCCAAGTCCAAGAGAGTATAATAAAAATCCTCATTCTGAAACGTTCCCTCTACTGATACAAAAATGAATATTCAACTCCTCGAAACTTGCAATGAATATACCACAGGACAGAGGGTGTTTTCCGTTTAAGACACAAATCCGAATTATGATAATAAACTAAAAAAAAATTTTGGTAGAAAGCTAAGGGTCTTTTTTCATGGAACGTCACTTTATTTGTACTTGTAGCAACCATAAGGAAGGAAAATAGGTGTTGTGGGTGGGGGAGGTGCGCGCGCATCCTGAAATGAATCCTGAAGTGATAGCGTATGCGTTTCAAAATGAGTAATGAGGAAGTTATTGCGTCCTCCCACCAGCCACCGCCCTCTCCCTCCCTCTAGTCATTTCTTGTGACGTTTCGTATGAAGGTGTTATGTACTATTCTTCGCTAATGAAATCTGTATTATTACTCTAATAATAATACAAATTAAAACACTGCAAGAATGCATTTTAAAATGACTACTTTTTGTGACACTTTATTTATTCCAGAATGCTGTTTCTTAAAGAAAAAACGGATTCTCTATTTTGAACCGGGAAAGCATTTACTGTCATCTTGCTTGAAGCAATTGACGTAAAACGATGAACATTTTATTTGTGAGAACAAGAGATTACTTGTCGGAATGAAATACTTTTGGTTGTGTCGGCTAAAATATTGCGTGCAAAACTGCTCTTAGACGTTAAATATTATTTTAAGTGCAACGGGATTCTACTCCAAAAAGCTTTTCCCCAATGTGATGAATCAAGTTTTCTCAGTTTTTATCTACTGTCTACAGAACCTTACAAATGTCACTCTAATAAGTTGAATAACGGAAGATATGAAGCATAATTGACGGCCATTATTTTGCATTTCAGTCTCTATTTTAACAGGTAGCATAATAATGATTTTCATTTCATCGATGAAAAATTGACGCAATAAAAAGAGACGTACGATATGTTTGCCAGTAAATATTAAAAGAGATAAAAAATAATACACTGACAGACAATTCATCCATATCAAAACATAGGCTGTTTGATGGAACTTCAACTACTTGCGAAAATACGTGCATAACTTCAATGCTTGATTTTGCTAGCTGCTGCTTTGTTGGTGTTATTCGTAATGCATTCTGGATAAAACTTTCTGAGAAAATTCGAATCCATTGCAAAAAGAGGAAAACTATTTTCCACCAGTACAATGCTTCTCTGCTTTCTTTATGACAAAATACGTGCGATTCAAATATATATACTGCAAAATTATCCTAATATTTGTATGCTGTTTCTTGAATCCAAAATGTTTTAATTATATTGATTTTTACCCCGAAAACAATGCAATGATATACTCTTCAAGATTTGTATTCGTGATAAACATTCAGCGGTGAATATAATGGTTTGAGATAAATAATAATACTTATTGACATGAGAATATTAAAAAAATACACAACAGAGGTCTCTCTCAATGCTGAGGTACAGTATTTTTCTCAAAATAACTCACAACTAGCAATAATTTGCAGACGCAATGATTAATAATAAATGTTTAATTATGTTATTAATGTTTGATGTTTAATTAATGTGTAATTAAATGTTTCATGTCAAGAATATCGAAACTCCGTCATCCCAAGTGAGAAAACAAAAGTTTTCGGAATACCACTATTCGAACTCTGGAGAGTCCATTTTGCCTACTCTCTTAATTGTAGGCGAAATGGATCGACCTCCGTATTTGAAACTAATGTAAAAATTTGCATGATCGCGAGGGAACAATTTTTATCGTGGAAAAATTTTATTCATTTTCAGGAGAAATGTTTACGTATTTCCTGGTTTGTATACTAGGGTGTCCCAATTTTGAACCATCCAAAAAAATTTCTCAGATCATCGATGTTCGATGGTTTTCTTGTGTCATCATGTTAAACATTTAATATCTCCAAATTTGAGCGAAATACCAGCCATGGTGTGTTGCAAAATTTGGCTTGAGCGAGAACAAGAGATATTTCGTTTAAAAATTAACTCAAGAATAACGATGGGCGCATCAAGAAAGTCTGAAATATACTCCAATTTATCTGAAATCTTCTTATTTCTGATTTTCAAATTAATTTCGATCCTCAGGAGTATCTACTTTGCTTATTCTAATTTGAGGAACAGTATAATAAGACAGCGGTCAATTTTAGCTGTGCGTGTAGTGAGTTGTGAAATCTAAGTAACTCGTTGGTCTCAAATTATGTCTCCACCGCACTATACAATACTTTTTAAGGTGGAAAGCTTAAAAATGCATATTTAACAGGCATTTTGTCAAATGCCTAGAAAAGTAGTCAAATACTCTCGATTAAAATTCCGATTCTTTGGTAATGTTAGACAAAATGATTCTTTCCTCAAGAAAGGAAGAATTCTGTGATAATATTTGCTGCATACAATAAGGAATGCATTATTTCTAGTGATCAAACGATCGTCAAGGTATTTCGAAATTTGCGCATGTCATAGAAAACAGAGTTTTTAAAATTTTGACGATTAAAATATTTGAAGAGCGTTTGGAGAGCAAAATTCAAGAAAATCTTGTAGGTTTGATGAATTCTTACTTTCAAAACATTAAAAACTCAACAGGTTTTCGTCAAAAACACAAAAAATGCGTCGTAAACTATATCATCTGGCTATCCGCCTAGATATTTGATGAAATACCTAATATTTTGCTATTCGCCGCAACGTACACAAATCACATAAGCAGATTGTGAAGTCCCAAAGGAGTGAATTCCAGACTTCTTAAATTCACTCATCGTGAGTTTTAAACCACACTGGGGAAAAAAAACACATTGTATCTAGAGTCCAGACTCTTAAAAACATCGACAAGAAAAAACAAGCAGTGAACTCCAACACAATGTGTTGATAAGGCGCGTCATTAACTCGCACATATCAAACCCTCTAGTTTTCATTTACAGAGATTTCAAAAAAGGCAAGCAGCACAACAAGAGAATTCACGATCCAACACTGCAAGGTCAACGACGCACTTTGACGAGACCGTGTATTGTGAATCTAGAAAGCTATTCGAACAAATTTAAGTTTTTTGATCTGCCTCAAGCAAAATCTTATCAGATTCTTGAAGAAAAGTGCTACGGAAAAATTTAAGCGAAGAAAGGAAAAATTCTGTCGAAATCCTAGAAGATAAAGTCGATTTAAAGGTATTTTGGGGCTAAAATACCCAAATCACCGGTATTATAAATCCTGTTGTATTATTGAAAAGAAATTGACTCGATATAAATGCAATTGTATTAAATATGTCTTGATTTTGTTATTTTAAACGCCTTTTCATGCAAAGAAGCTCAACCATGTCCATGCTTTATTCATTCAT
The DNA here is from genome assembly GCF_001854935.1 of Bemisia tabaci. Taxonomy (NCBI): domain Eukaryota; kingdom Metazoa; phylum Arthropoda; class Insecta; order Hemiptera; family Aleyrodidae; genus Bemisia; species Bemisia tabaci. Next base: position 5,530,952 of record NW_017547098.1, read on the forward strand.
GAATTGAATGTAAGCAATCCACATCCCGAAAATCTACCGATTTGCCGTAAAAAATCGCAGAAACTTGATATACCAGGTCGATGTACCCACTCTTTGAATTTACCAATCAATTTAGTGAGTGCACGTATGTGAAAGTCAAAATGCTATAACCAAGAACCAAGCCTCTTAATTTGAGCGGATTTCCTTTTGATTTAAGCAAAAATCCGATTGAATCAAGAGTATTTTTTCTTGTCGATGTTTTTAAGAGTCTATACTCTGATCCAATGTGTTTTTTCCCCCGTGCACTTCATTTGAGAACCAACTCCTCGGTCCAGTAAAAGTTTGCAATGTACCCATTCTGCTCGCTAGTCGTCCGAAGTGAGATGACGTTGAGTCTGATGACCAGCGAGTGCAACTCGTTGACTGTTGAATGCCGGAATCGATTGAGCAGGAATGAATCGGGCGGCTTGCCTCCAGACCCGCCTTGTCAAATCGAACCCGACAACTCCAATCGATGGAGGGACGGGGCGGGATCCGCGCCCGATATGACGTCACAGGCCCCGGCCCGGGATGGAAATTTCACGCTCCAAGATGCATGACTTAGCAAAAGTATTATCCGTAATTTTACGCATGAAAAATGTGGACTACTGTTTCAATTACGAATTACCGGGCCCGAGCCTTGGGTGGGCCCGACTTTTGTTTGGCCCCGGAATAATTTTCAATTTCAACGGAATCCGAGAGGAGTCCACCCGATCGATTCCCGATCGCTCCCCGACGAAATCGATCAAAGTCGAGCCAGTCTTTCTCTTTCGGGTTTAATTGTTTGTGTTCCTTCTGCTTCGTTTTTTTTTTTTTCGAGCGTGAGAAAGCCACGCTTTCGAACGTGAGCCTCCTTAAGTCCACGTCCGCGGATGTCCCTCGCGCGGTTGAAATGTTGGCCTAGGTCGTGCATCACGAAGTGGACGTGAACGCCCGACGATGTAAGTGTCACGGGGGAATGTCATACGCGATAAATTATTACAAGTCTGAATTAACTTTTAGGTTGGTTTTTGCCGAAGCTCGAACGATTTTTCAGACTTTCTATCATCACCTAGAAAAGAACCTCGGTTATACAATATACAAGGACCAACTTTCATTGCATGTTAAACACGGGAATTTCAACTTCATACTATAGGAGTTTTCGGTCGTATAACCCGAATTTCTGTTCAAATAACTGAAGTTTTATGTAAAACAATTGACAAACCTTTCGAGTGCCTGAAAAAAACTTCAGTCACCTGGACTGAAACGCGATCCCAATGACCAAAACCTTCGATTACCTGGAAGACTCCGGTGTTTCATATACATCGAAGTTTGTTTTTCAATGGAACATCTTTGGATATGGTCAATTTTGTGAATCAAAGCAAGACTTTTTTTGAGTATAATAATATTTTTTCCTCCAAAGTTGCTCACCTTCAGACTCTAAAACTTTGAGTGAAATAATTTATTTTTAACACCGTAGTGATGTTCGTCGATCAAATTAACTTGAAATAATGGAGTGCATCGGTACTTTCAAGCGCTCTACTCCTTCTATCACTGACCAAAGAAATTTAAGCTAATTTTTTTCAAAGGTGAGCAAATGAACTGTTCAGATATTTAATGTTGTCCTTTTACGGGTTCAGCACTCTCTAAAATCCCTGTCAAAACGCACCCCTAGCCAATGGTATACCAATCGCTCAGTTCTTGTTTCACGACACTGAGATACCCACACACGTAGACTATCCCAAATTTAATAACCAAAAATGAATCACCCAGTAAAAATTCTCAAAAATAAACATCATTATTGACTCTTTCATTCAACCTCTGATCACCATGACCTTAAATGAATGAACGGAACTTTAATAGATAAAAAATGAATGAATGATCAAAAAGAATGAGAAGAACATGCCCTGAACCGACGCTATTGACCCCTATGAGCGGACATTTTTCATGAATGAAAAATTCCTCGATAATTATTTAATCTCACCCGACTTTTCTCCTTCTTCATTTTTTACTTTGAATTAACATGCCCGCGCGGTGAAAAAAAGAAAGAGGCGGCTAGTTAGAGGAACAAAGAGAAGATCGAAGGGGAGGGGGGTTGTTTTGCTACCGTTCTTAATAGAGGGTCCCCCTTCCATCGAAAAAGAGCACTCTTACAATATCCTCAACTTCACGCAATTGCGGTCATTTGATATGCTCAGCCTCTCGATACGCTGCCGCGCTAAGGAAGAACGTCGTATGACCATACGAGAGTTGCCAAATTTCTCTTGATAAAATATGTATTTTTGAGAACATTCATGCATATTTTTCCTTGAAATTTTCAGATATTTTAGATTAAATTCTTTACAAAAGTCTCTAAAAAACTGGAAGAAAAATTTCCAAAAGTTCACCAGGGAATTTGTGTTTTATCGGAGGAAACTTGGCAACGCCTGAGGGCTGATACGGCGTTTTTCCTAAGCACAGGAATACGGGTCCAGAAAGCGTGCACTTGCCCGTCGGAATAAAAGGCTCCCACTCACGCACACACACACACGCTCCTCCGTTTTTTTTTTACCCTAGCCTTTTTTTCCCTCCCCGGTCTCGCTTTAACGCCCGCCCCTGGCACTCGCTTACTTTCTGAAGTGTTTTTGACGCCTCTGAAGTGAAGGCGGACTTAACCCAATAAAGAGAAGGCAGTCGGACGCGAACGACTTGCTCCTCGATCAAGGATTCCCGAGCCCCTTGGGAGACGGAGAGACCGTTTGCCGAGAGAAACGGCCAATTTGGGTCAATTTGACGACACAGCACTGATAATTTCATTTCCGCTTTTCTTTCCCCCGCGACCCGTCGACCCTCACGCTTGGAGTGGAGTGCAGGTGGCTCAAGAGTTTGCGGGGTTTAAGGAGTTCACGGATTGTACGGACGCGTTTGGCGTTTTCAGCTGAGCTTGAAATCGTGGAAATTCAAAGTAAACGATGAGGTCCGAAGTGGAGGCTATTGCCCGTGGTTAAGCTTTGGCGTGATGCATTCTGGGTACAATCCATGCACCTCCAGTATAAAACCAAGAGGAGGATTATCGTGGAAAAATCAAAGTTTCAGCTTTGGATCAAACATTAAGAGTTGGAAAGGACGAGTGTGGCAAAAATCATCCTCCAAAATCTGAATATGAAGCCTAGAGCACTGGTTCCAATTTGCGACCGATTTCAATGTATCGATACCGATGATCAATCGGGTACAGTGGTATCTGACTTTGCCAGATTTTGGAGGATTCTCGTTGGCGTGAACATTCTTTGATGATGTTCTAGAGTCTGAGACTTCGAGTTTTTCAAAATAATCCACCCAACGGTTAAAATTTTAAGTAAATCGATCGCACCTGGAATGCAATGCGCTAAAGCTGAGGATCCAATATCAATAATCTTATATGTGAAGAAGATTTACCATCGTACGAACCAGGTTTGTAACATCTCCACGTGGAATACATTATAATGATCATTTTTTAAAGAAAAATTACAAGAGGAATTGAAAAAAGAATCGGGGAAGGGGGTTAGAGGTTGCTTATTTTTCCAATTTCACCATCGATCTAAAAGCTGATAAGTTCCAAAGTTCTGGGTTCTACCGGCGTTAAAACCCGAAAAATCGGTAAATATCCGGAAATTCGATGCCATCAGGAAAAATTAGGAAAATCTTAGTGCGTCAATCGTTTTTCCACTGCGATCAGTTTTCAGTTCACCACATATACTAGTGCGATTCTATTCATATTCTGATTCATGAAATCAAACGAATGCCACTTCGCTCGTGGCAAAAATCAGGAAAGTCCAAAATGAAATTCAGGTAGACACCCTGGTTACGGTTTAGGAAAAAGACAAAAAAACTAGGGAAGGCGAGGGCAGTGTCTGGAAATGAATTCGGAGGATATGACAAGCCGGTGATAGCCGTCGATTCCGGCCATGAAAGCCGGCCGTCCCGTGGGATGACCGAGCCCCTGCGCGTCGTCAAATAAAGTGTAAACAAATCACCTATGATCTGCCCTTATTTACTTCCACTTCAACACCCTTTTCCTGTCACCGTCATCCCCTCTACGCTTTGCCTCTTGACTCCCAATACATTCCGTTTTTTGTCCTTATATTCCCCATCGAAGTCCTACTTTCGACTGCATCTCATAAACAAGAATATTTTGCGCATTTCTAGAGGTCGTTACGTGAGTAACATTGAAGCATGTTGGGTCAAGAGGACACAAGTCACTTTTTCCAACTTCCAGGAAACTGCTAGTTAAAGTTGAAATTACAGTTTAGAATCAGAGTGATCAGGTCTAAAATTTCAAATACCCAAGTCGATATTAAAACACGGATGTCCGAGAAGGAAAAAAGGATTCATGACTTTTCTGGTTTTAGCTACTAAATTTTGTTTTATTGTAATAAAGCTCATTTAGAATAACGAGGCAAATCATGGAAGTCCTGTTAAATACCTTTGAGCGAATTATTTTTTTAAATTTTTGTATATGTTGTTAAAATTTCTAAAATGTTCGAGAGTAAATTCCTCCAAGGTTCGCAAAATTTAAGTTTTGTCAATGTTATCCTATTTCTCTAGATGCGGCTAAAAAGTTTTATGATGGCTACCATTTTAGTTTGGCCAAAGATTTTTCTTGTGCCCTTTTGAACCTATGTACCTAAATATGCTTCGCTTCATGTGAGTTTACGGAAACATAAAGTGCCACAAACTTATGTCAAGGAATTGATTTTTTCAACTGTAGTGACAGTCATGAACCACTTTTCATAATTTTTAATTTTCAATTGATATAAACCAATTTTATTTTAAATTTCTTTGAGCGCCATTTTCAATATATCTAAACGTGCATGGATGCATAACAGAAGATGATGTACACTCCCTCGTCCACATAAACGGGGGTCTTAATTTTTTGGCCTCTAAAGACGACACAACTGAATCGTTGCCATTGCAAAGCAAAAGTATGAAACTGTACATCATTTTGCACAACGCAGTGCTAGCAAGTGCAGTGCTCGATGTTCACCTAGATCGAAAATGGCGTTCTGAGTTAGTGTTTCCTGTTGAATGCGATTCACATGCGTAGAACACTTCATGCTTCCGGTGGTAATAAGTGCATTTCCACGCTCAAACCGCGTGTCTCGCCCACATGATTTTCCCCCTTCGAAATTGAGTTGTCAACTAACAGAGACACATCTTCACTGAAAGAGTTCAGGAGAGCCGAATTAAAGGCGAATAGTTTCATTCTGCTCTGTAAAAATAAAAATTGAAGTGGTGAGATAAATGTGTATTTATTCAATTTCGGAGTGAGCTCTCGTTTTCGCCCTTTCTTTCATGGGATCTGCACGCGATAAGGGGTTGATTATTTTTGCCTTTTTTTATACCATTATAGTTTAATTTTTTTCAAGGTTTCACGCAAAAGTATAAGAAACGCATACTTCGGCTCTGTTCCCCAACCTTACATCATGCTTTAGAATTTCGAATATATGAAGTTCACCCCCATAAAACACATACAAATTTTCCAGAATTTTTTAATTTGTCAAATGTTCCAAGGTTGTGATGTTTATTATGCATATATATAATTTTATTCGATACAACTCTAAGAGGACAATAAAGAGTTCATTAATTTTAGTAAAAAAGTAAAGTGTATCCTCCGTTCTTCTTCGTAGTTTCGCACGAACCAATGAAGAACTTAAAATAATAAATGATATCTCAAAAATAAATATCTTTGTCGTGGAGAAAACATTGCAAAATCGCGGTTTATTTATGATTGGTTCAATTGATGGTTTTCATTTTGAATCTCATTCTTTTTTGTAGGTAAAAGTAAAGAAAGAAATTAAAAATGATCTCGCAACCCTGCCCCGGTGTAATTGGCCCAGTCAAACAATTATGACAGTTAGATGCCCGATAAGCCGCAATTGGAGGCTTTTGACAGGTCGGAGGTAATTTTAGGGGAATTACTGCCTGCTTATCTCCTCGTTTTGCTAATTGAGTCATTAGAATGTAGGTGGGAAATCATTTTCACACAATTGTAGACACTTTTATGGTGCCTAAATACTTCAAACTTTTTAATGTCCCTCTGCTCTTCCTAACGTCGTATTCTAAATTTTAAAGACATTTTCTCTCTTAATCCTACTCACAATCAGTGCTCTTCCTCTTATTTGTGTATCATTTCTCGTTCAGAGTGAACTTTCCTGTGAAAATTGTATAATTCTGTTAGAATTGAAAAATTAACGATGAGGAACGTAGAGGTACTATCTAGAGAGCGCGAATAGCAAGCTGTCCAAAAACGAAGTCATCCCACTGCATGAATCAATGAGCTGTGTGCGGTTTTGTCGGTAGATATCGTCCACTTAAATAAATCTCGCCTTCAATTTCGCTGTACAGGCAACAAACCTACGTGTTGAAAAACCCTATTATGTTTCTAAGACAATAAACCAGATGAAAACCAATTAGTTGCTCTCAATTATTGCCTGCAATTTCGCCGCATATGCAAAAAACATACCAAAGAGCGCTAATAGTTATCTACACACATTCATATTACTTATTAAGCTTTAATTAAACCGATGAACGATATCATCAATCACCCATTGGAAGATATCGTCCAAATGCAGTTCGCCTTCAATTTTGCCTCTTAGGCAACATACCTACTCGAGAGCGCGAATAGTTGCCTATTCGAATAACAAACATTTACATCGCTCCATATAAACTTCGATCAAGACAATAGCAGATTATCTGGAGATTCGCCTACTATTTTTCCTCAAACACAACAAACATACCTACCGGGTAGCGCCAATAGTCCGATATATTTGGAAAATAATTATCGCGCCTCCGGTTGCCTTCTATTTCCGTTAGTTTTTTACTTACTAGTAATGTTTGACCTGAAAGCATTTGGACGAGCGGTAGGTCAAAAACTTAATCAGACACCTTGACCAACTATTGATTGGAGGATAAAAAGCTGGTGCTTTCGAAGGGAAGGAACTCGGGCCGGAGAGGGGTGTTGCAAGGTGAGGTTTAGGGGTCTCCAAGGACTCCTGAAGAAAAGGCGTCCGGCTCTAGATTGCTGATCCAGCAGCCCCTGTTGCCAAACTGGACGAATTTAGTCTGTAAATTTTTAAATGGGCCCTTGATCTAATGAAAGCCACTACTACTGCAGTTTTCGTTGAGATTTGAATAAGTAAATTCCATGAAAATAAACATCTTAGGGTTGTTTCCGTAGTCGTTCCTTAAACAGCTCCATTTCTAAAGAAGGTCCCATAGTTTACATTGTAATTAAGGAAGGTTCAAAGAGATCCTTAACATGGCATTTTAAGAAGAGCAATTTTTACAATCCTCGAGAAAAATTCAACAGTTTCAGAAATGGGTTTTGGGAAGGGATTACAATGATTTGCCACGACAAAAGATACAAAATACGAAGGAAAATAAATGCGAGTTTTGTAAATTTTAAGGCAGGTTTGCACCCACCTTGAAGTTTGTCAAAATCATAGAATTTTTCCCTCCATATTTTGTACTTTTTGTAATGGCAAATCACTGGAACATCCTGCAAAGAACCATTTCTAAAGTTGTATTGCTGAATATCACCCGACGTTGGCAAACATTTTCCTTTTCATGATGATGTTTTAAGGGCTCCTTGAACCTTTCTTAATCACAATATAAACCGAATGAGACCAATAACACCAACTAAATCGGGAAGGTAAACCAATGTCCGAACGAATGGAGCTGTTTATTGAACACTACCCTAACCCAGCACTTCTATTTCATTCGTCAACGGTAGTTTTCTCCAACTTTCGCAACAATTCGACACCTACGTTTACAAAATGCTACGGTTTCAATTGTCGCAGTTGCAGATCTGAAATCCCACTGGAAAACATAGAAACTAACAGTGCCAACTTTAGCATAAACTGACACATTTTATTCACAGTAGAAAACCATAATTTTTTTGTGCTGTTTAACTGGATCAGCTAGTCATATAGGAATATCATACACAAGTATTACATTCCACTATGTGTACCTAGATAAAACATCCATTGACAAGTAATTAAAATAAATTGCAAGGTCGAGGAAAACTTTCGTTGATTTTTCGAAAACTTTGCAACAGTGAGGTCAGCGTTTTCGATTCCCCCAGCATTGGGAACAACGGTCATTGTTTCGTCATAAAATACGGAGACTGGCATCCACAAAATTATAGCGATCGCCTCTTTAATTAAATCTCCTCCGTTTTCGCTTTCTTAGCAAGGTCTCACACAAGTTCACCCTTCTCGCCATATTCTCGCGCCGTATACCGAAGGATCTCGCACTGGTTTTTTGGTCTCGCTCCGTTTTCTAATGTCAGGCAGGGTTGGAAGTCTAGTAAAATTACAGTTTCTTACAGATTCCTTATTTTCTACCAACATTATTCTTGCCTCCCGAAGTTCCGATGTCAAAATTCCTTGAGTTTTCCATAATGCCTCAAGTAAAAATATTAAAAACCCTCACCTATCAGTAATATAGAGGTCTAGAATCCGTGGTTTCCGAGACGAAAAAACGTAATTTCATTCCACCGTAGCAAAATTTCCACTCGAAAAGTGAATTCTTATTTAAAAAAATGTACGACATAATCGCGTAAGCATATTTTCGTAAAAAATTGAAGTGTTTGAATCAATTTTGCAACCTTCAAATGGAATTACTTTTCTTCGTCTGAGAAAAAACAAATTCTCTTGATTGATTTTTTGGTCCTGTATGCACGTCGTTGTTTTCACTTGCATAGACGTAACTATCAAAGAAGGAAGTGGACATAATATAGAGTTCTAAGGCCAAAAGGAAAATTTTTCTTATGTTTTTTCTTTTATTTCATTTTAATACCTTTTTGACGCCAAACAGCGTATCCCCGAGGGAAAAGTCGCTCTAAATGAGCTTTTTCCCCTTCGAAATGAGAACTTCAGCCTAACAAAAACAAGCTCCGATAGCTCTGACGTAATGCCAACACCTTCGCCTCCAATTTTTCCGCCTATAGGTATGTATATGTGCGTGCGGGTAGTTGTGACGTCAGAGCTAACGAGACCCCCGGCGCGGCGTTCGCGCGAGAGAGACAGAATCGAACGTGACACCGAAGTGACGTGACGTCGCGAACGGTCCCGAAGATGAACACCCTCAGACACGGCGCGGCGACCCTCACTTTCGGCCGGCAGGTAACGGCGGGGACACGGCGACGCGTCCGGGCACGTCACGACGTCACGTTTCTCGGGGGGTAGCGTCGCCGTTCTAAATATTCTTACGACGTGACGATCGTACGGCCGGGCCCGTCAGCTGATCGGGACGCCCCAAGTTCCGAGTCCGAGCACGGGGCACATGTCCCTCCGGAGCGGGGGCGCCACACCCTGAGCGAGCACGCGCCCCTCCGATGAATGATCTCCGTGACCGTGACGTCACTCGGAGTTGGTGCTATGCTCGTCACGTGCCTCTATGACGCGCTCCGGGAGATTTGACCGCGGGTCAGTTGCGGTTAAAGCGAGTTGGCAACGCTGTTTTTCATCCATCCGACTCCATTATATATTGACGGGTTTGCAGTGTTGGGTAGCAGTATGTCCACTCTACTGTACGCTTGTGCGGTCACGTATCGGACATCAAATTTTCAAGGTTGGAAATTGACAAAAAAAAAAAGGTATGAATTCAATCAAGACATTAAGAAATGCAGCTCTATTTAGGGATTATGTGGACCCACTACTCTTTGGTCTAAAATGAAGTCAATTTTTGGGCCGTTATACTGTTGCCTCAAAGCTTTCATTTTTTTACTGCAATTTAACTCAAAACAGCAGGAAATACAGCTCTCCCGCGGGATTATGTGGACTTACTGCTCTCTAGTCTGGAATATGAAGTCAATTTTTAACCCGTTACTGCTGTCTTATAATTCTCATTTTTGTACTACCACTCTACGGAAAACAACAATAAACGCAGCTCTCTCGCGGAATTATGTGGGCCTACTCCTCCTCAGTCTGAAATAAAGTCAATCGTTGCGGTCCTATCACTCTCTCATAACTTTAATTTTTCACCAAGGAGCACCAATTTCGCTGAGTCTATTTAAATTGATCGGTCGAATTTTGAAGGAAACTCGATCTCAAAAATTTGAGCGTTTCTGCTCTTTTTACACCGTTCCTAACGGTGGTGATAGATGGGAGAGAGGAGGGGGAAGGGTGCCTCTATCTGCCAATGATGGGCAGACTCCACGCCTAAGGGTCCGTGCCGGACAATGATGGACCTCTCGATCGTGCGATCTTCTTTCATTCTCCGCTCAATGGTTTAGGCCTGTGAAAGAGCCTTCAATTCTTCTAATGTACATTCTTCAAAGTTATTAATCTTTCGTGAGGCATATAGACGGACACTCCTGGATTAGTTTTTCCATCGCGACAGAAGTTCGATTTTTCGGTCGTCATGCCTTTCATTGAACACACCACATCTCGCAATGAACCCTCACGTCTGTGTTATATCTATATATTTCATCACATGTGCAATGCCATAATCTGAGTGCTCTCTAATTCGTAAGTTAGTAAGTTATTATTGTTTAGAGACGTGTAGCTAGTGAAGCTATTGGTGTCTCTACAGAATTTGTGAAAGTGTGAGTAAAATTATGAAAAATTTAGATTTTTACCTGACTTAATCGATGTGAAAAAGTTCGAAGTTTTGATTGCAACGCAAGAATCGTTCGAAAGAGTGGTAATTTCTATTGGAGGTATTTTAGGTATTTCTATTAATTCATTATATAATAATGATTTTTCCTCGCATATTTTTCGACGTTTTTATGCATAATGACACACTTGAGCCGAAGTTTTTTCTCTGTTTGCCAAATATAATGCGACTTTCTTTTCCATACATCCATAACCAAAGTGCGAAACCACGTATTTCCGTTGAGGACGCTGTAGACTTCCTGTCATACTTCATTTTATCTTATTGGAAAACTAGTCAACGTAATTTTTTGAAAACTTCCTTGTTTTTCATCTCTGTTGGCAGAATATTCTGTTTGAATATAAAGTTGCAAAGTTGGCTTGATGCTCTTCGAAAAAATAAAGAAGAGGCGGGAATTTTGAAACATTGCATTAGAGATACGTTGTTTTGGGCTTTAACCATCGATATACATATTTTCCTCAAAATTTGCTTCATTCAAATAAATTTTTCCCCATTGTTTTGTGCCTCTATTCTTATACATGAACCCTTTCTTTAGAATGCAGACAGCTTGTGGCACTTGCCTTGGCTTCGAACTACACAGCCGAGTTAAGAAAGGAAGAAAAACGAACAAGATCCCTGACGTTTTTCCAATAAAACTGACTCAGTTCTCGAGCGTCGGGCCCGATATTAGCGCCCGAAAGCATGCCCGGCCCTCGAATCGGCGCGAAAGCAAACACCGGAGGGAGGCCGGGCCGCTGACCAGGGACCAGGGCGCGGAGGGCCTTGATTGACCCCTCCAGGAGCGGGCAAATTGATTGGCGGGTCCCTGGGGAGCTCGAATAAATATAACTATCACTGGTTCTGCTTCTCGCAGGTTGTTGAATAAGCCCTGGCAGGTTCCCGTCTGTAAGACATCGCCCCGCACTTCTTTCCCTTTCCGCACTTTAGCCCCCCCCTCCTTTACACACACTTACATACATACACATACGTACACATACATACGAGAAGTCTTTAACTAGTTTCTCTTTGATATCAGTGAAAGCTGTGAGCACATTCACACTCGCCCTTTTTTCTCTCTCGGTCCACGAAAAAAGTTTATAGGATTTATGTGTAGGCACGTGAAGTCTACGAGGCAATTTTTGTTTCAAAGTCTGGATGCTCAGTACTCACGGAGAAAATGCAATAATATCCTGCTGAAAAAGACCAATTAAATAGTCTTATAACTTTTCTAATGACGTCAACTGATGTCATTAGCAGATTTAACTGATGATAGTTGAGATCAGTAGAAAACTTATTTTTTTAACCGATATTTTGAAAGTGGTATTCTTCTCATTTTTATCAGAGATAGTACCTGGTCATTGTAGTTTTTCTCAACCAGATTTTTCTAAATATAAATCGTCATTTTTCTCTTTTATCAATATTTCCCGAAAATGCATTTTAGCGTCGATTTGGACATTCGTCCTCCATGTCCAGTGCATAATGCTCGAGTTACCTAAAAGCTCAAGGAACTCATTCCTCATATCGTTATTTCCACTCTAAAGAAGAACATGATATGAACAATCGAGCGTTAAATTTCTATAATTTTTGCGCGTAGGTTCCATCCTATAGACCTACAAAATGTTTAACGATTTACTTGTCTTCATTTTGCAGCATATTAAAAAGCATTTTATAGTGGTTAAATTGTTTGAGTGTCATTAAAAGTAGCCTTACGATCTGTTGATCTACTGGAAAAAAGAGTTAGGGGTTAAGTTCCAACTTGGACTCTTCCAATTAACTGTGGTAGTACCCCAATAATGTCGCAGTACTATCAAAATTGATTGGAAATGTCTGTATTATCCAACGAATTGAGCTAGTACCACAATTTTAGGGGGTAATCCCCAACACCTGTTTTTCCGTGCTGACTCGAGACTCCAAGGAAAATTTTTATCAAAGGAACTTGGGCAAAGTCCGAAAGCTCATCCTGCCCTTTCCCTAGATCACGTCTCAATAATTCATCGGGAGGCGAAGAGGCCGGGGCCCGATCTCGTTTGATGGACGAAAGTTGGAGTAAGTAGAGTGGAAGTTTTATGGACTCGGGATGGGAGTCCATAAAAGCGGCGGAGCTGATGATGTACGTAAAAGCTCGGGGGATGACCAGCCCTCGGGGACGGCGTGTACACGACATATGCCTTAGTTGCGTCTTATTGTCTTAGCTTTGATTGCTTACCTGGTTACAAACACATTTCCCCCGGAGTTTACGAGCGCCCGTAAAAATATTCAGACTTCATCTCGAGTGCTTACTCAGCCGGGCAGTAAAAATCCGCTCGTCGATGAGGTTACCTCTCCGTAGAAAGAACGTAACTGAACTTTGAGAAGAACCCTACGGTATATTAACGCGAGTGCTCTCCAAGGCTCACGTGATACGGAAGTTATGGTCTTTCGAGCCTTAAGGGCCCTGAAATTGAGTCACCTCTACCCGCTCATTCAAAATTAAACTTTTTCTACTGCCCCGTCAACTTTGGCAGTTCGCAGGCTGAGGTATGGGAGATGAGATGTGACATTAACTTGCGCGAGTTGAAGTTAGGAGGACGAGAATCCAGGGGTTTGAGAGTCAGTGTATTTCTGGTGTTGTTCCACTATTAAACATATTATGACGCCAAAAAATTGTCTTTTGTAGACGTAGATTATTCAATTATTGCATTGGAAAGGTCTTTGGTGCACTAAGAAAGTGGAACTTATCGCAACCAAGAATAACCCTTTCCTGATAGTATTTTGTTGTGCTGAATATAACAGAGATCGAAATTGTTCCCTGTTTGCTAAAATTTCGCGCGAGCCGAAAAATTGCTTCCACAAAAAGTTATCGGTCGACCGGTGGGAAGAAAATTTTAAAATCGTAAGAAGGGATTAATTAACACGTGCCTCACAGTTTCTATGCTTGGCGTCGCTCAAAAAGGGGGAAAAAATCGAGGGCTTTCCACAACTTTCGCGCGAGCTTGACGCACGTGATCGGGAATATCATCGGCCTCTGGAAGAAAAATTAATTTGCGAATCATCAAGATCGTTGATATTTGCTCATGTCTTATCGCAAAAGCCGACCAAATAGTATCTGGATCTTTATTCGATTCGACTAATATTGTAAGTAATATATCAGAAGATGAGCTTGAACATCATAAGATGTTGAAAGTAACACAGAAAGCACACTGAGGAAATTAGAATCTAGTCTGCAAGGTGGAAATACCTGGAAGAAACTGCAGAATGGACTGCGGCTTGAACTGCAGCGGTCAAGTGAAAAAGGAATGCTGCAGTCTTCGTAAGGGCAAAAACCGAACCTAAGCCTTCCTATCGTTATCACGTCGAGAAGAAAACCGTTGATGCCGTTCTGGCGCCGAGCCTTTTTGGTCGTAGCTTGGATGGTTCCACCTCGTAGGTTGACAAAAAGGGTTTTAAAACGGGTCATACTAAACCATGAAATAATCAAATCTCATTTATGTTATTTGTAGTAAACAAGCAACACTTCTTCATTGAAATACGTTTTATTTTAAGAGACATCAGTGGAAAATGAGAGATCATGATTTGACTGTCGAAGTACATCGGTCTCGTCATTTTCCCGCCATTCTGGCGCTTTTGAAATTCCTCCGAGTCTTAGAGCTTTTTAAAAGCGAGCTTGTCCGGGATTCCGGCTCCAGAAATACACAATAAATCGTCGCTTGGCTGACATAAGGGTGTTACTACATTTAGAGATGAGCCTGGGAACGCATTGAGTTATATGGGCGACAGGTTTCATCGCGAAGAGTAGATACGTCTTTATGTCAGGGGGGCGACAATATCACAGCGTAATCTAATCACATGTGGTTTTTATTGAATAGTAAGTGGTTATAGTATGGAATAGTAAAACACACAAGGTTTTGCGACCCATTTGCCGCTCAGTCCTCTAAATGGGCCTGTTGCATGCAAGAGATACAGCCGTGCGAATAGACTTTTCAGAGGTTAAATGACACGAAAATTACGATGGTCACATTAAAAAAGTCTGAAATGCAATCCTTAATGCGCAATTTGCGTTGTTAGGAACGCGCTTTTTCAAATTTCCCGCGTCTGGGGGCAGTTTTCTAACGGAAACAATTAACGGCAACTCGCGGCTATTTCCGGTCAACTAAAACTGACAACATAACCTAAAAATCGGAGCTCGTGATATCGTGAAATGAAATGTAGGAGGATTGCGTTGGATATTTAAAAGTTGATCGATTTGGTTAGCGCATAACGCGTATATGGACCACTATAAGAGATAACATCGGGTTTGTAAACAAACTGAAGGAAAAAATAACAACAACAACAACGACTCGGCATCTTCCGGAAATCACCGAACCCGCCGTTTGCTCGTTTCCGGTGATTAGAAAACTGCCCCCAGACGCGGGAAATTTGAAAAAGCGCGTTCCTAACAACGCAAATTGCGCAGTAAGGAGTGTATTTCCTTTTTAAATGTGACTATCGTAATTTTCGTGTCATTTAACATTTAAAAAGTCTATTCGCGCGGCTGTATCTCTTGCATGCAACAGGCCCATTGGACTACATTTTGCAATTTGGAATTGTAAATTATAGGCCGGTTTAAAAACAACGTATGTGCCATTAGTTGCCCTGTGCACATAAGTGTTTTTCCAGAAGAGCCAGAATTAATAGTTCCAAGGTGCAAAATGCAGTCCAATTAAAGAGCGCTGACTGAGATATACGGTACATGTAACCGATTTTTTTTTTTTTATTTATTTCATGTACACAAATAACTAAATTGATTAAAAGGTGAAAAATTACCTGGTATTTATTCACACAACCCTCGTATTCGAAACCTCTCCGAAAGGCGAATAAGCCAAGCCTATCTTATAAGAAGTCCGGAGTATTTGTTTGATTTATTTTAGGGGTTAAAGGCATAATTTCAAGATCCAAAGCCAAAAGGGCGTGCGGGTTTTTGGCCCAACGCGGCAGCGTCATTCTCAGCCAAATTGGTACTATTAGAAGGAATGAAAAGAAAAGACGGTGGTAAATGGTCTGGTGGCCGTGGAGGCAGTGGAGGGAAATTTAATTTCTGTATGGATCGTTTAGTGGACATTTCATGGTAGAGCTAATCATAAGGAAACACCCCTCGGATGACCCTGTTGCCAATGCGCTCCATGTTCATATTGAAGTGACTCCGCTGAGCTCAAACGGAATTTTCGGCTTAGTACATTAAAAGGCAACTCGGGTACCCTGATTTATCGGGACGGCATCCATTTTATTATTGAATAATTGGGATCGGCTGGAAATCGCACCGGATGACACTACGTCATAGAGGGAAGGAGTTGTCTACAAAATGTTTGACTTTTCCAGTTTATGTCATAAACATTTCTGGTCAAAATTTTAATTTCAACATTTGAACCCTGCTTTGAAATAACAAACTAAGCAAAGTCTCACATGAATTTTGCACTGCTTAAAAATACATTCTCTCGAATGCTCCACGAGAATGTAATGCGAGTTGGGTCTCTTATTGCTGAACTAGGTTCTCTTGCAAAGCTGCAATATGGCTTGCATTTTGCAATGAGGAACTACATTTTATGCCTCATACATAAAACCACCTATATGCGTAAGACAACTGATTGCACATATGTTGTTTTTAAAATGAGGCAGAAAGTGTAATTCCTCAATGCAAAATGAAATTCATTCAACAAATCGTACTCACAACTGTATCACTTTTGAATGTATATGGAACACAATAAACAGTCAAAAAAAAGTGTGACTCTATTCTCAATGAATATGAACTGGCGTTACGGACGATATTATCATGAATTCAATCGTTTTAATAATTGCTGGAGTTCTATTAGTAATTTTTTCACCTATCAAAGGTGAATCTTCATCAAAATCGGAAATTTTTTATTTATTTTTTGGATAAATTCTAAAAAGACAAATGCGTGTTTCCTCCACTATATGTCTTCACAAAAAGCCGAAAACCCCTGATATTGGCAACAACCACGACGAAACCCCCCGTCTAACGCTCATGTTTTTATTCCTCCCCTGAGACGACGGGCTTTTGCAAGCGCACCCCCCCTCCCCCAATCCAGCTCCCGCCTTTGACGCACTAACTGCTCAGCAGAGTTTCGGTATCAGTGATTTCGCTTGGACTTATCTGTTATATTTATGGCTCGGTTTATTACCTTTTAGTATTGTTTTCATGTTATTGATTTCGATTTCCTCAGCGGTGAGCAACTGCTCTCTCCTATTTTCTTCTTCTTTTTTATTTATTTTTTTCTCTTAAGAAAAAGTTTTACTTTTAGAAATCAGGTTGCACCGTCGGAGAGGTACTTTGCTTTGGTTAAATTTACAAAGGAGAGTTTTGTTACCTTGAGTCACCATAAAATAATGTACGGCAGAGAGGCTTGAAACCATGGTTTCACAAAGTCAAGGAAAGGAGCTTGCACTGGTTTACAAGTTCTGTTGGCAGCTTATTATCAAAAATTGGCATTTTCATCGCCAAATGAATGGATTAGGGCCAGTAGCTCAAATGTGACTAACAAGGTGGTTAAATAAAGCTGGTCAATACTATTTTGCAGAGAAAATGAAGCGATAGATTTTTCTTTTTTTAAATGTGTCGCAACGTGGCAAAAATTTTCTTGAAGTTTCATTCATTCACTATTTTTTTTTCCTTTTTTTTTCATAAGACGGAAATTTCTTAAAATGTTCATCGTAAGAGAAACCACCGTCAATAGATAAAGAAAAAAAGGATGCTTGATAACGACGGCGCAGAGATACAACTATTCGTGCTTGATGGACGTCCGTGTTGCATCTGCAAAATTGAAGGCGCGGTAAACTCGCACTCGGAATGCTCCTCTCTAAGCTGCTCGTGAGGTGTCGCTCAGATCCGAGAAAAAATTTGAAAGTCATCAAGTAAAGCCTCACAACATTGCAGTGTAGTTAGGCCCGTTTGCTCTGATCCTTCCTTATTCAGTATAAACTTAAATACAATCGCGTAGTTTAATACTGCATCGAGAAAAAACTTCAGTTACCAGGATTCGACTTTGAATCATAACTAAGATCAAAGGTTTTCGGTTCAGATAGGTAACCGGAAAGCTTAAATGTGTTTTATGAACCAAAATGAATACCTCTGTGTAACGGGTATAATCTTTTTAATTTTTAGATTCATTAAAGTTTTACCTGAAATTTAATTTTGTTTTTCTGTTTGTTTGTGCAGCATATTGGAGCTGAGGAAAGAGAAAAGCAGGGACGCAGCCCGCTCACGGCGGGGCAAAGAAAATTTTGAATTCTACGAGCTGGCCAAGATGCTCCCTTTGCCGGCCGCCATCACCTCACAACTAGATAAGGCTTCCATTATTCGACTAACCATATCCTACCTGAAACTTCGGGATTTCTCCGGCCACGGAGACCCCCCTTGGTCCAGGGACCTTCCTATTCATAAATCTGTAAAAAGTAAGTACCTTCATGCAATTCATACGACCTCCATTCCACCAATGAATTTTTACAATATAATGTAAAATTATGAATTTAAAAATTTCATGAAAAGTTGATTTTCACCTTTTTTTCATTTCATTTTATTACTTTCACATGTGTGCCTATTTGATCAAAATTTTCCGACTCTAACACATATTATGTCAAATTTATGAAATTCTATCAAGGTTTGTGAAAACAGCGTGAAAAATATCCGTTTCCATTAGACATAATACCAAATACCCATTTATGCGAAAGGACAGGGACAGGTCTGTGTAACTAAATATTCAGAGAGTTCGAAAGGATGAGGGTAATAATCTTCATACCAATGCTTTTACATAATTTGAGCAAACTTAACCATGACTTTTTTCAAATTTAAAAAATAAGAGACACCTTGATGACATCTCAGAGATAGAACTATTCGTGCTTTATTCGTGGGTTGATTACGGCGCAGAGATACAACTATTCGTACTTGATGGATGTCCGTGATGCATTTGCGAAATTGAAGGCGCGATGGCGCGAAGCGTGAACTCGCAATGCTTCCAATCGTGTAAATTAGATTCGGGAGAAAAGTTAAAAAATGAGACCCGATTACGCCTCTCCTATCTTCGGCTGTGTTGCTCATGTAGCCCTGAAAGCTCCACCACAAAGAAGACACACGGAACCAATACTATATGGAAATAGAGCAAGGAAAAGGTCGCGTGTTATTGACGGCGCAGTGATACAACTATTCGTACTTGATGGATGTCCGTGATGCATCTGCGAAATTGAAGGTGCGATAGCGCGAGGCGCGAACTCGCAATCATCTGCTGCATGCTTCCAATATTGTGTCAATCCAATTCGGGAGAAAAGTAAAAAATAAGGCCCTATTGCGTCTCTCCTATCTACTGTTGTGTTGATCGTGTAGCCCTCGAAGCACCACTAAAAATAAAACAAACAGAACCAGCATAATACGGAGACAGATCAAGGAAAAAGATCCGCGTTGTTGATGGCGCAGAGATACAACTATTCGTACTTGATGGATGTCCGTGTTGCATCTACAAAATTGAAGGCGCGATGGCGCGAGTCGTGAACTCGCAATGCTCCGTTCGTGAAGCGTGTGACATGCTACCCTGATGATTTTATATAGAGCATTAAGTACGTGTTATAAATACATTCATCTCAGCTCTCTTAGGTAACCATCAGACACCCATTAATATTTCAAGGGTCGATCCCGAAAATTCCATCATTTAGCGAGGAAAGCCACCGAACCCGCGACTCCATTGACATTCATCGCGTACGGTTTGACACGCGGCATGATAGCATAAGTCGATTGGCGCGACGATTAAATCATCAAACGGTAGACGAAAACAATGACGGTAAAAACCAAATTGAATTACCTTCAAGGTAGAAACGAAACGGAGAGGGTGGGGGGTGGGGGGCTGATAAGATTACCCGAAGACGCTGCATAGGAGGGCAGGGCGGGGGAGGGCGGTCCCGTGGCGCGCGCGTCGCCCCTGGGGACACCCGCGATCATTTCTTGACAGAGATAATAATTATACGACACACTTGTTTCATTGACGACACCCGGCGCCGGGGTTGCTAGAGTGACGTCATTTCGAGGGGAAATGACGTCAAGAGTCGGGTGGGTTCGGCAACGAGGGCGCTCGAATTTGATAGCGCGTCGCCCCGCCCCGACTGGAAACTTCTTTCCCGAAGATTGAACCCATTTTCCAGCTCATTTCGTTCCCGCGCCCGTTTTTTGCCGCCGGTGTTGTGATATGATTATCGGCTCAAATTATCCGTGAGCCGTGCCACCACGCCACGCCGCCAGGGGCCCCTCCGAAACGAATACGTCTGAGTTTTTAAGCCCCGGCCGGTTTGCATGCGAGTTGAATGGTACGATTTGAGACTCCATGGTGGTTGCAAATGAATCATTGTTTCCCAGACGAAAGAACGTAACTAAATTAGAAATTATTACACTTCCAGCACGAAGCATAATGAAAATTAACTCGAATATCTGTGCTTAACATCGCAAATTTGAATATTTTCGTTCGATTTTCAATTTTGAGTAGTTCTTCTCCATGCAAAAAAGTTTCATGAGGAATTCAAATTTGAAATTTTCACAAATTTTTCGTCTTATAGGTTTAGAGAGCCGCATATAAAGTGCAGCAGTGCATCAAGTAGATCATTCATGCTCCCATTCCAAAGTTCCTCCCTATATTGAAAATTTTCAACTCTGCTGAAACTGTGTCAAATTCCGCATGATCGCACCAAACTTCCCTGAAATTTATCGAAATTTCATCGAATTGTTCATCGCAGAAACTTCATCATATAAACTGCATTCCAGACCAGTTCAAAAACTTCTCCCCAGTATTATTCTATCACGCTCAAATTTTGAACAACCTTATAAAACTACCCAAATCGGTTGAAATCCCTTGGAATTTTAAAATTTACCAAATGAGTCTAGGGAAATCCACTACACATCGCATTCCAAACCAGTAAACTTAACTTATTACTCCGTCAAGCTGACTTCCGAAGACAGACCGAAAGATGCCACCAACCGCCGCACAATGGTAAAAGTCATCGCAGAAGTCGGTCAAGAAAATTTTGACAAAAATTGCGAACTTTGATGTTTATTTTGTCAAATTTTGAATTACATCGAACGCTTCCAACCGAAAATTTTACAAGAAAACCACTTTTAAACCCTTATCCTTTTGCGTTAACCGAGTTATAAGCGTTCAAAGTTTCCGAACTCTTCAATTAACTTTTTCCATTGTGCGCCGCGAAGAAAACTCGCTCATCGACGGCCAATCGCGGCTGCTCATTCCTCACCCGAGTCGCCCGGCCGCGGCCGCAGCGTGACCAAAACACCCAAGAGGGGGGGGGGGCACCGAAGTGGTATCGATGACACTCCCCCCCCNTTCGGAGGGGTCCGCGACGAATTTGTCCACCTGGCAGTAAAGAGGCATGTCAACCGCGCCGCACCCGCGCTACGCCGCGTCGCGACGCCCGGCCCGTGGAATTCGTCCACCCCGTGGCATGGGCCGGAGGGGGGTGGAGGGAGGGGGAAGGGGGCCACCCGGGGCGGGGGGCCGCGTGCCCCGGGATCCGATCCAGCTATTATTTTCCAAGCACGAGTCCTAATTATTTCTGGGCTCCGTTTTCCATTTACTTTTGATTATATCGTCCGGGGAAACTCACCGTGAATATTGGTTTAGGCCGATGCATCACCGACCCGCCCGGCGGAGCGGCGGCCGGCATGGGTTTTTTTCTTCTCGCGGGGCACCGATCGCTCTCGGAATTGTCCCCGATCATCATCTCGCTCTGTTTTTTCTTCTTCCAAGTGTCATTATTCTCGGCTTTATTATTTTTTTAACGAACTTACGATTCTCTTGTCCGATCGGTCGGTTCGGTTCGGTTCTGAGATCCGCTTTCGGCTATGAAAAGAATCGCGGCCTTACGTGTGGCTGTCGCGTTAGACACTCTTCTACCGCGCCACATAAGAGACAACGCCTTGAGGAAGTATTTTTGGTAAAGAGAACTATCTGCAAATTTGAAAAGAGCTTTTGGAGCACGTAAACACTATGCACATAGTTCCTTTTGATTTAAATACATTTTCACATGGTTTCTTTCCACATAATGCTGCCAAATTTTCCTTAACTGCGAGAGAAAGTTCGTTTATAGACAGTGTGGTTCACATTGGACACCGAAATTTTTCGGCTCAGGTAACCGAAGTTTTCCAACAAAGGAACCGAAATTTAGTCAGCTGAACCGAAGTTCGGTTTCTGTTTTTGAAAACTGCGGTTACCTCCACCGAAAATTTTCAATGTGCAACATGAACTGAACTTTTTTCTTTCTTGAGTTTTATGTAGTGCAGTATGGCAAAATGTGCCGTAGAAATGAGAAAAATTACACTTCAGCATAGAAAGGCTAATTCTGCATCATTTGGCGCAAATAACGCCCACAAATTCCTAAAAGCTGACCCATTGGCAAAAATTCAACGCTCGATGACAAAAAACCGTTAGTCCACGAGTCAAGCTTTAAATGACCTTTTTTCGATGGTTCAGACTCAAGCTTAGGTTGGCATTTTTGACGGTACGTTGTGCCAAAATTTCCTTGTAATACTCCTTTGAATAGCGGTATTAATACTTCAGCTTTGAATTTTTAAAAGATAATGTAAAATTCTGAATTTAAAAATTTCATGAAAATTTGGTTTTCAATTTTTTTTCCATTCCAATTTATTACTTTCAGTGTGTACCTATTTGATCAAATTTGTCCTTCAATTTTTTTCCATTTCAATTCATTACTTTCAAATGTGTACCTATTTGATCAAATTTGTCCAGACTCTTACATAAATTGCGTCAAATTTATGAAATTCTATCAAGCTTTGTGAAAACAGCGTAAAAAAGATCCGTTTCCATGAGACATGCGTAAGAACAGGGACAGGTCTGTGTAACTAAATATTTAAGGATTTCGAAAGGGTCAGGGTAAAAGTCTTCTTACCAATGTTTTTGCATAATTTGAGCAAACTTTAACTTGACTTTTTTCAAATTTAAAAATAAGAGACACATCAACGCCGATTGATGATTTCGCAGAGATAGAACTATTCGTGCTTGATTCGTGGGTTGATCACGGCGTAGAGATACAACTATTCGTCCTTGATGGATGTCCGTGATGCATCTGCAAAATTGAAGGCACGATGGCGCGGAGCGTGAAACAGCAATGCTTCCGATCCCGTGTCAATCAAATTCGGGAGAAAACTTAAAAAACGAGGCCCGAATATGGCTCTCCTATCTTCGGCTGTGTTGCTCAAGTAGCCCTGGAAGCACCATCGCAAAGAAGACACACAGAACCAACACTATATGGAAATAGAGCAAGTAAAAGGTCGCGCGATATTGACGGCGCAGAGATACTACTATTTGTACTTGATGGATGACCGTGGTGCATCTGCAAAATTGAAGGCGCGATGGCGCTAGTCGTAAATTCGCAATGCTCAGCCCCATGTTTCCAATAAGGTGTCATTCAGATTCCGGAGAAAAATAAAAAATGAGACTCGATTATGTTTTTCCTATCTTCGTTTGTGTTGCTCGTGTAGCCCGCGAAGCACCGCTTAAAATAAGACAAACGGAGCCAACACGGTTGGGAAATTGAGCAAGGAGCAGGACGCGAGTCGATGACGGCGCAGAGATAGAACTATTCGTACTTGATGGATGTCCGTGTTGCATCTTTGAATTTTTTTTTATCCAAGGTCTTTTTCATCCCAGACGGCATCACAAGTGAAAATATTTTATACAAAAGGAAGTCTTATGTATATTGTGACATAAGCTTTTAGATCCATAGCATGCTTGATAGAGCCCATGTTAGAACGACGGTGTGTAATTAAATACGTTGAAATGCAGGAAAGAAGCATGAATATGTTAATGATACTCAACATAAAAAGTCCAATTTAATTCATATTGACCGAGAATCACAGCCGAACAACTTGTTTGCGCCAGATCAGATTACTCAGCGAAGAGAGGCGAATTAGCAAGTGAAATAATCCCCTCCAGAGCGCGCTTTGTTTCGGAAAACCCGAGGGTGGTTGCGGGCTGCGGTTGATTCGAGCAATCAGAAAATAAGCAAGTGTTGATCACCGTCGGACGGGAATTAATCAGGGATCCACCCAGGCCCGCAACCCGCCGGATTCAAAGTCCCGCTAATTCGGAGGCAAACAAAACCGTAATCAGATCCGGATTTTTACTTCTTCATAACTCGATTTGCGGCGCGGTATCCGTGTCAATTAGCGGGCGGCCTAAATGGATATATTTACCAAGGAATTTCGGGCTCGGGAAAAGAGTTCGCCTAACTAGACACATTGTTGTCAAAGCCCGCTTATTAGATTTGCCTTTGAGGGGCCCGCGAAAGCTCACAGCGCTGCCTGATCCAACCGCAGAATCGCGTTGTACAGTAATTTTAGGGTGCGACGTGGCAACGGTGGTGGGGAGGCGAGGGGTGCTTGTTTTAAGGGTTGTCGAGTTGCGCCCCGGCGAGGGTTCTGATTTTTCGGGTCGCGGCATGTCGTTTTCTACCCGTGTTAGTTTAAACTGATTTGCATTTAAAAGCCGCGGGCGGGGCCGCTCCTCTGCGAGAATTCCCTTTCATCAGATTAGTCTGATTAAGTTAAAAATTGAATTATTTCCACTTACGTACGTCATATACTTAGCCCCCCCCCCCGCCCGCTTTGCCGCGCGCTGGAAATTTGTGGGCGGTGAACGGTGATTCGCCCGGCAGTTTTAGGGGGGAGTTTTTCGGGGATGCGCCGTCAGAAAACTGCGCGTTTTCGCCCTGTTTGATAGGAGGATAGATAGGAACCAGTGTTCGAAACTCCTAGCCCTCGGGCCAAAAATGAAGGCTCTGCGCCAACGTGGCCCCTAATAATAATTGTCCCCCTCCCCAAAACAAAACAAAAATCCTAACTTTTCCGTTTGGTGATTTTTGGAGCTTTCCTCCTCCCCAAGTTACAGCCACTATTTTTGCAACTAAAACATCTTGCCTCCAAATGCGCCTCTCACTTTTCACTAAATGCGCCGTGATATATAGGTAAAAAGTCAATTTGCCATTTTATAATTTTCAATGGCCCCTAAACATCGAGCTTGATGGGCCACATGGCTCCTGAGACACAAAGGTGAGTTTCGAACACTGATAGGCACTGATAGCCATAGATTTAAAAAGAAAAAATGAAAATGGAGCAATTCTATTGGTTGAAACAGATAGTTCCACTAGACTATAAGGGAAAAATTAAGGACTTAAATACAGGGTCTCTCATGGGATGCCGTTAGTTAGTCCATCATTGAAACCATCCGCTTCCACTAATAGAAAGGCTCCGTTTTCTCTAGTCCGTCCACGTTCCAAGTTCTCAACTTATCCGGAATCTTCAGCCTTGAATCTCTCATAATCCGATAGGATTTGAGAATAACCATAGGTTCAAACCGTACAACTCGTTGCACAGGGCGCTGAAAGTTGAACGCGGTAACGCTGCCATGTTGCGGAAGAGAACCGCAAGTGTAAGCCACTGTTAGCACATATTCTTATGAGCTTCGAGGCTCATCATAGAATCCACTTACTGGTCTTTTCCGTAACACGGCAGAACGGCCGTGGGGACCGGCAGATTGATGAAGTGTCGGGTGTAGTGACTGGTGGTGGAACCCTAGTCGTCTCAGCGGATTCTGTCCATAACAATGAAGTTCCGCCTGAACGCCGCTCAGACTCATCAGTGTGGACGCACCGCGGCAAACCGTCACTACCTCTCCGTAACACCATCGAACTCATCACCTTACGACTTCCTTACGCAATTCCGTAGAAATTCACAAAAATCCTAACAATTTTGGCAATGCAATGCTTAGCCAGGCGCAGGTTTTTCGTAGACCATTCGCACTCCATTGGTGACCGCTGACTAAAATTGAACTTATTTCCACCGAGTTCAGCCAGGAGGAACCTAGCTACAGTACCGCCATAGAGAGAGAGTGAGTATAGTGCTGCAGAAAGATTATTGAAATTTATAGATAAATCGATAGACAAAGACAATAAAGGGAAATTGGAGCGATCTTATTGGTGAAAACGGGTGATTCTTATAGAGTAAGGAGGAAAATGACAGACTGAAAGCTGTTAGGAGTGTAGGGTTACTCTTGGGTTGCCGCCAGTTAGTCTATTACTCACCTCTTTCGCATTGCAGCCATCTGCTTCCACCGATAGGATCATTCCATTTTCTTTTCGTCTTCTCTACCGATTTACTTTGTTCATCAATTTCAATGATGAACTGCCGCTGGAAGAAGATAGCCCGCTGGAGAATCCGTTTTTGATTTTTTGATCATCTGAGGATTCATGAAGCACAGGCTGAAAGTAGATGAAAAACGCGGCATGCAAATTATTCAAAATTACAGAAAATGCTGTTTCAATCGTTTGAATTGCCGTCGATTTTCATTATATTCCATCGCTGAGCGTATCCGCTCAATTTTTTTGAGACAATTTTGCATACTAAATTTAAAATGAACTATAACGTAAACCTCTATTGTGGATCAGCAGCTGATGATAACTGGACTACATTTTGCAATAAGGAAATATTATTTCTCGCTTACATCACGGAAAACTCATTGGCCATTACTTTCCGTATGCAAATGGGTGATTTTGTGAGAGAGTCGACTTATGTAGTAGTCCCAACTACAAATTAAGGTCCAACCAGAATAGTTGCCATTTTTCTTTATCTCAAAGGTGTCGTCCCTAAGTCCAAAATCTCTCTGAAAAAGTACTCTAAATGACTGATGACTAAGCCATGAGTTAAACTAGGCGGGACCAAAGACGTTAAATTGGAACGGATAAAAAGAGGTTTGAAGTCTTTTTTGATCCTGCTAATTGTAATTTATTTGTCACCGGTACGAAGAAGTCCTTTAAAGGCGCGAAGCGCACATAGGGACCGGAGACTCACAGCGGCCCAGAATTATATTAAACCATGGACCTCTATCAGCCGAGGAGTCTTTAAGAGAACCCGTCTCATGGTTGACCGCATCGAATACGCTCGTCTTGACCGAGCTTTCGCTTATGGACTCCTCATCCATCATGCTAGTCCGAGTTTTCGCGGCCGAATGCTCACCCCTCAGTATGAAAACACCAACAATCCGCCCCTCTTTATTGCCTTCTGCGTTTGGCTCTCAATTTATTCAAACTTGCAGGTGCTCAGTGAACTTTAAAAATATGGTATACATGGACCGGGCAAAACTGGGATTCATCAGGAAATGACACCTTTTAGTGAAAATCAAGGAAAAATCAGAAAATTTGTTCCAAAAACCGGGAATTTCTTCTTCTACCACGCGCTGAGAGACCTGTTTGCCTTTGAATTTTGAGGGAAATTTAAGAACCTATGTTACTAAAGTTTATGTTATTGCACCCGAGTCACCATCTCTGATCTCTTGAGTGACCCTTTTGGAATGTACAAATCGGCATTCTAATAGAAGAGGTTTTATCAATAACATGAACTTTAGGAATACTTTTGGATTTAAAAATTTGAATGTGCGCCAATAGATTGGCTTGGGCTTCCATCAAAATTTCGCTGGCATTCTTCATACATGCAAATTTCAAACCAAAGTTGCCGAAAATGTTGATGAATAAAATTCTGTTTGCAAAACTGAGGAAGTTCATACAAAAAAGTCTACGACGTGCTTCAATACTTTCTGAAACGACGCGGGTAGTAACAATTCCATGGAATTCTGGTTAATGTCGGCTCATAGTTTGGCTGCTGTGCTGGTCCCTGAGACTTATATGACCTATTCAAACGTAATCTCTTAAATCACCGACCTGTCCATATCCGGGCACTCTAGCTTTTCGACTTTCAGAATCAAAATACGATTATGCGTAACTAGATCTCGGTAACTCATCAACAAAGTTTGTTGAGTCAGATGTCACAATAAACCGATTAATCAATCGGAGGCACCTGATTTGCCAGTTCTGGGTGTGAAATTGGTCTTTTCGATGATGGAATTTGAGAGTTTGGACGTCCATCCGTCAACGGCGAGTCGGCCGTTGTCGTACCCTTTGCGACACACTGAAGAATCACCTGACCATATCCTTAGCCAGGAGTCGGGTCGGATGCTTATGGAATGGAATGCTATTTCATTTGCTCGCCGGACGGATTGGAAAGTTTTTAATTATCATGGCCGACCTTCCATATGCCAAATCGGGCGGCCGCCAACCGTTTCTGTATTGGCTTACCCAGTCATGAAATGTATATCGGACTGGCCCTACGTGCGTCGACTCCCCAATGACCGAGAACTGCGTTGGTCGATTCGCCGCGACAAAATGGTGCGCGCCGTTGAAATCGTTCCTTTGTTCCGTCACGTCAACACTCGTAAAAAAAAACAAATTTTGATCATATAAACCGAGGCCCAAATCTGCTTTGCTAAGGTGGAACGCCGTATGAGCCTTCGGACGTTACCATAATTCCCTTAATAAAAACCAAATTTACTGGGAAAATGCTGAATGTTTTTCCGCCAATTTTTCAATCCTGTATAAAAAAGCTCAGCTTGCGTGCAGCTAGAGTTTAGAATATACTTTTCCGTCTTTAGTGGCAAAATCATTAATCAAATAATAACAAGTAACAGTTCGCCTTCAATTTTCAGCATAGGCAACACGAGCTCCCTCAGGGTCGAATAGTTGTATCACCTCAACGGACACGATTACCCGATTATGGGTGATCACTTTCGTTGCCACCAATTATGCCAGTCTAAAATGACAACTCAAGAACCGTGAAAACGCAATTTAAGAAAAAATGAAGGTCAAACTCTCCCGCATTCGACGTTTTAAGCTCTAAATTTAGAATATTTAAGAATTGTCAGTCTCCGAAGGACCAAACTACTTGACATTGATTCACTTACCTTCTGGCGGTGTAAACAACTTGTTTACATCGTCATTAAGACTCAACATTGAAAAACCTTGCTCTCACCTATTCAGGGGCGGAAAAATCTGCGTCATCTGATCCGGGAAAACCAATTGACACCGGATCTACAGTTGCCCCTACAATTTGAACCTGAGCATCGAAAGGTTAAACGAGAAGCATTGATAATTTAGGAGGAATAAAAACAAAATCCCTTCACGCGGTGAATGTGTATTAATTGATCCAGCGTTGTCATTTCTGATAGACGACCCATTCGACGGATTTATCGTCTCGTGCGCAATTTGACAACCTTGTCGGTCACGCCTTCTCCCGTATCAGACACCCTAGGGCTGTCTTCACCCCCAATTGCACCCCCGATGAGGAACCGATTAGAAATAGATCAGGTGTCGGCGAGTCACTGATTTACGACGGAAATTAGTGGAGTGTGTCCGTTTAGCCATGACAACGCCGCCGGGTCTCAAGTAGAAAGCTGACTCTTTTTCTATTTTATTTGTCAAAAAATTACGAGTTTCTTTGCGGTCTGGCGCCTACGCTAAATGGGGCGGTATTTAATTGATTGTTACGCTAGCATGCTCACAATTTTTAATTTCATTGGTAGCATCGATGACCTTCAGTATTTAACGATATTCGGTTTATGCGCATGCATTACTTACATTTCGATGGCTGCACTCCGGCAGCGCATTCCATAATCATACTCAATCGCAATTTTACTAAATTTCCGCCCATATTTGAGTATTCAATTATTTCTTCAGGAGACTTAAGAATAATTATAACGCCTTCAATCACAAAAATGGGGGAAAATTTTTTGTTGCAGTAAGATGCTTTCACTGATGCATCCTCTGATTGGTCGCTTGCATGCAATTTGCACGCCAGAACCGTCCAAAATCAATGTTTGCAAGTTGTAATATCAGGCCTTGTCCATCTAATTGTAAGTAATGGCCTGGTTACACGATCGAATTCCCGTCAAATTCCGATCAAAATGATGACCAAGATGGTGGTCGAGATTTATCTAGATTGATGAGTAAAATTAATTAAAACAGCGTGTTGATTAAAATAAGCATGAAATAAGCACGGTTGTGTGGAAATCAGATGAAGAATGAACCCCACAGTTCCATCATCTACCATCAAATTTTTGCAGGCCGCAGAAATTTGATGGTAGATGGTGCGCACCAGTCACCATTTGATCGGAATTTGACGAGAAATTGATCGTGTAACCAGGCCATAAAATAATCGAAATTCGGGGCGGTGTCATCCAGAATCGATTATTTATGACGGATTTAAATTATGGAAAAACTGCGCGTTACCAACCACAAGAACCGCTGGCGGTTACCGTCGAGTGCCCAAGAACTGCCGATGTTCTTTTAAGTTAAGGGATGAATTTTTTGTTATTCGAGGGTGGAAAATGACGAATCTGCGGGACCGGCGGCTTTCACAAAGTGTGCGTCCGTAATTTGTGGTCAAAAAAGGGGCGGAGGTGGCTGGACTATGCGTGGGGAGTCTGTTGGGAGATAAATTTAATCATGGTCACGACTGACGAATTTACTGCTTTGACTAACCTGCCAACTCGTCTCTTCAGTCGTTGATTGCATTACCGTCAGTCAGTCAGCTACCCAGACGTCCATCCACCCCACCCGCAACTTTGGGAGAACCGCATAATTACTGAGTAAAACTCATGCCCATACGTGATTTCTCAAAATTCGACCCTCCTGCTCAGATGAGTTAGTCGTAATTTTGCGAAGCTGCCCCCATACAAGGGTCTCTTGTGTCATTTTGACGAGGAACTGATTTTTTTCTCCCTTTCTTTCTTTTTAAATTTTTTTCTAAAAACGCTAGCTGCCCGTAAAGACCTCTTTTTTAAGTAGTTCAGTTATCTAATGAAAAAAAGTCCAATATAAGTTTAGTCCTTTTGTGATTTCATTCAAAGATTGCAAAATTGACACAAAAACAATTCAATTTCCTAAAAGCATTTGACTGCGCAGTTCCTTTGCTGATTATTGCATGTGATCAGAGTTTAAGTCAGGAAAATCCTCCTTCAAGAATACCCGTAGGTTTTAAAGTAAAAATGTACATTTGCGAATAAAAACGAGGCAATGTTGAAAAGTCGTTACCTTCTTTCGTCGGGAGGAGCTACGGATTTCCACGTGTTTTTTTTTTTTTTTTTTTTTTTTTTTTTTTTTTTTTTTTTTTTTTTTTTTTTTTTTTTTTTTTTTAAATGAAAATTGACAATCTTACGCCGAACTGGGGATTTGCAGAGTTAAATTTTCCGCTCAAAGACTCCCAGGTGCCATTTTCTCAAGAATTTATCTGAGAGGCTTGGAGGACAAGTGCAGGATGAGTGCAGCTTTTTGAAAAAACTATGAGATATTTATGATTAGAACTGAAACTAGTCTTAAAATATATCCTGTGAAAAATTCACCTCTAAAATCCAAGTTTTAAGCATCAAAAAGTTGAGTTCGAACTTTCGCAAGTTTCCAGGATGAGGCTACAGGTGATTTTGAAACTTTAAACACGTATTTCTTGAAGCAGCAAAAACTGCACTTATACCACTTGTCTTCCAAGCCACTCATTTTTTAACCAAGCACACTTTTTCTGAGTCTCCATGCGTGATACCTTTGGAGTGAGGCTCGTCAAGACCTCCATTTAGTCTTTAATGCCTGTATCCGAGGCGCAATAACCTATAGACGGGAAAACGGAATAGAGGAGGAAGCAGGAACTAAGCCGCGAATAAATGGTCGCATTTCATTTCAATGACAGTGCAATACTGGACGGCCCCGACTCAGCTCCGCGGCAGCGCGTATCGCGCGAGACTGTCCCAAAAGACCGGCAATAAATTACGCGCCAACACATGTGTTGAGCTTTTTCGGCACCGAGATGAGTTATGTCTTTTGTTCGGCTTTTCCGCTTTCTAGCCCGGTGTTGGTGTCGGGGTGTCCGTGTGCCCTATTACTCGACGCCTCGCCGTGTTATTAATGCCCCCCCCCCCCCCCCCCCCCCCCCCCNGTGTCTTGGTGGTGGAATTTTTCAGCCTCCACGCCACTGTTTACTTCCCGCCAATTCGTACGGCCACAAATCATCCGGCCAATTGCGACGCCGGAAGTTAATTAATCCGGAAAACTTAGGGTAGTTTTTCTACGAATGGTCCGAAATTAACGGAAACACAATTTTGGGGAAGATGAGTTGGGCGTGATTTTGAATTTACCTAGTCGTGCGTTATCTTTTTTCAAATATTCAAAGTTGGTTCAAACTTTTTTAAACGTGAAAACAGCCATTAAAGGTCAGCTTTAGCATTAAATCTGATGGAGGAATACAACTTTAAACTTCAAAAGGACCGCGTTAAGCAGAAACGAAGCAAGTCACAGCAGATATTGCCAACTTTAACCGGGCAATTTAATTTTATACGAGAGAACGTTTGTGCGGAATCCTTTGAAAATTTTGAAGAATTTCATTCGTGCAATGCAGAAAATTCACTGAAATTTGCACAAAAATTCGCACGACCGTTTTTATGTAAAACATTAAATTGCCCGATTAAATTTGGCAATAGCTGAAGTGGCTTAGTTCCGTTCTGCTTATAACGCGGTCCAAATATCATTTAGGCACCAGGGTTATTTTAATGCAACTTTTCTTTGTCCGTTCCGTTTGATAATTCTCATGGAAATATAACCCCTACAGTAACTTGATTGTTGAACCGTTATCGAGTCACTCTCGGATGACCTTAATCGAGAAATAGCATCGCAAAGATAGGAACTTATGTACGTTTAATCGATGATGGATTCCAACAATGACCCGCAGCTCAACTAGAAGACCTGATGGACTGACAAGTAGATTCAATAATAGAGATCACCCAAAATTACAAAAGCGCGGAGCTTTCACGCGTATTTGATGAGGGGGTGTAACGGGCGCGAGAATGAGGGATGATTTAAGATAGTGACACTCAATACGATTGACGTCGAGGCAAATATTAGGACACTTTTAGGGGATGGAAGGGTGGATGAGTATTAAAACTGTATCACTTACGACGCACCCTGCGAAATAAATGAGCGTGTTGCGTGTTTAAGAATCTATCAGAGTTTCATTCGGATTATTTCCAGAGATGTGAACATCTTGGTTATGCCTCCTGAATACGGCAAAGGAAATTCGCGGATAGGCAACGAGCATTCCTCATTATTTTTGAGATTATCTTTGTATCCATTAATTTTGCCGCCTAGCTTATCATAATCGAACTAAAGATTCCAAAAAAGTGACTCTTTTATAAGTCCTCTTCACGGAATAATGGTGGCTCCTTTTGCGTATCCCACAAACATTACTTTCATTAAAACTCTCCATGTATGGATTTTTTAAATTGCATTTTTATATAGATTGTTTAGTCAGCCCTGTTACCTAAAGTTTTCAGTGATTATTGTGCGCTGAAAAGAAAGTTTTCGCTTTTTTTATTTAGTATCAGAAATTGAATTTTGTAATATATATATATATATATATATTTTTTTATATATATGCCATCTTCTAAGGACCTTCTTTCTTTCTTTTTCCAGATAATCCTGGTCGATCGAGATCTACAGCCGGTCTGGCGATGGACCTTTTCGAACAACACCAGGGAACTCACATATTACAGGTATAACTTACTTTTCAAAGTTGTTTATGTTTCAATCATTAATTTCAATAATTTGAATTTTTTTGTCGAATCTCAAAACTTATCTCGATTGCAATTTGGGTTGCTATACTGAAAATTAAATTGCCTAATTTTAGAGAAGGGTATTTTATTAGCATGCCCTTCGTAGTCATTAATATTGAGTCCACGAAAAGGACCTCTGAAAGTACAAATATTTTTACACTTTCTTATTGACTAGCCCCTCTTAAAACTTTTTTATCTTAATTGCAAATGATAGCAAGAAACAGATTTACTAACACATACACGCGCGTATTTTCACACAACTGGCAATAAATGCAATTTGTACGGAATAGCTCGGATATTTCCCTCATGCATGCTGCCGTCAGTTCGCCTTCAACTTCCAGTGTAGGCAAAACGAGCTCCCTCGTGGTCGAATAGTGGTATCAGTGCAACAGAGACGATTGCTGAGCAAATATTGAGGACGGACGATGATTGAAAACAGGGTTGTGTAGACAGGCATTTTTATACTCAAGACGATAAATCCAATAAGTTCGGGTAGCTCTGATGTTCCACTCGCGTCATAGTTTGGACCACTTTTTATGACGCGAATAACAGTATATTTATTCGGCAGCCCACTCAAATACTTTCAACTCCACCTGTCACAATCCTCAAAAACCGAGCTTTAGTCCATAAATAAAGAGAAAATCGTGGTTCATATCGAACACCGAAGTTTCCAATCGAAGTAAATCAAGTTTTCAGCCATGAAAACAGAACTTTGTTTCAAGCAACCTAAGTCAAGTCCCTGACAAAAGCTGACGAGTCGGTATTGTTAAACAATTTGGTTATTTGATCCGAAACTCAAGTTCTGGTACCAAATATGTTTTTAACCTGCGAATTGATTGCTGAATTATTATAGAAAGGACTTTATCGATTAAATTCTATCTTTGCGATGGTATTTTTCGATCATTGTCGATATTCATATCCATTTATCGATTTAGTCATTCTATGACCATTCATGAATCGAGGCGCACCTATAATACTTCGGTGCTCCATACGAACCGAAGTTTCCTCTCTGCGTTTGAGCCACCGTCCAAAACCTTCCCTTTCCACAATGCACCATTAGATTAACGGAATCGCTGGAAGAAAGGGGAGAAAACGACCTGGCGGAGGGAAGATGAGCAGGAGGATTAGATTGGTTCGATTCGAGCCTAGGTGAAGCAGAAGATGGGTGGCGCGCCTGGTCCGGGGAGAAATAATAGTCATAATAATTGGGAGCTATAGAATAAATAAACAGAATTTTATTAGGAGGGTCCGCGTCTGCGAAGGGATAAAAGTAGCTAATCAAAGGAGGACCGAGGGCGGATTAGAGAGAAAATTAGCCCTTTTCTTAAATGGTCAAGAACTGCGAAGACGCACCGAATGATGCATTTAAGTAGCGCTCATCGATGCCTCGATACTTCGATACTTTCTCATTGAATCAATCAGGATATCGATCCATCGAACGAAGTTGACGACGGTAAAGCACAAGCCTGGTTACCGGATTCGCGTCACGAATCGGAAAGCAAGCTACGGCCCGGGTTTGCCAGATGGCGCCACGTGCTCGTTGGTTTTGTGCGGCAGATAAGCGCATTTTGGAAACCCTGCGACAAATTGAGCGCCGAGATCGCGCGCCGTTCTTCCGTGCGAAGAAAAAACGCCATAAGGACGTCCAGACGTTGCATAATTTCTCCTAGTAAAACTCGAATTATTCGATATTTTCCGCACATTTTCTTTAGAATTTGTTTGAAAAATTTCATTCAATTTTGATCTACTTTGTTTGAAAAGTTCAGAGGAAATTGCTCATAATTTTTATCACAAATAATTTTTTTATTGGGAGTAGTTTGGCAACCCTGGAATGTTCGCACGACGTTTTTTTCTGGGCTTCGCATTGATCCCCGGTTAAAAGCCTACGGTTCACGGTTCTCGGAAAATCCTGAATTAAATATTTCATCGATCTCCGGCATTTATCACTTACTCAGACCTTTATGTACTCCTATTTTATCCGCCTCCAGATTTCCAACCGGTCGTCCGGTCTTTTATGTTCTCCACTACGTCATTATCCTTCGAGCCTTTCATTTTCCTCACTTTCCAAAGTCTGTTGGGCAAAACGTTCCAGAGATGTGATGAGCTTTGATGTGGCTACGTTATGGCATATGGCAAAGTTTCGGAGAGCGTTTCTCAGGACCTCTATTCAGACTTTATTTTGCAATTTGGAAC
Source organism: Bemisia tabaci (assembly GCF_001854935.1). Lineage (NCBI taxonomy): Eukaryota > Metazoa > Arthropoda > Insecta > Hemiptera > Aleyrodidae > Bemisia > Bemisia tabaci. The sequence goes on from NW_017547098.1 coordinate 5,566,273, forward strand.
TATAATTTCTGGTTCGTTCGTGAAAACACGCATGCGCAGAAGGAAAGTAACGGTGCAAACGTTGTTCTTATTCCGGAGCCAGAAAGTGTAGTTCCTTAAGGCAAAATGTAGTCTAATTGATCTCGGAAAAACGGTAAATCCTATCGTCAGTTTTCTAATTGACTTGAATTTAAATCCGTCGTCGATTCTTTCGCTTTTGGTAAACTTCTGGGGAATTGTAATCAAGTGGTCCTACCCTGGCAGAAACGACCATTGACGTGAGTGAAACGTGGTAAAAATTTGACGCCAAAAATGTGTCATCATGTTACCAATGTGGCATATTGTTATTGAAATCAAAATGTTGCCACGATGAGAGCAACACGGTGATTGCTCCTCTACTAGAGCAGTTTAAAACCTATACTAAGTCTGTTGAGTTATAGTCAAAGAAATTTTGATGACTTTAATGACTGAACCCTACGGAAGGGATGACACGATCTGTCTATACGCCACCATCTAACAATTCCAATATTTACTGAGATATCTCACTTTGAAAAACATGATGCCTGAGGTCATCTGCACTTCATGATTTCCTACGACATTGTCATACCCCTGTGAATGGGCAACTCTGGACCCACTTATATTGCTGACCTTTGGAAGTAAACTAATCCATTTTTCTTCTTCTCTGTTTCAGTCTTTAGATGGTTTCGCTTTTGCTCTGGCAGCAGACGGAAGATTTTTGTACATTTCAGAAACAGTTTCTATTTATTTGGGCCTTTCACAGGTAAATATTTGACATCAATTTTCGTACTTTTTTCAGTACGGCTTCAAATCTCAATGTAAGATACGTTTATCAACTCTAAGAGCTTTTCATGAGCTTGGGGGTTGATTTCAAGCAAAATCAGGTGTATCGTTGAAATTTCACGTTGCCCGGAATAATGGTTAAATCAAAAATCCCTGACTCTAGGTGGAACACCACTATGGCTCTAGCACTCAATGTAAGATGAGTATCTCAACTCTAAGTACTTTTTCTGAGCTTGGAAGTTGATTTCAAGCACTCAAGGTCAGATAAGTATCTCAACTCTAAGTACTTTTTCTGAGCTTGGAAGTTGATTTCCAGTAAGTTTAGTAGTATCGTTAAAATTTCACACAGACCGCAACGATTAAACCGAAAACCCCCGACTCTCGGCAACACTCCACTACGGCAAGATCAGTATCTTTACCTCAGTAGCTTTTTTTAAGCTTAAGAGTTGATTTCAAGTATAATCCTCCCTTAAATTTTACGTCCACCGCAATCATCAAATGGAAAATCCCTGACTCTTGGTGGGACTCCACTACAGCTTCAGCTCTCAATGTAAGATAAATATCTCAAATATTAGAGCTTTTTATGAGCTTGAGAGTTGATTTCAAGTAAAATCAATGAAAATCGTTGATCTCTCACGTAGGTCGCAACCTATAAGTCGAAAATACCTGACTCTCGGTAGCCTAACTCCACTGCGGCAAGATAAGTATCTCAACCCCAGGAGCTTTTTTTAAGCTTGGGAGTTGATTTCAAGGATAATTTTCATTGAAATTTTACGTCCACCGCAATGGTCAAATGGAAAATCCCTGACTCTTGGTACCACTTAACCACGGCTAGATAAGTATCTCAACCCCAAAAGCTTTTTTTAAGCTTGAAAGTTGATTTCAAGGATAATTCGCATTGAAATTTTACGCCCACCGCAACGATCAAATGGAAAATCCCTGGCACTCCGCGGAACTCCGCCTCGACTGTTCGACCCTGCGGGTTTTTCCGATGCAGGGATCTCGCCCGAACTTTCCGGGGGGCTCTTTGCCCGGGTCCGGGGCGAAGTGCAAGGCTGTCGGCGGCAGGCTTTCCCGGGCGGGAGTCATTTAAATTCATTTCGAGTATCATATCAATTTTCAGTAACCGAGCCGAGCCTTGCTTCCAATCTCGCTCGCATCGCATCGCGGCTCGACTTCTGGTCCTGGACTTTTTGCCCCGTCCCCCGCCGCCCCCCGGCCACCCCCGCGCCGCTTTCTCCGGGAGCGTTTCCAACCCCTGCACGGATCGGTGGAGCAGGAGCGCGGCGGTGGCGGTGGCGGCCCCGGCAGCGGAGCGGGAGCCTCGGTCCGAATTCGCGTCACGTAGCGCGGGAACCGTGCTCGGGGTCTCTAATTCTCTGGCAATCAATAGTGTCTCTCCGAGCTCGCTGTTCCCCGGCCCCGGAGCCCGGCTCCGGCAAAGGCCAAGCCAACATGGCCCCCGAGTCCTCCCGCACACCCCCATCCGATACACTCCACTCGGAGCCTCTGCAGTCGTGCAGTCCTCCAATCAGGGGAGAATCCAAAAAAATCGGATTTTGTTCCACTTCGAGGGACCTTTTTTAAAGGAAAGCCTGAACTCAAGTGTCTTGAAGCTGCAACTACTGACAGTTACCCATAAGGTCGAATTCGTGTTCGACTCAGAGCCTCTGCAGTCGTGCAGTCCTCCAATCGGGGGAAATCCAAAAAAATCGGATTTTGTTCCACTTCGAGGGAACTTTTTAAAGGAAAGCCTGAACTCAACACGGAGACAAAAAAACTCGTGCGTGGGACCCGAAGTTTAGGTCATATGGATCCCCGAAGTTTTCAGATTGAGCATCTGAAAGGTCCAGCTGCTGAGGTTTGTATCACACATCTGAAACTTCAGTTCTTACGTCTGAAGTACTTCGGTTTCCACATCCGAAGAAATTCGGTTCTCACGTCCGAAAAACTTCGGTTCTCACACCTGAAGTACTTCAGATGTAAGAACTAAAGTTTCAGATGTGTGATCCAAACCTCGACAGCTAGACCTAAAGTGTTCAGGTGCTCAATCTGAAAACTTCAGGGATCCATATGACCTAAACTTCGGGTCCCACGCACGAGTTTTTTTTCGCCGTGAAGTGTCGAGAAGCTGTGACCACTGACAGTTACCCATAAGGTCGAATTCGTGGTCGTTCCTTGAACAGCTGCTTTCCAAGGATAGACAAAATACAATTTTTTTCAGTATCGGTCAATTTTTCTGAAGAAGAATCAATGCGGACTATCTTTAAAGCTACCATGATTTCGCAACAGCACTAGACAAAGACTTCGGATTTTAACACCTTTTCCCTCACAAATCTTCAGCTTTTTCCAGATGCTTTTTAGTGATTCCAGAGTCTAGGGTTGTATTCATGGTTGTTCCTCATGCAAACAGATTATTTCCGTTCGAGTTCCCCTAGTGAATATCATACTATGCACAATTTTTGCTAGCTTTAAGTAAAATTCAAAAGTCTATGGTAGAAATGGATCCTCGCAAGGGATTGCACCAATTCTTCACCCTCCTGACAAAAGTACGTAACTACACTTCGTAATAAACACTGTTTTCCATGTAACTCAACGCTTTTCCGGGTTCGTCTGTAATTATAGTTAGGTCCTTTTGTCAGCTAGGAGACGAATTCACTGCTACATTGAATATAAAATACAGAATAAAATTTATTGCAAGTTTGCAATTTTTAAATTTGGTCCGTATCTATCTTAAATTATGTCAAAATCATAGAATTTCTTCTTGTGTATTTTGCACCTTTTGCAGTAATAAACTGTGTAAACGATGAATTTAGGAACCTCTCTGGTTTCTCTGGTATACTTAACTTGCGAACCTACTGTATACCACAAGGAATATTGTGATTCGCATGATCTAATTCTTGTTCTTGTTTTCCAGGTTGAAATGACCGGCAGTAGCGTTTTCGACTACGTGCATCATGGCGACCACAGTGAAATGGCCGAACACTTAGGACTAGGTCTATCTCAGGGACAGTCCCCGGGCAGTGCACATAGTGAAGATAATAGTGGTACCTCGACCACCGGTACCGCGAATCCTGATGGTAAGCGTTCCGTACCAGTTCGTTGGAAAAATAACCTACACAACTCACCTCTTAATATGCTGATTTTACTGTAGTGCGAGATAAAGTAAATTACCGATTTTAAACACACGGTATAATAATGGTTAAAGTGCGAAACCATTTTTCTTTGGGACGTTGTAGACTTCCCGTTATACTTTAATATTTCTTCGAAAAACCAGTCAATGTACTTTCTTGAAAACTTCCTTGAGTGTTCTTTTCTGTAAGCAGAATACTCAGTAAAAATGTCGAGCTCTGAAGTTGGTTGTTTGCTCTTTAAAATCTCTTAAACATCAAATAAGAGCGGAAATTTTAATAGACCTCAATAAAGATACGTGGTTTCGCACTTTAGCAATCGATATTCCCAAAATTTCAGTAAAATCTCATTCAGTAAGACTTTGTGCCGAGGAAATCACTGTTTCTTGTCCAGGAAGCGACCCATTACGCCGTGTAAAATTTTAGTTGTGCGGAAAAAAAAATTCTAGTTTTGAATCGCATTGGTAGAAATAAATGCGATTAGCGAGCGATCATATTTCCATCACATTCTTATTGATTCTACAATAGTTTGAAGATGTATTTTTCAACAAACTCACATTCACTTCCATTAAAACTCAGACAAGACATATTGATTGTATATCTGTAAGTCTCTTTCATTGCTAAAAAAAGAAAAAAAAAAGAATCTCCTCCTCGAATTTTTCCGGAGTCAATAATCCTCGTCTTTTCTTCGATCTGTAATTGGGAATGGTTCGATCGACTGCCTCGATTGATTCGACGAGTCCGAGCCGGAAACGCGGTTGACCAGTTCTAACCGCGGTTGCCGCCTCGACACCGCAATTCGTCGTTCGCCTGACAAAACAGCGTAACTATACACTTAATGAGCCCGGGAAAGCATTAAGTTATATGGATGACATGGTTCATCGCGAAATGTAGTTACATCTTTATGTCAGGAGAGCGAGAAATTCCCCGTTCGATTATGCTCGGGAGCTGAGATAGATCATCATACGAGCATTAGGACGTTGCAAAATTGACGCTGATGATGAAGTCATTTTTCAGCAAAAATTGTAAACGTTTCTCATTGGATTTTTCTCAAAATATAATTCGCAATAAAATCTAGTGCATCTGAAAAATGTCCTGGAAAAATATTCAAAACATTCTACAGAAATAAATATCTTACCGGAGGAAAGGTAACATTTCAATGATTGATGGTGAAACTACCAAATCACGTATCTCGGGTTGTGACGTTGCAGACTTCCTTTCACACTTCATTTTTTAATAGAGAACTACTACATGCCCATTCTTCAAAACTTCCAAAGTTTTTCTTCCCTGTGCCAGGCCAATTCTAAAAAAACTTCAAAGAATGCTGTTGATTCGTTCTCCTCTAAAAAAATTAAATGGGAGCGGAGATTTTTAAACTTCACAAACGATATACGTGGTTCGATAGTTTTGCCGTCGACGTGAGGCATTTGGACAACAGCATCAACAAGAATTTTTTGGTTTTTATTTGGAGTCAGTTTAAAGAACAATTAAAGGTGAAATTGTTACTATTTCCATTAATTCTACTATCTTATTATGTTACAGTGTCCAGTCAAATGTCCTTGAATACCTCGTCTATATATAAAGGTTTAGAGCGTTCTTTTTGCGTTCGAATGAAATCAACGCTAACGAAACGCGGTTGCCATTTCAAATCCTCCGGATATCGGGTAAGTAGTTCATTTTTATATAATACCTAAGAAAAATAAACATGAAATGGAAGACGTCATTGAAAATTTTAAGGACATGCATTGATGAGAATGAAATGAATAGCGTCTGTGAAAGTGGAATAAATGAACATTAAAAAAAAAGGAAATAAAATGTACTAACTAATGAAATACATTAAAACAGAGAAGAAACTTCGGTTTTTATGAACATTAAAAGGCTTTTAGCCCAGTTAAATGATGGTTTCCGGTGACAACCAAAATTTTTCTCAGCCATTTACAAACGCTCGTATGTTGTCCGAAAGATCTGGGCAGAAATCCGGTTCTCATGACGAAAAACTTGGGTTACCTGCACCGAAAACTTTAGTGCTCTATTTGAACTGAAGTTTAGTTCTTACAACACTAGAAAAAAAATCGCTTGGATGTAGAGTCCAGACTCTTAAAAACATTGACAAGAAAAATACTCTTGATTCAGTCGGATTTTTTCAGTCAGGGCTCTCAATCCAAGCTACTTTTTTCCAGTGAAAGTTTTTTTTCTTTCCGCAAATGGCATCATCTACAAGATCGGGAGTTTCAAAATCCTCGCATGCGTAATTTGTATGAAGTTGGGGGTTCGAGATAGTGTCATTTGCATTATTATAGACAAAAATTCAAATGAAACTTTTGCTTCGGAGCGATAATACTGAAGGCTAAATCGTTTCACCGTCTCAAAGACCATACGCCCACGTAAATGACATATTTTCGCCACGGATGATTCATTGGCTTTTGAAAGTTTCTGGTGAATTGACAGGCGCTTGGTGGCTCGGTAACGTAGAGCAAGTTGAGGCCTTTCACCATTTAATCACCGCTCAACCCTTTCATCGAATGACACTGTCGAACACACCGCTGCCACATCGACCCCTTCAAAGTAGAAAGTGCGTCCTTCTCGTATGAAAACTTTTTCTTAATGAGTGAGATGCTGAAATTCCAGAAAATTTAATAATTATAGACAGGTTCTCTTGCAAATTTTTAAAGAAGGAACCAAGTGTCCACGAGAAGTTTCCAGATCCGAAAAAAAGGCACGAAACGGAAAGAAGTGAGCTCACGAAGTGGAAAAGAGGAAAATGGTTTTGAAAGTATATTACTTATTTCCCATCAATATCATCGTAGTCATAAAAATATTCAACTTTCTCGGTTCTTTAACTATGCGGTTTGAATGTTCCGAAACTTTGGAGTTTGGCACTTTCCTCGGCAGAAGAAATTCGCGCCTACTTTTCAATGTGAAATTAGGAAAAAAACACACATTTTGAGGAAAGAAATACAAATTTTGAGCAGAAAAATGAAAGGAATTGAATAAAGTTAAAGATGCGCCTGGCTCTATAAACCACCTCTCCGCATAAAAACGGAATTCTTATCGTGTCGAGGTGGGTAAGTATGACATCCAAAATTTCTGGTCGTATTCTTTTACAAAATTTTGTCAAAAGGAACTTCTTAAAATAGCAAACGTGATGCGTGTTTCAGCAGTCACAATTTTTGATACAACGGTGACTCTACCAGTTCACGTATCTCCGTTTGCAACGTTATACAGACGTTTAGTCGTACTTAACTATTTTAGTGGAAAACTACTCAACGTCAATTCTTGAAAACCTCTGTGATTTTCCTTCCCTGTGCGAAAAAAACTCGGCGAAAACTTCAAGGAATGATATTAATTTAATCTCCTTCAAAAAAATAAAAAGGGAGCGGAGATATTTAAACACCACAAATGACATACATGGTCTGGTAGTTTCACCATCGAGGTAATTCTCCGATGTGAGCTTTTACAAATTTCGGTCTCGGCAACAGGGTGGACGGGGGAGTTTGGCGCGCGCCCTCCAAGACTCTTTCCTTCATTTCCGCCTCCCCGCCTCTCCTATTATCTTAATATTACCCAGAATCGAAAACACCCCTTTTATTTTTCGACACTCATTTAAAGCCCCCTGCCTTGTTGTTATTATCGCCTCTAACTTCTCGCCCGCTAAGCCGGGTGAATCATTTGGCATTCTTGGAACCCCTGCAGGAACAGCTTATCTACTCACGTTTTCCCGTTCGATTTACGCGGTTTATGATCAGACGAGTGAGTCCTCGCTCAACCCTTCACCGAGCTCAATAAGACGTCGTGTCATCCGAACTAGCTTCTCGAGTTGATAATCCCTGTCGGGGCTCTTAATCTAACGTGCATCGCGCATGTGATACGTGCGGAATTCCGGAGGAGTTGCCTTCGCTCCGTAATGGAACCGTTTATTTACGGAATAGCCCAAGTATTAATAACTCGTGAGCCATGTAAATCATGATACATAGGAGGAACCAAGGACCGTGTCTATGCATACTGTACCTTCTGAAATACCTAGGGAACACGGCTTTTCAGCGAGATCTAGAACGACGTTTTGATACAACTATTCGTACTTAATGGATGTCGGTGTTGCATAATCGAATGTATGAAGGCGTTTTTACGGAGATGAGCTGTTCCATGGTTGTCTTCGTGGTTCCTTAAAAAAATGCTCTAAAAATTTCTAAAAAAGTTAAAACAAATTACATACATTTGCTTGCATTATGATGGATGAAACGTCAGTGGAGATTTTCAGACACTGCGGCCAAAATTTCTGCACTTATTCTACCCCCAGTGAATCTCATCAGGATTCTGGTGTTTGCCAAGGATACGGAGAGATTTCTTGGCCTTCCGATTTTAAAAACCCCTTCCTCCTCAGAAACGTCAAAAAGATGACTTTTTCATGGCTCTGTACGTATAAATTTCCGCGATTTTGCAAAGAACCCGTGATTTCAGTGTTACAAGAAAAAAAAAATAGATGTTGCCGGCTTTGCTATTTAAAAACACACTTCACATTTTCACACGCGACCAATCGCGAAACGCCCTGTAGCGTGATCGAGAAATTTTCTCACCCCTGCCCTGGTTTGTTTCCTGATGCCATCGAGTCTGGTGTTGATTACTATACTCACACTACTATCGCTAAATCTACATTTTTGTTTCTTGCAATGACATACGGAAGTCCGTTGACACTATTTGGTTATTTGCGCTGAATTTATGAATATTGTGATTTTTGTGGTCATTTGCGCTCAGTTTATGATTATTTTGATTTTTGTGGTCATTTGCGCTCAGTTTGTAAATATTGTGATATTTTTGTCATTTGCGCTTAGATTATGAATATTGTGATTTTTTTGGTCATTTGCGCTCAGTATATGAATATTGTGATTTTTTTGGTCATTTGCGCTCAGTTTATGTATATTGTGATTTTTTTGGTCATTTGCGCTCAGTTTATGAATATTGTATTTTTCTGCTTGCAGGTAGTTTTAATGCTGTGCCGTCTGAGGCCGCAGTACACTTTCTCGCACAGCCGGAAGACGTCTCCGCCCCTACTGGGCATGGTCTCGCTGGCCATCGCCCTGCCACCGCCCAGTGTTCACGAGATACGCTTAGAGTCCGACATGTTCGTCACGCGGGTCAACTTCGACTTCCGCATCGCCCATTGCGAACCGAGGTACAGTGACAGGTATCTCCCACCAATCACCCTCTTCCTTCTTCTTTGCCCAGGGTCCCCGGCTCCGAGTCATCTCACAAAATGGTGGCTCGCACCTGGATCTTCGTATACGGACGTTTTATGCAAAACTAGTCTCTTTACGATGATGGTTTTCTTAAAAAACGTATATTCAAATGCAGCAGAGATAAATACCCCTGCTAAGGCGTGTAAATCATGCCTTAATAGCACAATGACGCTTAAATTATATCTCTAAAAGCATTGGTGTATCATTAAAAAAAGAAGAATATTTCATAGACGACTTTGAAAAGTTAGAGGAGACAAGTTATGGTGACATTTATGCGTTTTTTGTATGTTACAAAGTCAGTTTTTGCTCATTTTAAGAACATTTTTAAAAGTTACGAGTATAATAGTTCTTAAAAGGCGTTTAAAGTGTCAAATCATTTTTTTTAATTATTTTAAAAACAGCTCTAGAACATTTTTTTAAAAAATGCTAAAAACTTCGGGATGCGTTCAAAAGTATAATTGTTTAATTTCGTAGTGCCGCAGTTCCTGTGAAAATGTACAGATCATCCCTCTATTCAGCTGGGCCCCATCAAATCTCTTTGACAGTGTCGTTTGCATCTAGTTGTTAAAATTGTAATGTTCTTTGATTAACAGGGTGTCGGAGTTGTTAGATTATACTGCAGAAGAACTGACAGGAATGAATTTATATACGTTATGTCACGGAGAAGACGTTAGTCGACTTAGGAAATCACATCTTGATCGTAAGTACCCTAATTCATCTTTTCAACTTGAACTTATGCGTACGTGGCTTTTCATAGAAAACACGTAATTTTAGGTACTTTTCAAAAGCCTCAAGTTTTCCAACGGATCTGCGAAACAAAAAATGCCCAATCAAAACAATCAAGAATTTGATCCAAGATCAGAAAAGTTCGATTTTTAATACAAATTTTCATCAGTGGTTGCCTGTATACTTTCAAGCTGAGTTTACTTCAATGATGCTTGGAATTATCTAGATTAGTTCACATTAATGCAGTTTTGCTTCGATTTTTTCAAAGATTTTAAATTATACGTGACAATTCTTCGTAATTAAAATATTGATTTGCGCATAAGATTGACGATGTTTTGCTACTGGTCAAAATTTTACCAGTTCGTTTATGAAATTTTGACTTGCACCAACTTCGCGAACATAAAAGCAGCCTGATTGTTGAAATTTTGTGTTTGTCGGGTGGACATGGATGACATAGGTTAAATGGCGAAGCAAGATTGGTCGGCTATGTCTTATCGCTGCTTTTTCGTGATTTGTCGATTGGAATGGACGACATACTGTCGGAAACTCAAGAGAAGCCTTTAGTTTGTCGTCCATTCCAATCGACAAAGCACTAAAAATCACGAAAAAGCACGACAAAGCCGTGATAAGACATAGCCGACCAATCTCGTTCCGCCATTTAACCTATGTCGCCCATGTCCACCCGACAAACACAAAATTTCAACAATGAAGCTGCAGTCAAGCGATTCCACTACATGTAGAAAAAGCTACTAGTCCTGTTCAAAGTGGATAGGGTCCCACCAGTAAAGACAACGACGCTCTTTGAGTACGCGACTACCGCGATAAGATCCTCTTCTTTCTTAAAAATGTTTTTATTCTAATTTTATTCCTCTCGACAAATCCTTCCCAAAAGTTGTCGAATCTAAATATGACCCTTCCGGTACACGTCACTCTTGAGTCTTCCCAGAGCCATCAATCTGATGGTGAGCCTTATGGAGATCTCCACGAGGCCGGAAACCCGAAAAACCCGGCGCGACGTTCCCATGTGAATCACGACCTCGCTGCAGAAGCACAAGCACATCGGGTATCAACAATGCCGGTATTAATATTAAAACAAATACGAGGCCCGCGTTTATGGGACGAGCCTCGTAAAAAGACGCGAGCTCGCGTGTGTGACACCGTCGAGTGAAAAATGTCGGTGGTTCTGGGGTTGGGCCAAATTTCATCTGCTTTCGTATTCCGGGCGGCGGCTTGACAGGAAGCCTCATCCCCCGAAGCCCGCCGTTGCCAGATATCACCGAAAATCACTTGTTTTCCCTATTTAAATCAATTTAAAATATCCTGAGCTGGCAACGTTGCTGGAGGACAGGCACATCTTCTTCCCAGGAGTGGCTTAGGCTTCTCTCAATCAGCGTGTGTCATCTCGAGCCTATCTCGGCTCATTATTTCCCGAAGCGGCCTCTTATCGTCGCCCCGCTGACGCAAGGGCGGATCTTTATTTCCACATGAGCCCCAAAAAGCATGGAGTTTTATGTACAAGAAGACTCACATGGAAATCTAGATACGTCCTTACGTTAGAGAAGTGACGTTATCACCTGCTCCATCCGTCCCATTACGCGAGGACCGCTTGCGCTTTTACTACGCTTACTCACCTCGCGTTTTAATCAACAACGGCAGCCGGCCAGGTTCATTCAGCTTTTCCGCGAGCCCTTCCCCCCCCCCCCCCCGCCTACTATTGTTTTTTTTTGGTCAAGGTGTTTTCGGAGCTTCTTGCGCAGAGACTGTGTATTTTAAAGACTCCGCATTGACAAAGAAAGCAATGTAATCGGATGAGGCTATGATGTATTTGAGCGTTAACGCTATTTTTCACCTATGATGGTTGATGAGCAACTTGTCGAGCATAAAATTTGCCGAATGATGACCGATGAAAGTCGCGGTGAGCTTTATTTGCACCAAAGTTGCGATTCCAAAAATGTAAGGTGCTAAGATAACCTAACTGATTCGGTTTCTTTTTGTTTTTTCCAGTAATTCACAAAGGCCAAGTTCTAACTCATTACTATAGGTTGATGAACAAATGCGGTGGTTTCACGTGGTTACAGACGTGTGCCACAGTTGTTTGCAGTGCCAAAAATGCGGAAGAGCAAAACATCATCTGCGTCAATTATGTACTTAGGTAAGTCATGGTCTAAATGCCTCTACAGATGCATAGATAAAGTAAAGGAGTAAGAAACATTCTATGAGTCAAGTAATTCGTTTGAAAAAGTCGAACATTGTGAGAGAATGCCAACTACCTTCGGGGTCTAAGTCAAGCAGCTGCGAGCTGCGACTGACTGTGTGTGACTCGCGGATTCATTGCCTCCTTAGAGGCGCCTTCTGTTTTGACTGATGCAACTATTCATACCCGACCATCACAGCAGCTGCTCGTACTCCTGTTTCATAATTAATCCATCAAAATTCAGCCGCTAGAAAATTGCTGTTATTGTCCCCATCGCTTTATCTCTACTTTTTAAACATGTTTGAACCCCGAAGAAGAAAGTGCACCCTGTAACTTACTAGAATCTCGTTATAACTGACTTGATACACGGCGACTTAGAGTAGTTTCAGTCTTAGTTCGTTCCAAATCATAGTAGAAATTGCAACTTAATTTTTCTTTCTAAAAATTAAACATGAGCGGAAATTTACGATGTTTGAGAGACGCATTTTTCGACTTTTGTCATTTTTAAACAAAAATTTAATGTATATTCGAAAAGAATCATGAGAAATTACATAGATATCATTTCTTGGACTTTTAAGGACTTTGAATATTTACTTGAAGAAAATGTACCAAAAGACTAGCTTAAAACTATCCTCACATACCCACTTTAATATTTAAAAACTAAAAAGGTAACTCAATTGTTTTTCGGTAAATCTGTCCAGTTTAGCAATCTTTTCATGTTTTTTCATGTTTACTTTATTTTGATGTTTCAGTGGTAAAGAGTATGAAAATCTAGTGATGGATTGCTGCCAGTTAGAAGATCATATTGCTCAAAGGGTTAAGCGGGAAGAGACAAGCGGGAATAACCCTGAAAACGGCTCGCCGGATGCGGATGGTGGAGGTAGGTTATACTTTTATTGCTCTAAGGTATTTTTAAAACTCCATCACTAGTCCTTTCATCCTCTAAATTTAGAGAACGAAAGGACCGGTGCCTGATGCTAATATGGCATGGCGGTATATGATTTCCGATTAATATATCATTGTGTCGGAAAGAAAGCTCAAACTGACTTTTTGATGCTTTAAAATTGGAATTTGGGAGCGAATTTTTCACAGGATATGCATTAAGACTAGTTTTAATTGAAATCATTAATATCTCAATTTTTTTCAAAAACTACACGTATGCGCCTTGTTCTCTCAACCCCTCCATTAGACAACATTTAATTTTTTTTTAAAAAAAAAGTGAATTGGCATGCCTCCTTTTTTCCACGTTAAAATTTTTCATCGAATTCATATCTGTTCGAAGCGCTATCGACTTTTTCCATTTTAATTTCACTTCAAAAATCGAAAATTGAAATATCTTCCGTAGAAGATGCCCATCTTCTACGGATGACCCTTCTTTTCATAAAGTAAAAGTCAACTAAATTTAGCATTGACAGATCATGGGTGGCGGTAGCCACCTCCGGACAAAGTCTAAACTCGACAACACTGGAAAGCGTCCCAACGAAAAAGGTGGCAGCCAACCATAGATACACGTAACTCCCTTATTCTGAAAATTGATTCGGTTCGAACTCGACTGCAGCCCAAACGACGGCACGGATTCCAACGATCTTGGTGTCTACTGACGCACCTAAATTGGGCCTACAAAGTGGGAAAGTTTCATCAAGATCCATTGAGTTTTCAAAAAGTTATAAGCACTTAAAGGCCCAAAATGATCATGTTGAACATGTTGAAGCGTGTGAGATATTTTGTCTAACCGAATTTGGATGTTTTTACAGACGGACGAAGCAGTGGACCACCGCACAACAGAGAGCACCACTTAACGCCTCCCGAGATGGAGGACGGAGCGTCGAGCACGCCCGGCGAGCAGCGCGGAAGACAGCAAATAGACCATAGTTCTCAGTTACGCCAACAAGCTGATCAGCAGGTAATTATCATGATAGGAAATCCTTTATAGCCACTTCCAAGCGCAAGTTTAAGCGTTGGAGAAACTCCTTCATTTCAAAAAGTATGAAATTTTTGCACAGAAGTCGAAACTGTTGTATCACGACGCCTGTCATTGATGTGCAGTTTTTAATGTGTATTTTGAATTAAGCTCCGCACGATATGGTCGTATTATACGCTCTTAGGTACGGTCAGAGACGCAGAATTTCATGAGTCTTTACAAAATGAGGCTCCAAATTGAAATTTCATGAAATTTTATGAATTTTTTTTTAAATTCTGTAATAGACTTGAATGTCATAAAATGCATAGAAACGGTAAACTCCTAATTCTTAAATGTTTGAAAGGGGGAGGGGAGATAAATTTATCAGTAAGTAGTCGAATTTCGAAGTCCCTCATCGAATTCTCGAATAATTGTCACGGATTTTATCCGTAGCTCCTGAAAAATTGTTGAAATTGCATCGTTCAACTGAACGAAATTTCATTTGAAATTTCGTGACATTTCATTCAGCGATATTTCACTTTGCATCTGTGGATACGGCCTTTAAGGCGCGCAAGTTTGTTGCGCCTATTGACATTATTTCTTCTGTTTGTGTTGTTTTAATGCCAAGTGTCTAAAATTCAGCGCTTATCCTGTGTTTCAGATGAGCAGTACGCTGGCGTCGCAATCACCAAAGAAACCTAGCCTGATCGAGAAACCGCTGCAGGTGCCGGCCCAGGCTCAAGCACAGGCGCAGACCCAAGCCCAAGTCCAAGGGCGGCGGGTGCAGAAACGGAAGCTCCTTCTTCCAACACAACATCGGGAGGGCGATAACAGCAGCTCCGAGGAGGACATCCCAGCCGCCCGGAGGTGCCTGGTCCTGAGCCCGGCCTCCTCCTGCCACTCCTCCGTCGCCCAACCGAGCCCCCGGCAGCACCCTCCCGAAGAGAACGACCCTCCCGGGCCCACCACGGCCGCCACCTCCGTCAAGGACCTCGAGCAGGCCATGTCCAAGCACCTCCCCTCCTCGCCGCCCTCCCTCTCACAACCAACCGACTTCAGCACCGACTCCCTCCTCAAACAACAACAACGAAGCACCATCCAGTGGATCGGCACCCACCACCTCCAGAACGGCGCCCCGCTCCCCGCCTCCTCCCTCCTCCGCCAGCTCTACGCCAATCGGGAGAGCGTCATCCGCGCTACCGTCACTTCCGGTCGCTCCGGCTCATCCCCAAGCGGCGGGTACTACCCCGGCTCCGAGATCAACCACGTCGGCCCCTTACCCACTCCCCCCGGCAGCGAGAGCTCCTACTGTGATCAATTCCTGAAGTCCTCGACCGAGCCTTTCAGCATGTACTCCCACTCGGGCACCAACGGCTACGACTACCACTCGGCCATGACGCCGCCCTCTTCGGTCTCGCCGCGGGACAAACACCAGCAGCAGCTCCACTCCAACGGGGCCTTCGACAACTCTGTGTATACGGACGTTCTTCGGCACCAGTACTTGAGCTCCGGAAACGGTGGCGACATCCCCGCCCAGCCGTTCCCGCTCAAACCGCAGCCTTATGCAGCGGTCCACCCGAGTGCCCTCGACGCCGCGTATGCTACGGGGTCTCTGGAGCAGTCGCAGTTCTACCACCATTCCGCCGGCTTCCACCTCTACCACCCGACGGCTTCCAAGGCCTTCTCGGCCGCGTCGGACCCCCTCAAGAATTCCACCAGTTGGTATTCCGCGCCGTCGTAGTCCAATCCAAGGTTCCCCGGTTAGGAATGTTTTTTCCAAACGGAAATGTGACCGTCCACAGGGACTCGTCCACGAGGGTGATTTTTCGGACGGTGATTTTTTTTCAAGTTGGTCCGTTCGGAAGATCTAATTTTCAGTTTTTGACGGGAAAGCACTATCTCAAGTAGCACATATTGTAATTAAAAATTATTGCTATCGGGCCGGAGTGTAGGGTATATCGTCTATTCACTGATTGAAGGGACTTCTCTATCTGAAATTAATTCAAATAAGGTGCAATTTTTTGCTTCGAAAATAGACTATCTTTCTCACCCATGAAACTCATTTAATTGATCGTTTACAGCCAGCATTTATTGACCAAATAAAGTAAAATTATCACTGTTTCGTGGTTATTAATTGAAACTGTATTGCATTGAAATAAGAATTACTTCAATATTTTTGTTGCGCTGTGCTACTTGGATTTAAATTGTCAAAAAGGTACTTTCGTCATGTTTTGTGCCAATAAATGACGCTACCCTTCTCCACAAGAGCCCTTCAGCCCTCAGCATTCTTGAGCGTTGCTTGTGCCAAGGTATTTCCACAATTCACATTTGCTGAAATTCATACCAATGTCTCCGTTGTGAGTTCTTCAACAGTGAGGTCCATTCCCCATGCCAAGGATGATCACCAAAAATAATATCATTTTCATCGGGTAGTATAGTAATAAGTAACCTCAATAAAAGTATATTACGACACGATGTGTGCCGAACAAAACTGACGAAATCCTAAGCCACGTAGGTGCCTACATTTCGAAGTGTTTTATGGAGGATGGTTTGATCCAAGAATAAAGCATCCCAATTTTTTAGCAAGGCCTAAATTTTGGTTAAAATTGACTTAAAACATACTTAGGAGGAATACATACTTACTGCTAAAATTTTCAAATTCAATTGTCCCTTTTTCCGCGTCATGTCGTTGATTGTAGGTTCCTTTTGCAAGTTTTCAAAACCACTTGCTCTATCAATCTGTATAAATTCACGGGCTCAAGAAACTCTTGCGCATAGGTACTTTTTTATTATTTATTTCAATTTTTTGTTAACGTTTTGTTTATGTTTGTAATTATCAATTCCAATAATCGTGTAATTATGTATGATACTGTATCTATTTTACTCAGTAAAACTGATTTTTTTACTTCTCTTTATCATTTTTGTACCGAGGTAAAAATCGATGATGTAACAATACTTCACATTTACAAAGGGTGCTTTAAAAAAGTCAAGGTGTTTTAGCAGTACCTAAATTGTTGATTCTAGATAATTTTGAGTAATGAACTGACATCAGTCAACTTCTTTAAACATTTTTAGTGACTGATATACTCTTAAGATGGCTTGATGCTTTTCTCTTCATCTTCTATGTCTTTCGTCCTCTGCTCTTATTCGTCCTTTCTCTTGAGACAGATTGCTATCTTTCTTGATGTTTCAATTGTTGTTTCTTTTTTTCCTCGTTGCCCTTTCTGTGACTCATCCTCTCCTTTATTTTTTTGTAGCAAAATGAACACTAAACAGAACACTGAAATCATTTCTCTTTACTCTAGCGACAATGCTAACTCCCTTCCTCAGTTGGATTCCCTTAATCTCATACTTAGACAAGCATTAATTTTCCTCTGTTTTTCTGATGTACTCTTGGAGTAAGGCTAGCAGGATATTGGATGCGCCAGTTTTTAATCAGGAGAATTTGGCAGCCATTAATGTGAGCATGACTGTGCTCCCCATATAAATTATTACACTGAGAGTGCACATTTTTAACTTTCCAGTTTTCTGTTTCAAACAGTTAAGATTTCTAATGTTTGAAATACATACCCACAGTTTATCAGAAACGCACTCATAATTCATAATTTTTTTTTTTTTTCCGAATTCCAATCTTTGATTTCCAAGTTGGACAAAAAATAGGGAGAAATTGTGCTGTGATATAATTTATTAATAGTGAATTTGTAAAATGCGAATAATAGGAAAATCTTAGAAGGTTAAGTAAACCATAAATTAAGTTGTTTTTTTCTTGTACCTTAATGTATACCTGTGAAATCTCTCCATCTCAGTATTTTTCATTTTCATCTCTTCGTCCGCTTACTTGTAAAATTTCTGTTTTCGTACGTCACTAAAGAAGAATGTCTAATAGTTACAATTTTTGTACAATGCCGAAAGAAAAAGACCATGAGCAAGAATAGAAGTAAAAATTCAAGTAAAGAGAATCATGTGCAATATTTTTTTTTACGTTCTTTGCGATTGGTTGTAAATGTAACTGTGTACTCCTATGTCTTTGAAAATTATCTGTTATTATTCTTTTTATCATAATATCATTATTATTTTTTACATTATCCTTTTAATCTATAGTATCATTAATCAATGAAGAATGTGTGTTATCTTACAAATTTTTAAAAATACCTGCTTGTCCTCATCTATGGAGGTAAACTTTCAGTCCGACTTAAGCTACCAAGGTGCATATTTTTCGTAAAAGTACTTAAATTGAGTGGAAACGATCATAAATAACTCGTCATCGGGTAAACTAGAAAGCCAATAAAAGAACTTAAGTTAAACATTGGCTCCGATAACTTCCAAAATGTCTCCATCATAAGGTATTTTTAAAATTGATTTCTAAATATTTTTAAATAATATTTTGTAACTGTACATATGCAACGTTATATTAAAAATTCAGAATGATTCACGTTTAAATAGTTGTTTTAATTTCATGAGGCAAGTCTCATTTCCTTTCCTATGAATGACCTTTGCCTGATCTCAACTTTGGGAGCTTTCATAAATTAAGCAACACACTTGTTTGGCATTTTAGACTCCCCCTCTTCCCCTGTAACGATTTGTAATGCATCCCCAAATGCTTGAACGCATCGCTTGATCCATATCCCCCACCCCCATTCCTCAAATGCCTTGAGAAACTACTAACTAGTGAAGATATGGCTGGATAAAATTTGCATTATTTTCAATGGGACTGTAAAAAATTACATTGAAAAAATAGGCAATACATTTTTAACATTGTGTTTCATACTACTAGAGAGGGTTGCTCAGTTGAGCCGTGGAGGTCTTTTTAATATCGTCTACTGTTATAAAGGGTAAAGCTGCCTAAAATCTGCTGCGTGAAAGAGTGGCTAAGTGCTACCGGCACTAAGAAGACTTCGATGGTGAAAAAGCAGAAGTGCGTAGGTATCTCGGAAAACACGATTTTTCAGGAGAGTAAAAAAACTGTCTACATTTCTCCTTATCGTCAGTAGAAGGGTAATAATTCTTGAGGATAGCAAGAATAAGATGCTTTTTCAGACTTCATTAATATTTTGAATAATTTCTCGCGCTGTTAGGAAATACAGCCGAAATGCCGAGATTCGCGTTTTCGGCACTAAGAATTGACACTTTATCACGAGATACGCATTTTTACAATTAGTGTTTTAAACCTATCGTTGGCGGATTTTGATCATTTAAAAACTGAAAAAAGGGTCTCATGCTTACAATTCTTTATCAGAAGCTTTAGTTTGACCTCATACGGCCGGATCAAGCATTGTATGATTGGAAACTGACATTAGATTACGAGATACGCCTTTCTGCAATTAGTGTTTTGAAGCTACTCTTGATCATTAAGATCAAAAATAGAATTTATTCAACCTTAAAACTTATTTAGAAGCTTTAGTCGATCCAATACACTAAATGAAGCATTGTTTGACCGGATTGACTCTAATAAAACTAACCGTTGTGATGAACCGTCAGTTCAATCAGTTCGTGATTGCATTGGCCCAGAGAGTAAAAATGGACATGAACATCGCGCGCTGCTAGTAGGTAGTAGATACCTATGAAGAAATGATACTGGACTGGAAGGCCCTCGAGTGATAATCCGCCTTCAATTACAAGCGTATGCAACATTAATGACAAGTAACAGTACCTAATCTCCCCCTCCCCTCGTCTATCGGCCTATCACCAGCATTCACTGATATTATGCATGCTGGACTGCCTGATTATCCACATTTATCCACATCAACTTTTCTTTTAGAAAACAAAGGGTATGTAAAAGCAGCCCGAAACGGAAACGACAATTGAAAACACAGGAAAAAGCGGAAACAAGGCTAAAATACAAAATATAAAGGCAGGATGTTTCGGTACCTTACGGCACCATTATCAACTGCAAAAAGAATTAAAAATAAAAAGAAATTAAAATAAAAACCAGCAAACGGCGTTACATCGTGAAATTGGTAAATGAGACTCAAACTCAACTGAGTCTCATTTACCAATTTCACGATATAACGCCGCGGCTTTACCACGGTCCTTTGGTCCCTTTATTATCTCACTTTTCTTACCAATTATTGGTAATATTACCAAGACAGACTGCTTTTATCAGGTAAGAATACCACTTTTATTGGTAATCAATTCCCGGTAACTTCGCCATTTTATCTCGGTAATTCTACCAAAGTCGATCAAAAAAAATGGCGTTTTTACCAAGGTCCAGTAAAATTACCCAAAATGTTCAATAATCTTACCGAGATTTCTAAGTAAAATTACCAATTCCATAAATGGTAATTTTACCAAGAAAAAACTGGGATCAAATAAAACCCTGAATTCTTGGTAATTTTACCCTTTTTTTAGTAAATGCACCGAGATTTTTTTTTCAGTGGGGACCCGAGTCATTGTTGGAATGTGGCGCGCCTTCAACCCATTTGGCAGCAACATGCTTACACTCGTGGTCGAATAGTTGTATCACTACGCCTGCCGTGAGTGAGCTCAAATATCCTTTCCAGCACGCGTAAGGAAGCGTATTTAGCTCCGATTGCAACGTAACAGACACCAACTAGTGTCTTTTTCCTAATCATTCTTGTCACGAAAGGCAAAAACAGTTTTTCTAAAGAATTTCCGCGGATTTTCTTCAATTGCCGGATATTTGACGCAATATTCTCTCTCGTTTCCTTCTTCATTTTAAAATAATGATTATAACTAAACCAAATCCGAGATTCTGAATAATTACAATTCAGGGATACACATTCCCTCAAATTGTGGTAATAGTTATTAATTATTAATTATTATGTAGAGGGTCAAGGATAATGACGTGTAGTCCTACCTTGGCGGCGATTTCAGCGGCGCGCCAGCCAGGGAGATCGCACGGGATGGGACCCAAGTAATTGTTGGAGTGTGGCGCGCCTTCAATCCAGCTGGCAGCAACATGCTTACACCCGTGGTCGAATAGTTGTATCACTACGCCTGCCGTGAATGAGCTCAAATATCCTTTCCAGCATGCGTAAGGAAACGTATTTAGCTCCGATTGCAACGTAACAGACCTCAACTAGTGTCTTTTTCCTAATCATTCTTGTCACGAAAGGCAAAAACAGTTTTTCTAAAGAATTTCCGCGGATTTTCTTCAATCGCCGGATATGTGACGCTATATTTTCGCTCGTTTTATACCTCATTTCACATACATTTTAGCGGCGAGCCAGCCAAAGAGATCGCACGGGATGGGACCCGAGTAATTGTTGGAGTGTAGCGCGCCTTCAATCCAGCTGGCAGCAACATGCTTACACCCGTGGTCGAATAGTTGTATCACTACGCCTGCCGTGAATGAGCTCAAATATCCTTTCCTCGAGGTTGCGTGCAATCTGCTGAATAAAAGAATGCGGTGGCTAAGTGCTACTGTAGATCAGAAGACCTTCTCCTCGATTTAAGTTTCCTGGTAATTCAACTGACACGAAAATTTGGCGATAAAATTTCATATTTTCATAAACTCAGGATGATTGTAACAGAAACCTTCATTAATGACATTGGGTGTTGTTTAAAAGAAAAGACTCAATAAGAATGGAGAAATATATTTTTTTTTATTTTTAAAAATATGTTTGAAAAATCATTTTATATTAAATAGCAAAATTAGTAACAGAAAAAAAAGAAAACAAATTTTCAAAATGAAGACAGAGTAAAAAAATGACCTAATATTATGACTATTATAAGTTTTTTAAGTCCTTAAAACTCTGAATATGAACAGATTTACTCAACAAGAAATACTAAATATTTTACAGGATTAAAAGATTCACAATCTCTTTGAAATCTCATCGATTTCATTTTGTGCAAGTAACTGAGACTGGAAAAACTTTTTTTTTTTGAAAAAAAAAAAGAATAAGGGATGAATGGCGCAAACTAGAGTAAAGTTTTTTGAGATCCTAGAGAATAAAAAAAAATTCTAAATGGTGTTCTGTTTTAGCAAGGGAAATTTGCATGGTAAGAGATACCACTTTCAAAGACACAATGACAATAATGAAACAAAATTTAAAAATAAATACACATAAAAGTAGAAGATTCAAAATTGGAAGGCATTGCTGTAGAAATAAGCCTACCTCGCACAAGAGTAAATATAAAAAAATTAGAGGTAGAACTTTTAAAAAAATTCTTGAAACTTGAAACTAATCATGCAAATTATTAAATGTAAGCATTTTTCTAGTGTTTGTAAACATTACTTAAAATCTTCACAACTGATTAGGTTAGGATCCTCATAAACTATCAATTGTATGAAACTTTACAGACCAGGAAATGTTTATATAGAGGTTTTTACTTCTCTTTCACAAGAAATACGCTCTCTTTTTTATTTTTTTGAATTATTTTCCTACCAGAAGCAAAGGAATATAAAAATGAATATTTTTCTTTTATCTGGTTTTTCAACCTAGAAGTTTTGATTTTAAACTCATTTTCATTGAGTTGCAAGTGACTTCCCGATGGAACATAATTTGATCAATAATTTCACCAAATTGACAAAAAATATTAAAAAATAAATAAAGAATGATTGGTAACTGCCTGAAAAAAATAAATAAATAAAGATAAATAATACAAATCCAAGAAAAGATTTTATGCAGATGTAAGCCATGATCATAAGGAAAAAATAAATACATACCTGTAATTTTTTTCGTTATGTTTTTTTTTTTTATTAAATTAAATTAAATTAAATTAGCATGCAAGTTATGTAAAATTACTGTTACAGTAACAAAAATAAAAAAATATGTCAACTGACCATCTAATGGTTACTAATCTTTTTAAGTTTTAGAAAGGTTCTATAGAACACTATCAACCTAAAATAGTAGAAATAACTAATTCTAAAAATCTAAAAGGACCCAGGAATAAAATATTCCTTCTTATTACTATCTCAGCAGATGCTAATCCAAAAAGATATGAATAAGAAAAAATAAAATAAAAAACAGAAAGTTTGTACCAAAATTATAAATAATTTTTGCTCAATTTTAAGAAAGCACACTGATCTTTTTGCTGAATGAAGCCCAATGGCTGAATGAAAAACTTAAAAACTTGAAAACTTGAAATGAATGCACTGACGATCAATTTTATACAAATTTGAAATGTAAAAGAAACAGCTTCGGGATGAGCCAACAAACAATGCGAGATGAAAGTAGAAAAACTTTATGAAATGCTGAGAGTAAGCTCTGACAACGGTTAAAAGAAAAAAAGTTACGCAATAAGATAGAGGATTCTAACACAGAGCAAGGACTTAAGCCTAGGATGAGATAAAGATGTCCCTTTGAGTGACATTAGAAGAGCAGAGTGGTTATCTCTAAAACAAAAAGATCAGAGAGCTTCCTGAGTGAGCAACCAAATTTAAATATTCCGTAGTTTTTAAGACATAAACAAAAGCAACAAAAACAAAGATTAAAATACCTAAACAAAAGAACACATGATACTGCTGAAAAATTAAATTTACATTAAAGACATTAATACGTTACTGGGTTGAATCAAACTTGGAAACGTAGAGTCATATTCATAGCTATATCTCCATCTATGCGAACTCCTGAAAGGAACAACTATGAGTTTGCCACTCATACGCTGCAAATTTAGAAAAAGTCCCTAATCAGAAATAGATAAAAAAAAATCAGAATAAATGAGACTGTCTAAAAATTTACAGCATCGGATTTTTTTCTTAAAAAAGAAGACAAGAGGAACCCCCTGAACTTGGCTGAGCTCTATAATTTCGAAGATGACTGGAAGATTTTATTTTTTTATAACTTGTTTTAATCTTTACATTCTTTTAATTTAAAAATTTCATCTTTCTTAAATGGAATCTGGAAATACAATTTTGGCACAAAGTTTTTCATGTGTATTCATCTCAGTGTCTTGCAATATAATTTGTCAAAATAAATTTAATTTTAGCATTGATGAGCATTTAATAAGATAATCCTGGAAGAAAAGTAAGATGCACAGAACTGTAACCAGTATTAAGAGAAAACCATGTCAGTTCCTCAAAAAAATCTAATTGCTGCTCACTCATATGTAAAAAAAAAATGAAAAAAAAAAGACCACTTAAATGACCTGTAAGGCACGCAGAGTAAAAAGTGTATTTATGTTCCTTCCTTAGAAACAGAACCGCAGGTTAATTTCCATGTAAAATCTGTTCTATAAATTGAACTTTGAAAATTGAAGGAGGAGCTGGTTATTTTTTGCAAAAACGTGTTGTACCCCTTCTTTGTATAGAAATGTTTTTTTTTTCCCCAACATGATGAAGGTATTACTGTATCAGTACTTTAAGGCACAGAAAGATTTAAGAAAAAGGCAGTCTTTAGGGATCCTAAAAATGAAAAGAAATTATTTGAATACTTTCAAATCGACAAATTCTAACATTCAGTTGACCAATTCAGCAGGCAAAAACTATTTATTCTGCAAATTACTTTAGGTTTTATGGTACCTAAAAACATTAATTACAACTTATAATTGAAATGATTATGCATGCACTAAGGAATATACAAAACTTTATTTTGTACAATGTTTCACATATTTTGACCAGTGGCTACAATTTCACATGCAAAGTAAGCCCTTGAGATGACCCTTGAGCCATGAGATGTAATAGCCTTCAATGAAGAAGCTTCAATTTTTTTTTAAAAATGGTCAAAGCATGATCCACAAAAAAAAGAAACAAACCGAGCATGTTTTGATGGGCAGTAAGCGCTGATAAACACCCATCCCCCAAGTCAATTTTAAATAAAAGTATACAAAGAGAAAACTTCCAAAATTCAGGGTTTGCTAGGAGCAATGTCCTAATTGTTGTATACTTCACTGGGTGGGGGTTAACTTTAGTTATAACTTAGAATTTCACTTAAGTCCATTTGTTGTCCATCTTAATTGTTTGAATGATACTTCAGTTATAGTACCAGTTAATGTTCATTACTATCTGCAGTCAAAACAGCTCAACTTTGGTTCAGATCAATTAAAATGTGAAAAATAATTACACGTCCTTTCATTCATAAGATGTTCTGCATGAAGTGGATTCAAAATTTGGTCCTGTAGTGGCCTTTTTCCCCAAGTAGCATGAGGATAATTTAAGATAATTACACAGCAAAAACTTAGTTTACCTTTTGGAGCAAAATATTCCCCTTACACACTTATAAATAAAGAATCTTTTGTACTGACAGAAGCTTTTTTAGACTTGATGATTAAATATAGACCACATAGACCTCTCGTCTTTGAATCCACTTCAGCAGTTCTATAAATCACTGTAGCAAACTTTTCCTCTGCTGCACATCTCAATAATCATTCAATTGGTATTTACAAACTTGAAGAAGATTGTCAATAAAGATCAAATAAATATTTCTACATCAGGATCTGAGACTCATTCAACATGGTGTCAATTCGGAAGAAAATTTGTTTAAAAAAACCAAAATTTACATAGTTCCTTCTATTGTTTCTGCAACAATTAAAAACCCTTGATTTTCAAGAATTCTAATCTAAGCACATAAAAAAAGAGGAAGAAACGGAGCATTATGTGGAAGCTCACATAGTGTCCTAAAATCTTAATCTTTGATGACCTGACCTTCAGCATGAAATTATTCATGGGTCAAAACTTGCATTTCAAGCTTTTTCAATTTTAGAAAGGGAATGCCTAGAATGAAATTCCCTTCCACAAAAGTTCTCTTAATAATGTAATTTCAAGCTTCACCGGGACTTTAAAATTATCCTCTGCTCTCTGCGGGGAAAGCTGAAAATTATATTTACATAAGTTCAATTAATTGCAAACACTTTCCATAACAATACAAAATAAACATAAATCAAAACTTATGCACAACAGGAATAAAATTAGGAAGAAAAATAATTTGATTATAAATTTTCAATGTCAGGGCTTTCGAGAGAAACATTTTATTTCTTCACAAAAAGCTTCTGATTAAATAATTTGGCTCTTTACTTTCGTGTTGCTTTGAACAAAAAAACAGTTTTAAACTTTCAAATATAAACCGATAACACCCTAACTATATAACAGAGGAAATTAAAGCATATTGCGTTCAATTTAATTTTCTTATATTTTTTTATTTCAAGTAATACATTTTATCTTATTTTTCTCGTAGCACGGATAGACAAAAAAAAATCTTGGTATACAAGCAATGAAGAACTTGTACAAAAAACTTCACTAGTACAGTAAAACAAAAATAGATACCTATTCGACATAACACTGATAAATAAAGTAACTTAGAAAAAACCATGAAACACCTTCAGCTAGACAAACATAAGAAAGTATCAGCTAGGAAGAGGTACAAAAATTAAACATTTGTAGGAAAACACAAGAAATTTGAGGAAAGTACGACATGAAAAGAAAATAAACTTTAATTGCTCAATGTATTTTTTGTCCAAAAGGACAAAGGGGCAGGTAAAAGTTTTTAAAATTCATAAAATAGCTGAACAAACATCATAGAAACAGGAACTTATGGATATTATTCTTACAATATCATACAAAAAGAAAAATACCTTTTGTACCAGTTGATTTTGTAAGTATGTATACTAGACAGTCCTTCAACGACCGATATGCAAATTCATACCACCACCATGGTTTCTTGAAACCATGCAGTTCCTGAAGGACGTATAAGTCGCAGGCAAAGAACTTCTGGTGGCTTTCCATCTCGAGAGATGATCAGACTAACAGGTTCGAGCACCTCGATCAACATGGTGTTCAGATTGGTGGTGGTCCATACAGATAGCGCATCTGCGGTGCAATCGAACGATGGAAGTTGTTGAGCGAGTCGCAGCAGTGAGGCTCTAGGAGGCAGGCGACGCACACCAAAAGCATGATAGCCAGGTGAAATGGCATCGAGCATTTGAGTATTCGCCAGAACTGCGAGGGTTTGTCTCCATCGTCACCGTCGTCTGCAGTTGCAAGCTCGCCCTTCAGCACTGGACTGCGGCATCTGTAAAAAAATCCATCAAAATTAGAATATAAATCGAGGAAAATTATAAAATGGAATAGACTGCATGCAATAATAAAAAAAAAGATAATCGTGACAAAAATCAGGGTTGCTACAGAATTTAGAAAATGAAATTCCCTGACATTTCCCTGATTTCCCTGACACATTTTGGTGAAATTCCTTGACAGTTGAAGAAGTACTGGATAGTTAAAAATAATACATCATTAGAAACAGTTTTCAGGCAAAATTTGCTGTACAGAACGTCAAACCTATCCTTAAAATTAGATAGAGGTGATCTGACCATTATTCCCTGAAATTTTCAGGTTTTCCCCGTCTTTTCAAAATTCCCTGACATTTCCCGGTATTCCCTGACTGTGGCAACCCTGAACAATACAAGATAATCAAAATTTGTAAAATTTTGTATAAATTGAGAGTTAGTTTGATCATACCTGTTCTTACTTTATTTCTTTGGATATATTTGTATGGCTGCCTGGTTATATAACTTATTTCAAGAGTCTATTATTTTCATAATTGGTAAAAATTTACACACTTTTAAAATTAATACACAGATGATATTTGAAAAATCTTTACATTGAGAATTAGATTGAAAATAATGAAATGCATGATTGAAAAAAAGCTGATTTCTAAGAAGGACTGAGCAGTGAGCACCCCTAAATAACGGACAGTTGCATCCAGGCGTTGTGATTAAGTAACCCAAAGCGCCTGCAATTACTCCGCATGCAACACGGATATCCCTCGAACACGAATAGTTGCATTCAGGCGTTGCTGTCGAGAATAAGTGTCTCTCGATGGCAAAAAGTATTATATTCGTCGTTTTAACGTCAAGAATAAAACAACCCCTCGTTTCCCTCGTGGAAGAACGTAACTAATTTTCGATGTCACCAAATTTCCCCTCATAAATTTCATTTTGACCGAGCATTTCTAACTGAAAATTTTCCTGTTTTTTTTTTTTTCTAATCCCATGCAGAAATAAGACAAATTTTCAGACGAAAATTGCATGGGTACCTACACTTTTATAAAAAATTGAATTGTATGAGTTAATTTTGCAACTTCGGAATAGAGTTACGTCCCTTCGTCTAGGAAACGGTAAAACGCGCCCTTATAAAATGTAAAAAAGAGAACTTTCGTCATAAACTGCGTTTCGACCGATATAACATGCGAAAGTGCCAAAATAATTAGAAATTGCTCCAACCAAGAATAAACAAAACCACTTATAAGGGTGATCTTTTTTCCAACAGCAGTGTCTGCTAATTGATCCGCAACAGCATCCCCGCACGCTGCACGAACTTTTTTTTTAAAAAAAAATGACGAAAATTCTCTTTTTTACATTTTATAAGGGCACGTTTTGCCGTTTCCTAGACGAAAAAAAAAAAAAAAAAAAAAAAAAAAAA
>NW_017547098.1:5594654-5622388 GCF_001854935.1 Bemisia tabaci
AAAGCCCCCGACTCGCTCACCCCCCACACCGACTATTACCCGTGTTTTAATGTCACTTCCTCATCACTCGCCCATTATTGTCAATGCGTCGCTAAACATAAATGTCACTCTAACTGCAGAACTATAACTGAAAATAAGCGGAGCAGGGAGGCTGTCCCGAACTTCCGACGGGGATTTCACCGAAAGGGAAAAGAACTGGTCGCTTCGTTCCGCCAGGAAGTCAAATACTCCCGTGCTAAGGAAAAACGCCGTATGAAAATTCGCGAATTGCCGAGTTCCCGCCGATGGAGCATTAATTTTTCAGCAGCGTTATGAGTACTTTTCTTGGAAATTTTCAGATATTTAAGATCAAATTGCGAACAAAATTCTCCGTGAAATGTGGAAAAAAAATTTTCATAAGTTTCCCAGAAAAATCGGGGTTCGTTAAAGGAAATTTGGCAACTTCTGAAGGCTCATACGACCTTTTTCTTTGGCACGGCAGAATATAGGTGATGTCAAATTCAAGAACTTTGAGATCTCTTCTCTTGCTGTTGAACAGTTGGCATAACTCTAGGTACTAGGCTATCGTAATAACGGAGATTGAAAATAGGATTATTTAGCGGCTACGTTATTTGATACATCGCCATTAAATTGTGCCACCTTAAAAAGCGTGGAAAACCATCGAAATGTTAATCGTCCATTTGCTATGTGTGGCTCCATATCGAATATCGAAGTCACCAGGTAAATCTATTAGGCATGAATCGGTCCAAAGTTCAGGGGACAGAACTACATGCGCTATCGAGATCTTCCCGGCTTGCACTGATGCTAAGATCGAACTTCAACCCCATGAATCTCTCCCATGCTCTCTTCTGCGACTCGTATCCTTTCGGCCATGAAACAAACATCATTCAGCGAAAATGAACCACCATGATCCTTAAAAGTGCTTTTTTTCAGCTTCAGCAGGAAGATGCGAGAGCATCTCCCTGCTCTTTCATCTCTCCGACCTCTGTACCAAGTTTCAACCGTTAGACTATTTAACCACGATGTCGAGTCCTGAAATTTTATCCTGAGCGCAACTAAAAATGAACGATAAATTGAAAGGAATTGATGCAGTAAAGACTGACCTTTTGCTGGGCGTGAGGTGGAACTGTTTCTTAGGCGCAGCTGGACAACCGGTTTCGGCGCAAACGGCCGTCTTCACGATCAGGTTCCGACAGTTCCTTTGCAGTTCCCTCAATTTGGCTTCCATTTCTTGCACCCTCTGTAAATAGCCGCAGATATATCAGCAATACAGTTCAGCAAAGTTTAGAATGCACAAACAAATCAATCTTCAGTGAATATGGATACGAGCTGAAAAAAGTTCGTAGAGCATTTTTCAGCGTGACTTCTTTTTTCAGTACTTAAGTCATTGCCCTTTCCGTAAAATTGACCTTATTCATAATGTATTCAAAAAAAGCTCTCCAGAAATAGTTCCTTCATACTGTCTCCTTTTCCTTCTGGACTAAAACAACTCAACTCAAAATATAACCAAAAATTGGTGGAAAATCCTCGAAAAAAATCTAAAAAAACACTCAAAATTTAGAGAAGATTGTTGGGACTCCCGGATCGTTCTGCAACCTTCCGCAGTCTAAGAATATTTAAAAATCAAGTCCGTGCAACATTTCTAAACGAAACAATCAGAAGAGATAGTTTGTAAATACATTCTAAAACAAATGAAATAATAAAAAAAAATGAAAATGAAATCAGGAATAAAATCTTCAAGTTACATAGGGATAAAACATCGCTTAACCGTCATATTTGACAATGTCTTGAGTTCAAAAATCACCTAAAATTTCTATTCAAAACTAGAAGATCCAACACTTATTCGCGAGTGAAACGCCCTGCAGACGTAAAATTTATTACTGACAATCAGAAAAAATGCGTGCGATTTCTAAAGTTTGTGACTAGAAACGAGCGATCTTACCTTGTTCACGTCCATGGCAAAGAGGCTACCAGGAGAGAGAAGATCCATTTCCTTGGCCAGTTTCCGCATTTCGCCTAACCTCTTCTCCCGTTCGCAGATGTCCTGCTCCGAGCCGGAATCCGAGATCCCTGAATCTGACAGGGACCCTTCCCCGCTACACGGGTCTAGGAGGGATGTCGCCCCAGACAGTGTCTCGCACAGCGATTCCTGAAAAAAAAAAACGGACACGAATGACATCCAAGTCTTGACGTGACGTAAACTATGCTATCGAAATCAAAGAGCTTGGTTCAGAACACCCAGTTTTTCGCCCTAACTCCCTAGATTTGAGAATGAAGGGTAGAGAGGGGAGAATTTGTTATCTTGGCTGAAAGATTTTCATGAATTCAAGCGCGAAGTCAGAGGGGGGGGGGGGAAGGGGTAATATGAGATGGCGAGATCGGGCTTCCTTGGGCGAAAAAGGAGTAAGTAGAGAAACAAAATGGGAGAGAAACGCGATTAAAATAGAGAAAAATTAAGAAAACACAAAAAGGAATGCTATAGTTCAAAGCAAGAACAGAGGACAGAAACAGACTACAAAATACAGTTGAATTGCAAGGACTAAACTTCGCAACGAATTTCATGAATTTACAATGTTATTAACATGTATAGGTAGATTTTTAGAAAGTCTCAAGTTGGTCCTGAACATACTGAATTTTCAAAGTGCAACATTGCGAGTCTCCTTGACTTCCGACCGACTCTTCGATTAAACACCCCCCACCCCCTTCGGAATTCTTATTGATGTAAGTATTACGCATTGAAGCAAAAATTCGGTACGCGCTATTTTCCAGACCGGGTACACAATATGTGATAGAAGTTTTCCTTAAAAAGTTGGACTTGGCTAGAAGAGAAATAAAGTAGGATCATAGAGCAGGCGTAAAAATAATCTTAATCAATAAGCCGGCGCAAATGGGGGGATATTTTTCTCGCACCGACGTGATCGTTTGATGAATGGAGAGGGATGGGGGATGGGGTGGATGAGAGAGGGACGCGACAGGAGAAAAGCTCGCGAGGTGAGAGGAGGGGGAGGGGAATAGAGGAGGGGGGGAGAAAAAACGAAGCGCAAGAAAAAAGTTGAGGCCGCAGCACTGAGTGTAATGAAAAGCGTGTCCCTGCATACCAAACAGTTTCCATTTTTCTACGAAAAACACCACCGATTCCGCTGTTGGGCACTTGCTGGTAAATGCAACGATAGCCGAAGTGCGAAATCACGTATCTCCCTTTGCAACGTCGCGGGCTTCCCGTTTTATTTTACTTCTCCTTTCAAAAACCAGTCAACGTTATTTCTTGAAAAGTATTTTGGTTTTCCTTCTCTGTCGCCAGAATATTCTGTATACATTTTCAGTCATATAGTTGGCTTGTTTCCCTTCGAAAAAGTAAAATAGGAGCGGGAATTTTGTAACACCGCAATTAGGATACGTGCTTTCGCACTTAAGTCATCAATATTCGTAACTAAGGACTATATTGTGAATTAGAAAGCTCGGAACTACTACATTAAGCTGGCCATTTGTGTACGTGAATATTATATGTGGGGGAGGGGGTTAAGAGAGAACCAAAAGTTTCCCTGGGATTCCGTACTTCAATGGAAGAAATTTGGCATCACCCATGTTAAGGCAGCATTTTCCTCCGTGCAGCAGATTACGCTTCTTTAATTTTATGTATTTATTTATGTATCCGAATAATTTATTTGACGCGGCAACGACAGATTTAAATGATCAAACTTTGCCCTAAGTTTCTTCCGGGAAAAATGTCAAGGGTGAATGGATACGTGTTCCTCCAAAAATTGACAGAACATAGAAATTACGCACTGTTTCCCAGCAGATGCAAGAATCAATTATCTAAGAGAGAAAAAGACCGGGAAATGAGTACGGGCATCAATGTTGTGCTTCAGGAGTCGTGTAAAGACGGAGAAATCCTTTCAACAAAAAGTCCATATCAACGTTTCCTCACATTTTCAGCCAAAAATGTCCTTTTATCTCTCTCAAACTGAAGAAATAGTGGGACGATTTCTTTAGAGTAAGCTAAAAATTTACGACAGTAATAAATGCAGAAAATGGATATTTTCAAGCGCGGCCGAAATTTTTAGCCACTGTAGCGGCAGTACCGGATGAACAGTTGCTGACAATACTCTCACGAAAATCAAGTTTAACCCCAGGTAATACGCAAATTATCGATAATGGAGGTAAACATAAGTAGAGTCATGGAGAGTATCAACTTAAAAGACTACCGGCGACTCACTTCCGACATTAAGGTGTTAGTTGCTGACCGCATTAGTGGTTGACCGCGAACAGGTTGTGATGGGAACATTGCAACAATGTACGGACGAACGAAATGGAAGAGAGGAAATCTGAAACTCAACTTGACCTCGTTAATGAAAAAGCTCTCTTATGAAACCCGAAAGAATCTAAAAGGACCGTCTCGTCCGAATAGCCAAATTCGTTGATTGAGCAATGCGAGCAATTTGACGATGAAATTAGGGAACAGCTACTTACTTCGATTAGCATCAATGTCGAAGATTTCCTCTCTGAGGGTACGGCTATTTTGACGCGTGGGATCTATAGTTGCCTAATCATTTTAATGAGATGAATCACGTTCTTTTCATCACTTAGCAAGAAACGGACCGCTGTTTGCCTTCATTTGACCGGTTAGGCAAAAACGGATCCCAAGCGTCGAAATAGTCGCATCATTACACTCGTAGGGGCCGAAAGCGAATCTTGAAAACTACAGGTACGTTTGCCTTCATTTAACCGGTTAGGCAAAAACGGATCCCAAGCGTGGAAATAGTCGCATCCTAACACTCGTAGGGGCCGAAAGCGAATCTTGAAAACTACATGTGCGTTAGCCTTCATTTAACCGGTTAGGCAAAAACGGATCCCAAGCGTCGAAATAGTCGCATTCTAACACTCGTAAGGGCCGAAAGCGAATCTTGAAAACCACAGGTACTTGATGAGCTCAGCCGTTTCAGTGAAGCGCGGAAAGTATCGATGGCCAAAGTACGAAACCACGTATCTACGTTTGCAACGTTGCAAAATTCCCGCCATTCTTCATTTTTCCTTGGGAAAACTAGTCGACGTAATTAGTTCATTTTTGTTCGCTGTTGGTAGAACATTTTGTATTGTCAAGCAATGTGATTTGCTTGTTTCTCTTTGAAAGAATATTTTTTTTTTTGGGGGGGGGGGGTGTCGCACTAGGTGGTTTTAAAATTTCCAAGGAAACACCCAGATCCGTAGTAACAGGAACAAAAATTTTAAAACACCGCAATGGAGA
Organism: Bemisia tabaci; assembly: GCF_001854935.1. NCBI lineage: Eukaryota > Metazoa > Arthropoda > Insecta > Hemiptera > Aleyrodidae > Bemisia > Bemisia tabaci. Next base: position 5,599,900 of record NW_017547098.1, read on the forward strand.
TAAGTGGTCTCGCACTTCGGTCGTTAGTATCTAAGGTCTACGCTCGACCAATCAGCGACGCAAATACGCTTTAAGACGAGTAAATGAAGTGTGCACACTAATGAGGAAGAGACTTACCGGTGGTGAATTGTCATCCCGCTTCTCGGAGAGAACTTTGGCGACGACTCGAACGGAGGTGGCGATCTCCGGCGAGATGTCTCCGTCTTGGAGTGCGTTGTCCAGGAGTTGGATGGTTTTCTCGTCGTCCCCAAGCGCGGACAGGAACTCGTTTCTGTGGGCTTCGAATTGCTTCCAAATGTTGGATACCCGTTGAAGACTCTCCAGTTGAGATGACACTCTGTAAAAAACCATGCTCAAGTTAGCCCTCGAAATGCGAAAAATATAAATGCGAAAAATATACCCGAACGGCAGAGAACAAAATCACAAAATTCATCGGCTCCCGAACGAAGGAACGTAACGTAAATCCATTCGAAGGTTGCCAAATTGACTTAAACAATTCAATATTCCACAAAAATGTACCTGTGGAATATTTGTTTAAAATTTATCTGATTTTCGCTTGAAATCAGAAGAAAAATCAGTGAAAATTTCAGTTGTAAACGCCCAAGATTCTCCTGTTAAAACTGCAATTCGTGAGGGTAAATTGGGCAACATCGGAATGTGGTTACGTTCTTTTGTGGGGCAAATGACGAATTGTACAAACTATTGAGATAAACATCTAAAGTGTTATTTGGTGATTAAAATTTGTCATTTCCCGGAGGAAGGAATGGAACTTTATTCATAGGTTGCAAAATTGACTTGCATAATTCAGTTATTTACAAAAACATGGCTGTGTAATTACTGTCGAAAAATTTTACTGATTTTTGTGTGTAATGAAAGGAAAAATCAGTAGCATTTTCAGTTAGAAACTCCAAACGGTATCCTAGTGAGAGAAAAATTTGCAAGTAAAAATTTTGCAACGTTCGAATGTAGTTCCGTTCTTTAGTCAAGGAGATAACGTGTTATGTAGGTATAAGTATGAGGAATAGGGAGGATCCACTGAGCATTTTCAGTGAAGAAATTGTTGGTACGGTGTTTAAAAAAAAGTTTGATTATAAAGATGAACACAACTTGAGGAAGCTCACCTATTGTAGTTATAGTCCCATATTTGATATAGTTTAGCAACTTCAGCTTTGAGATCGTCAACAGGGACACCGCTTTCGGTTTTGAACTGATGCACTTTCAGGTTCACCAGGGTTAGTTTTAATTTGCGCTCATGTAAACATTCTAGCTCTTTCTGTAACACACGGAAAACACGCACAAACTTAGAATAAGGTACCACACTGTCTACTAAAAAGCACGGGTGGTCAAAATAACTTGAGGATGTAAGATTCGACTGCGGCGCGAATCGAATCTTTTCGATGACCAAGAAATCCATGGATCGAGAGTTTTGAAAAATGCCTTCAATTAGGAATGATAAAACACCATGCACAGCAGTCGAAATATTTGCATCAAAAAAGAGAAAGGGGCGATTGGCACCTGCTGAAATTATGATGATTTTACTTAAATTACACTTGGTGAAAAAAAATGAAATTATGATTTTGAAAAAAAGAGTGTAAAATCAAAAATAAAATTGAGTATTGCGGCTCTCATGAAGTTTATACAGATGTTGCGACACTGATTATTGAATTTCAAGGTATTCATATTTTGCGAACTTTTCTACGTGCGAGGCACGTTTCATAATGACAAGTTTTTAGGGATTCCTAAATTTCCTGCATTTACAGGGATTTTAAATATAAAATCCTGCCTTTTTATTTTTGGCGTCAAAGTAATTAAAATTCTGAACATTCATTGCAAAAAAAATTTTGAGCGCTAGATTTCTTGAAATTGTAAAAATACAATGTTTAGGTTGATTAAGTAGATTTCAAAGTTCCGCAACAAATTTTCTGACTTTTTAAAGTTTTTCCTGACTTTTCAGGATTTTTCACCCTTCATCGTGTTCAAAATCGCACCAATGTCTGATTTTGTTTTAGGAAATGTCTACAACTTACTGCGTTTACCCGATTCTTCAATCATTAAAATAATACTTCAAAAGTGACAGAATTAGTTAATAGAAGACTAAAGTTCTTACCTTCATCTGATTGATGTATTTTTCTAATTCGTTCCTATCTATGTTGTCTGTGCCAGAAGAGAGGACGTTCTCAGCCAAAGCGATGATGTCGTCTTTCAGCTGAGCCATCTCCTTCTTCAGCTTCAGTTCTGTCTGGATCCCTTCCGCTTGGTTTTTCAGCGAAACGTACTTCTCCAGCAGAGCTACGCAGACAAAAAAAGGCAACACATAAATATCGTACTTCACAAACTGAGTTCGTCACGGATAGAAAAATTCGTTAAACGAACCGAGTAGCTCAGTGCAATTTTTCGGTTCAAAGTAAGCTCTCAGCCGAGAGAGCCAACAGCTTCAGTTGAGAATACTGAACTTCAGTTGAAGAAACTGAACTTCAGTTCGGTGAACCGAAGTCTCATGATCAGTTCTGCAGACCGAAAAACTTCGGTCGACATGGAACATGTTCTACGTGAACCGAAGTTTAGCGATTCGTAGAACTGAACTTCCGATTTAACGAGCTGAAGTTCAGTTATACCTATCAACTGAGAGCTGTGTTCTGGGAACTGTAAAAAACTTACTGAACTACTAGGTTTGTATAACCGCGGATTTTTTCTCCGTTAAAGTTTCAAAAATTGAAGACAACCACAACCTAGCGATACAAAAAAGCGACCATTATTAGAAAAATTGAACTCATCAGAACCCCTCAAAATATATTGTAAGCTAGGAAAAAGCTACGAGGACTCACATTTGTGCAAATTTGTGCTCGAAAAAAATATACAAAATTGTAAATAGATAAATGAATTTACATCCAAACCGGCGTTGGTTTAGTAAAATTCTGAACCGATAGGGGTAAGAAACCATTCTATAGAAACAAGGCCATTTAATACATGATTTAAGTCCCCCCAACTTCTAATCGGTTGAATAGCAAGTATGATTTCTAGACAATCAAAGACCCTCACGTACAGTCACGTAAAAAAAAAAAAATGGGGCAAGACTTGGACTGCACGTTATAACTCATTGAAAGTTTTCCACAGCTAATTTCACTAGTTCCAAGTTCGTAAGTCAAGCATGGTTGCAATGTGCCAACTGCCCAGTTTGACCGTGGGAAATAGGGGTGGGAGAGCTAGTCTGGTTCGAGACAAAACATACGGTGTTTTGTTTTGACTGACGTTGAGTTTGAGGGTCTTTCGTGAGCACCCACCGATTCGACCATCTGCGGGGCCCAAGGATGGAAACTACTTTCTGGCTCCTGGCCAGGGAACGGGAAAAATATGGAGCGAGCCAAATCAATTCGCGTTTATGAGGCAACACACTTAACGCACCGTTTACACTACGAAAGATACGCACGGCACAATTGCCAAATTATTAAGAAGAAGAAAAAAGAAAGAAAGAAGGGGGAAAAAAAGGTATATTTGTTTGGAAAATGTTGAATAAGGAGATGCGTGTCTTCGTATGAGAGCTTGAGGTATAACCTCCTCAGAAACAGATGGAGAAAAATTAGATTACAGCAGTAATCCGAAAATTGGTTAGTTGCGTCTAGTTTCGATTGGATCATGCAAATCGGCAAAAAAGAATAAGATACGTTGACACACTAATTTGTCATGTAACTGATTACTAACTAACTCATTTTAACTGAGGAATCTCTATAAGAAAAACACAATGGAAGACGTTATCCTACGTGTAAGAAGATACTAAGGTGGCTTCATCTTAGTTTCCCGAGGATTGAGTGATGCAACCACAAAATTTTGAATTACTTTTTGATTAATAATAATAAACTGAGAAACCCATAGTACATACTAACGCGGTGATTTTCCCCATCGTGTTTTTCAGTGGGAGTCTCATAGATTATTGATTCAATCCAGGACCAAAAAATACAAAGTGTGAAAATTGACTGATTGAAAATATTGGAGTGATGTGAGAATTAAAGCCTTAACAATGAAGTTGTTTGTTACGTAGAGAGTAATGCAAATGCATACAAACATTATTTCATTTTATTTTTTTAATATTTTATCGAGCTGGCAACTCCTACACAAAACTATAAACATTCGACGTAAAATCATTTTTCGAGACTTTCTTTGATGGACACCAATGTTTTGTGCTAAAAATTGTACAACAACCTAGCTGAGGTCAAGGTCGATAGTCAGAGATGCAGAGGTTATGCGGTGCGGGTTCAAGATCAAATTTTCTACGTCATTTTTATTATAATACTCCGAAGATCATTGAAGATGATCAGGAAATCAAACATACTTTATTATCTTTCAGATAACTGTTTAAACGTGTTTAAATCGAGCAATGATTAAGTTGTTCAAGGGCTTGATTAGAAATTTTTTGTCAAAAAAAGGAAAGGAAATTATTCTAAAAATAGGTTAAAACTCGCATATGGGCAAGTCTGGTGAAAAATCTTGGTTATGTACGTGTAACGACCAAAGTAGTTGTCTAATTAAGAGTAGTCATGGAACTTTATTTTCCTTCTTCCTCTTCCTCTCTTCCCCTCTTCCTTGCCCTATAACAACAGATAAAATCTGTCCTTTTCCAAAAAGACTGTGAATTAAATACGATGTTTTACTTTTATTTTCCTTGTATTAATGCCATTTAACTCATCCGGTATCAATAAGAGGTGACAAAAATGTGCTCTGCTTTATCAACAATGTTGGTGCGATCATCAATAATTACACGAGGACGTTTTTATTTTGTAATCTAGGACTCGCGGAATGCAAAATACGGCAAGTAGTAAAATAATACTAAAAAAAAAATCCACCGGTAAAAAAGCGAGAGACGCTCTTAAGGAGAACAATTTTCTTACCCTGATAAGATTCACAATTTTCCAGGTAACCCCGGAGCGCTAGAGTGTCCTCGAACTTTCTCATCGAAAGTTGCTTAATCGATTGCAAATTATCGTTCATCTCGTTGAAACTCTGATTGAGCGACTCGAAAAATCCATCATCGCTCGTCGCATTGGTGATGTCACCAGATGTCCTATCGACACTTTCGTTTGCTAAACTGGCCGATAGATCGCGCGCGGAGGCACTAGAGTTCGCAGAATCTCGATCGAAACTGTGGTCAAGAGAATCGAGCAAAAGTAAACTGGTATCTGGAATGCGTTCTGGTTCTAAAAATGAAATTCGGCTGGAATTTTGTTTTGAGAGATTTACTTTGGGTTCACTACAAGTACTAAGATCCTTCAGCTTGGAATAATTGTCGATTGAAGTAAAATTTGAGTTATTTTGATTGATTGGAGAAGTGGATACATTCGTGTCTCGTTCATGTAATTCGAGCGAGATGCGGTTAGAATTTTCGTCTCTGCAATTTTTTGTGGCTCCAATACGTTGATCGAGCTCTTTAGAGGTAGAAACTTTGTCAGCTGAGGTAAAATTTGAGCAAATTTGATTGTTCCGGCAATGATGCATATTGACTAAATGTGGGTCTAAATCTACCAACTGCTGCTGGTTTCGAGTTTTGGTAATTACTGCTGGCTTGGACTGTAAACTAGGACTGTTACTGTTCTTTTCTTGAGGACTGGCTCGGTTTTTTGAGAATAGAACTTCACTTAAATTTGAGCCACCTTCCGAACGGACATAATCTCGAGAGCTTGATTTTGTCTCGCTAAGAAAATCCACCACATCAGCACCTCGTAAAGCTGGGATTGAATTATGGAAACTTGAATTTTCTGCTTTTCGGTTCGAATTCGACTCATTACTGCCAAGCAGATTTTCTTTCGAGTCTTGCGTGGCACTTAAAGCACTCAATTTTGTGTCAGTAGTGACTTTTTGAAAATCGATTCCATCAATTTTTCTCGAACCGGCTGCTGGATTTTCAATTTCTAAATTTGCATCGTTATTGAGACTACTGCTTCCGACATTTAGCTGACTTTTGAGGAACAGACTGCTACTCACTTTCCAGTTATACTCCTCCCACTTAATATTTGGAGTAGAGAATTTCACATCGTCTAAAATTGTCTTCTCATCAAGACGTTCCTTAGTACACAGATCTGAGGCTGTATCTATCAAACTTAAATTCGCCTGATCGTCAGAGACTAGCGTAGTATCTAATTCGAAATCGCATTCCGAGGACTGAAACTTAGAAGTTGGACTGGTTATTTCTAGATCAGAACTTCTAGATTTTTTAACGGCGGAAATTGGTTCAATGGCGCTTTCAGAGCGACTAGTCGGTTTCTTGAGGTTGGTTTCTGAAAGACAGTCAGGCAATTTTTCCGACATTTTCTTGGGTTTTTCACTTTCGAGAAACCTAAGATCAGCATCAGTTTTTCCAAATTTGGGACTCGGCAATTTTTTGGCGGCAGAGATCGGTTCAATGGCGTATTCAGAGCATCGGCTTGGTTTCCGACGATCGGTTTCCAAATCCGGTTCAGGTAGTATTTCAGGTATCTTATTAGGTTCGGCGCTACTTTCGAAAAACCCGAGCCCAGCGCCCTCATCCAAACTTATCAAATCCTCCTCCACAAAAACACAAGAATCGCAGCTTTGGTTGAGGCTATCGCAGCTGAAATCCCCGCTGTCGGTGCTCCAGTCCGACCGGAGGGCGATAAGCGGGGAGTTGGTGGATTTGTGGCCGAAAAGCGCATCCTGCGTGGACTCGTCTACGAATTTGACGTCCCGCGTGAGGCTCGAGACGAAATAGTCGCGCAGATCGCCATTGGTCCGTTCGTTGTCGCTCACCTCGAGCGAATCCTCGGAGAGAAACAGATTTTCCGAGTACTCGGAACAGTTCGAGCAGGTCTCGTCTTCGGAAATCTCACCCGCGCTGTTGAAGTTTTCCTCCATGATCGGGTGCAAAAGACGACGCGGGGAAATCACCTCCATTTCCGGTCAAATGTGGCACTTCCGGTCACTAAGTTTTTCCGTTAACGCATACCGTTTCCGATAAGAGTTAGTGTTTTGCAGTAATTAGGTCTGTTTCCGATCGAAATTTGCCGTTTCCGGTCAATATATGCTGTTTCCGGTCAATATTTACCGTTTCCGGTTACCACTTGCACTTCCCGGTTGACGATTGTAGTTTCCGATCAAAACCAGCGTTTGACGGTGAAAAAGACGGCCAGCGGTTAAAACGTACCGTTTTTGGTCATAAGTATTGTTCCTGATCGATACTAGCTTATATTTATTTGTAAAGTCCGTTTTCACTTAATATGGTTGATACACGGTTTCTGGTTTAAATGGTGAGTTTCCAATCACTGTGAGCTGTTTCCGGTCATCACAGTCCATCCTTGATAAATTCAGGCCATTTTGGATCGCGAAGGGCACTTCACAGTTATTATAAAACAACGATTTTATAAAAAAGCTCAATGGTTAATATTTTACGGTAGGAGTTCTGTTGAAATTACAATTTCTAGTTCCGATCAAAATGTACGATTTTTATCGCTGATCGAGGTGTAATTTCTACAACCCGGTATTCGATAACATGAACAGATGAATCTCTCGGGCGAGGAAGCAGAACAAGTTGTAGGCGACGGGAACGACGAACAGGAAACTGAAGCTGAGATCGTGGAAAACAAACCAGTACCAGAAGAATGAGAAATACAACGAAATAGTCAGGAAGAGATACAGCACGAAGAATACGCGCTCGCTAGGCACAACGTAGAAAAACGCTAAAATTAGTAGGAACGATTGTAGTGATACCAAACTGGTCACGAAAGAAACTTTGAAAATGATCATGCCTCGATTGGCATAGTTAATTAATTTTTTTAGTCGATTCTAACACTGTAAGTAGGCAATTTAGTCCCGAGTTCAGAGGGATCATTCGCTTTAAAGGCACTTAGTTTACAAAAAAGAAAAGGCAGTCACTTGAAAATGATACCCGAAAACACTGTTCAGTCTTCGAAGAATATTTTTAGCGCTAGTTTCGTTACAGTAATATCACACGGTAATTGCAAAATGGTCCTTGAGTAAAATTGGAGCGAGATACAGTAAAATTCCGGTTGGCAAATTTATACGATTCAAAATTCGGTCGAACTATGAAACATTATATTTAAACACACTGTAGAGAGATGTTGTAGAGGCACGGCGAAGGCAAACATTATAGTAAGATGGCAGTGTTGATAATAGTTGAGTGATATCACGAATTGAGCGAGTTATTGCGAGAAAGGCCGGATATGGCGAGCAACGCGCATGTGCGGCTCATTAAAATCACTCGACGCTTTTTAAGCAGCCATAAAAACAATAGAACCGATCATGATTTACATTTGATTCGATTCTTGAACTGACGATGTCATAGCACAAGCCGCACAGTTCCGCATTGGTAGACTATACAGTCAAATAATAAAAATTAGGACATTATCGCAATTGTAAAATGACTAAAGTTATGTGAATTTCGAACTGCACAGCCGAGCAGATAAAATTTTGCGCCGGGAAAGTTGAAAGTTGATGAAAACACAGCGTCGGGTCCGTTATTGTTGAATCACTAGCCGTGAGTCAGGGTGATTAAAAATAGCTCGGTTTGAAACTTCGATAAAAGCGAAAGGAAATGACGAACGTTAGTTAAAACTTTGACACAAGCAATGGAATTGAAAGAGTGGTGCTATTCCGATACTGCAAAAATGATTCGCCTGCTTGTGAAAACTTAAAATATTGTAAAATTTTCGAGTTTGATCATCCAGGCATTGATTATGAAAAAATCTGCCGAAGTCCCGAAAAAGACTTTCCAGCTAAGCTGTAAATTCAGCACTCTACATGATGCGTCGAGGAGGTATCCAAAATTCCTTTCAGTTGATGAAAAACGCAGAATAGCAGAGGACTGAAACTTTTGCTCGATCAATCGGAGCACGTTAACTGGATATTGCTGCAAAACATTAGAGTTTGCAGATAACATTCGCACTAAGAGTTCAACTAAGCTGTAAAAGCTGCTTAAGCTTTCAACAGGAGCATTTTACGAACAAGTATGATAGAGTCCGAAAGAAACAATCACGATGCCTACAAAACATTTAAAGTTAAAAAAAACTTTGCTCAATGAATGAAAAACACGCACTTGGAGCTGCGACTTTCCAGTTTATGCGAAATTCACGAATGGTTCTCATCACAGAAAATTTTGTAAGTTTAATGCAGTAAAATAAGAATGAAACAAGTAAGGCGGGTGTTAAACACTTCAATTTATATAAAATTAGTTCAACGAATAAAAAACACGCTGCTATTTTCCCGATAGATACGACTTTCACAAACAGTTCTTGGATCACGCGCGGTCAGCGGAAAAGACCCGGACTTTGAGTTCCTGGCCTGGCGTGGGACCAGTTTTGAGGTTATGGCGTCCCGTGACGTCACTATCAGAGCACAGAGTCGACGAGCTGTATGAAAGCGACGTAGCCGATGCAGCAGAGCCGGTGGCCGAAACGGAGGGCACTGCGGAGACTGTTGGCGCGGGATCGGGCTCCGGGTCGGACGAGCGCCCCGTCAATTTTTTTCAGGCTTTCGGCGAACGTGAACATAGCGCGGGCAAGGTTAAGTGAATCAAATTGAGCCGAGTGACGTCACCAGCGGGGTCCCGCCGCGCGGTCGACGTTCCACGGGGCCAGCGCACGGAGAACTGACCGTCCAGCGTCGCCGTCATCGCGCGGCCCGCTGGTAAAAAACGGCGAAAAAGGCCCAGTAATCTGGGGTCAAAGGTTGAGCAGATAAGTCGCGCTCTTGGGATACGGGCTCATCGCTGTGTTGCCGAGTTCGACGGGAATCAGCGGGATGGTTGCAGGTCAATCAGACTACATTTGCGATTGAGAACTATAATTTCTGACTCATCCGTATAAACATGTATATGTACATAGGGACTTAATGGAACACATGTTGTTTCTAGACGGAGCCAGAAAATGTGGTTCCAGATTGCAAAATAAAGTCCAATTGAGATTTGAGTGATTAGGACGTCAAGTCACTTAACTCCGCAGTAGAAATCGATTATTCGATGGTATCAATCGGACTGCATGGTGCAATTAGGAACTACAATTTCTGGCTCCGTTTGGAAACAACGCACACACCATTAGTTCCCCTATGAACATAAAAGTTTTTATAAATGAGTTAGAAATTGTAGTTCCAAATTGTAAAATGTAATCCAGTTAAGGACGTCTTCGGACAACGGCAATTTTTGTGATGCTGCTGAGGTCGTTTCCCAGATTAAGGAACGCAACTTAATTTCCACGGTTCCGTGCTTAAACGTTAACAAAGGGTTACGTTCCTTAGTTTGGAAATTAACACTAAGATTCAGCAACTTAGATTTTTACACCTTCTACATATAAAGTTTACTGTAAAAGTACTAATTAAGTGGAACGTGATGTTTTGAGTTGATAATACTGATTAGCTCAAAAATATCCCTGACCGCAACATTTTGTGGACTCCTTGCAGTATTCACGTGGTTTGAAGGCGCTTTGAGTTACCGCTCGACATTAACAGTGTCAAATGGATCACATGTTATGTGTGTTTTAAAAGTATTTTGTTCGTTCAGTGTAATGAGCTTTATTCTTCAGGTTTAGAAATCAATGACACCTTGAAGTGGTTTTCTCTGTATAAATCGTGAATAAAGTAAATGAAAAATATGTCAGACATTGAGTAGCTCGTAGAAATGTACAATTTTGTTGCATTTTTGGCATAAATTTTCATTGGGAACGCCTTTTTTACCCTTTCTTTGATACGAGTTTAGGGGTTTCATTAAAAACTCTCGGAGCCTATCACTTAATATTTCGATTAAATTCAACCAAAGGGAGTCATTAAGCCGGACACGCTTTTTTCACACATACGGGCTCCAGTTAAAATCGCCGTTCAATTCCAACCCTCCATCATCGCACTAATCCTGCAGTGGGTTTTGAAACCCCGGCAGGGTTCGAGAAGAGTCCACTCACAGCTGAACGAGTCCCTTAAAAAACGGATGAGCCCTGAGCTCAATTAGAATGCTTTCGCTGTGGGGATCATCTCGAAATTAACGTGTTCCCTTTCAAACTCAACTCGTTCTGCGTGTCGACTTCAGCGCTTCCTCTGCGAGAGCGGAACTGGACGATGAAGCGAGCGGCGAGCGGGCGCGCATGGCCACAGCCTGATTAACATCCTCTCATAAAGGAGCCATCACCATGCCACTATCACTACAACTGCCCTCACTTTTAAATTAAGCCCCACACTGTGCATCGTTGCGTGGTTCTCAAGACTCGAGAGCAATCCGAGTTCCCAATGAGTCATCTATCATCAGCACCCGCACCAGGGCTTGAGATGATCCCTTGTACATGCCGGTGCTAGCTGCTAGCACCTACTTCCGCTCGAAGCTGAAGTGGATCGGAACCTGGTTTATAGAGCGGTATCAGGAAAATTTCAGATTTGAATTCACTAAAAGGAACTTGCGTTGGGTGTTAACTGCGAATGTGCACTGAGAAGAATATTTGTGTTCTTGTGTTACTTCAGGTTAACATAGGTAGTGAAACACAAACCAACACAAATTTTGTGTTGATTTTGGTTACAGTATGCGGTGAATTTAGAGCAGAAAACATGGAAGAGGTCGGGAAAATGCATTCTTCTGAAGTTGCTATTCGCCACTCGTTTTTTTACTACATTTCTTCAAGAAAACTAGCTGACATTCGCTCTTGAAGTCGTCAACCAAAGGCTAGAGTTATTTTGAGTTTTACCTCTTGTACTAACCGAACTTTTGTGAAGAAATTTCTCTTTGCGTATTCGAAGTGTTTATAGACTATTTAAATGGGAAATAAAATGTTTTTTCAAGAGTGATTCCTACTAAAATACCGATAGTACCAAATTCCTTGCAAACTTTCATATGGGAGCTGAGTTGGACCGCGTTTAGCAGAGAGGAACCAAGCCTCATCAGCCATTACCAAAAACTGGGCAATGCAATTTTTCACAAGAGAACGTTTTTGCGGATTCCTTTGAAAATTTTAAAGAACTTGTTTCGTAATATGCGGAAGATGCACTGAAATTTGCAAAAAAAAAAAAAAAAAAAAAAAAAGGTAAAAAATTAAATTGACCGATTAAATTTGAAAAAAAAAAAAAAAAAAAAAAAAAATCCGCACAACCGTTTTCATGTAAAAAATTAAATTGTCTAATTGGACGGAGTTAAACAGAAAGGAACCAAGCCACATCGGGATCGAACCGAGAAAAAGAGGTTTAAAGTTGGCTCCTGCACAAGACTCAATGTAAAAGATAAACTTCAAGTTCAATTTCTGCAAAATTTGCTCCGAGAAAAACTTTGAATTTTCGGCGATAGATAGTAGAGCAGTGGTTGAGTTCAAAACCTCTCATAACTCAATTTTTTCCAAAATGTGGGTTGGTTCCTTTCTGCTTAACTCAGTCCAATTATATCTGGCCATGGCTGATGTAGCTGGATTCCTTTCTGCTTAACGCGATCCCATCGAAGATCCCCGAGCTGAATTCCTGAGTCTCTTGATCCTTGATCCTCGATCCCTGAATCCCTTGAGAATCCCAGACTCACGTCTTAACTTTCGATTTAAAATACCAACTCCAACATCGGTGTTCTTGTCAACCTCACTTTTTTAGTACAAGAGTATACGAGCGTGGCGCTGAGAATTTGCCGGTGAAATACCACGTGATTCAAAGTCAAACGCGTGCGAAAAATGCGAGCCACGCGACACGGGTGGTGCATACGACAGAAGCGACCTGACAGCGTGAAAGCGAGCGAAAACCATGAGATGCAAATTGGACGTACTCGACTCAAAAGGAACCATCTCCGTTGTGACATGAGCCGTGTCGTACGTGTATTCTTACCGGACCTACGGCCCAATTTACGATGGAGATGGTTGCTTTTGATTTGAATTGATGCGCGACGCTGGATACTCGGACAGAAAGAAGAAAGTCGATGCAAATGTGAGTTGCTCTAGCGCGACATGCATTTCGAGTTCGACTTGACCGCGGGATCTGCGAAAACAACATGCTAGGCTTGTTACGTAAATGCGGAGTGAACCCGTTCTTCGGCACTTAGTTCATCGCGCGAAATATTGCTAATTAAATTGCACCTTGGATGATTCTCTTATCAGGTGTGCAGTTCTGTATTGTCATCAAATCATAGGAATATTGTTAGAAACGCCATTGAGAGCATTGACGTGTGCCCAAGGTGCACCAAGGTGGTGCACAAGGTGACAGACATTTTGTAGAGATAAAATAAATCCCAAATCTATTGATTGCGTACTTGATACTTAGTTGTACGTTTTTTCAATGAACACTGGAGAAAAAGTCACTTGGATCTTCAGTCCAAAATCTTAGAAAAATTGACAAGAAAAATACTGTAGATTCAATCGGATTTTTGCTTGAATTAAGGGCCAAGCCTCTTACTTTGAGCGGATTTCCTTTTGATTCAAGCAAAATTCTGATTGAATCAAGAGTATTTTCTCTTGTCAAATTTTTTATGAGTCTGGACTCTGCATCCAAGAGACTTTTTTTCAAGTGAACATCCAATACGTATCTGTTCAGATCAAGTGTGTGACATTATTCTTACTTTTGGAGCCTTTTAACGGAAATTTCAATCACTTACAGCACTCTATGACCAATATACGTAGACAGAACAATATCAGAACGATTCGCCAACGATATTATTAAAATAAGCACTCATTGATAGCCACATCGAAAAGGCAGCGCCGGTTAAATATGCAATAAGCGCAACACAAATTGCAGAATCTTTGCTCCTCCCATCGCATCGTTGTGACACTCAGAGCGCGACTGACAGCCTATTGATGCCGATCAGAATGACCAACATGTTGTTAGACATGATGACAGAGTTTATGAGATAATCTGGCTCCAACTATATGCCGTTGGGGGTTGACTGTTCAATTCACCGATGGAGGTTGGACTTCGGACCGAGTGTAAGCAAGACCCAAAGTTCAATATCCTACCAGAGGCGGATCCAGCAATTTGGCAACACCGCATTGCCTCCATTTAAACCTATGCTAAATAATCGATTATTGTCGGAGCACCTGACCCCTCTAAGAATCGATACCATATCATTTCCATAGGTTTAAATGGAGAAAATACAATGTTGCCACTTTTCTGAATCCGCCAATGAATCCTACAGGAGTCTTTAAAACAGGAAGGTGGCAGAGGTGCTCAAATGACCAGCGTTTGTCTTGGTCGAAAGGATTCTTGGCTCCTTTCACAGACGATATACCTCAGTGGCGTGGCGTGAATTGCGATATATCGATTGTTATGCCATTTAAACCTATGAAAAAAGATCGATTATTAGGGTGTTCGCAGCGAACACCTCGGTAATCGATTCTTTAACATAGCTTCAAATGGCGAGATATCGATAATCGATTATTCACGCCACGCCACTGATATACCTACTATTAATTTCCCGATTTAGGTGGGTGTCTCTAGTACTATGAGCCAATGCATGGAGTTTTATTTTTGATGAACGCTATCCAAATGGCACGTGACAATGCAGCGCAAATGCTGGCCTTGCCAAGCCCCCTACACACCTTTCAGAGGAAGGCATTCGCGCGCAATACTCCGCTGTTGCACATCGCGAAATGAGCTTTCAATTTTGTTATGCAAATTCATCCGTGGGCGAGTTTCTCCAAGCACGTGCCGCGTGTAGAAGTCTTCTAGCTATCGATGAACTGGAGATCCTCAGCAAGAGTTTTCAAGAATACACATTTTGGTTCAGATTCTCGAATTCTACGAAAATCGAATGAAAATCTCTTGATTTTTAGCATACAAGAAATCTCGAATTTCCCAAGTTGAAGGCATCTTCGGTTGGACCCATAGTGACCTTAACACTTGTCACATGTTTTACAAGAGTTCACGCACATTGGAACATTTAAATGAATTTAAGTTCATTGTAAGGTTTACGTTAAAACATTTTCGGACAATCTCTCGGAATTTTTGCCCCAAAGTAAGGGGAAGAAAACTTGTTATCTCAGGCTATCGGAATCCTGTTAAACGAATGAATAAAATATGAATATTTTCAGAGAAGAAATTAAGCAACATTCGAATGCTTATTATGCTAGGTACGCCGTTTTTACTTTGCACGGCACTAAAGTAAGAGTCCGTTGGTGATTACTATACTCGTATGACTGACATTCAACCATACACGGAAAGAAATTAAATTGCTGATTCAACAATTCAATTGCTAAAAACAGCGAGTGCAATGTTTCAATGTAGATTTTACAACAAAAAAATGCTACTTTAACCACCCCCGTGGTTAAATTAGTTTACAATGTGGTTAGAGTAGCATTTTTTTGTTGTAAAATCTACGTTGAAACATTGCACTCACTGTTTTTGGCAATTGAATTGTTGAATCAGCAATTATTTTTTTCCGTGTACATTTTTCGGTACGATGGTGCTTAGAAAACTTCAAATTTGCGTTCTCATGTGTCTTCGTCCGGATGACCGGCGAAAATCCACCAGAAAACGACCCCTCTCTCCTTTCACCAGTCCGCGCCGCAACTCGGGGTAACGAGCACGTATGCCCAGTGCCCAGCGAGGCGCGCGCGGACGGTCGTCCGAAACTTTCCACGACTAGAACTAATTTATGGATTCGGAGACCTGCACATCATCAACCATGACCGACTCGGAATCGAAAATCTGCCATTTTTCCGCCACTCCCGCCTCACACTTTCTCGGTTAACCCGCCACAAAACCACCTAACTGCAAACCCATGCCAGCTCCTCGAAAGCAAAGGGTCATACGGACGGCAGGTCTCATTTCTAACCGCGGATACGCCCTTACGTCGGCGGCGCGATTAATTAGAATAAAAAGCAAAGCCGGGGAATCGTATTCGCATCGCGAGAAGCGCGAGATTTGCCGGTAATAAAAATAATTGGCACCTGCTCAGATCTCCGCCAGACGCACTTGCATTAACCGCGTTGCCAAATAGTTCAATGATATACGTAATATCGGTCGTGATAAGTGTGAAAGTAATCGGATTTTTGATGGAAGGCAACGTTGCGAGGCAACGTTGATTTCTCCGGGTGCGGCTGGATCTGCGAAGTATTGATGCATTCAAAGTTGCACTTGGCGTTGCGATTGCTTTCACTCAAATATAAAATGGGCTGCATTTTGCAATTTGGAACTATAAATTCTGGCTGAACTGGAAAAACACTTATGGGCACAGGGATACTAATGGCACGTACGTCGTTTTTAAACCGGGCTAGAATTTATAGTTCCAAATTGCAAAATGTAGTCCATAATGTGCCTTGGATTGAATGGAACGTGCAAACTTCGAATTTTATTTTATTTTGAGGATTGGCGTAGGAAGTAGCAGATTTGCTTCGGATTGCTAATAAACATACTACGAAATTTGTAAGAGGTTCATAAATTAAATTGGTTCGCATGAAATCAAATACAGACTGAAGCACCAGAAATAGTTGGCAATGAGGTCCAGATGCGGAAGTGCGGAAGCAAAAGGCATAATGACCTCTCGACTTTGGCAAGCATGGGTGCTGTTGCAAGCCAAAGAGCCTTTGCCCTTAGGGCCTTGGACGTTGAGGTGGACATATGAATACGACCAGTATTTTTACTTAAAATTGGTTTCACGAAAACCAAATGAACATCACTTCAATCAAAGGAGAGAAATTAGGACTTGCAAATTATTGTTTGATAGTATCTACAAATTGGTTATGGAGCGTGTATATCAGTGTGATCGTCCGCTATAAAAAGAACCTTGATATGGAAAAAACTCAAAGTTGAGTTCATAGCGCCGTCACTTTGAAATTCAATTGAAGAAAATTTTGGTATCGGATACCACCAAAATTATTCAATCGAAAACTTAAATTCCGATTCTTTACTTTTTTGGTCAAACTTATCGAAGATGACTTTCCTGAAAAATTCACCTTCGTAAAGTAAGCCGATAAGGTCTCATCTTCACAGGTCACAAATTAGGAATGTTTCTTTGCGAGAACTCGCCCCATTTAAAGCACTTGACGCAGTTGTCCAAGGTGCAAACAAATGAGTCTAAACGCAACAGCCAGTCAGCATGACTGGGCCATTGGGATGAATTCTAAGGTTTCGCTTGAACTGAACTCGATTCGCTACATGACCAATCGACTTCAATGGTCGCTCCGTTTGAGTCAATGGTCTTAAGTTCTCTCCGACTAGTGCAAAATTATCTAATTATATTTCACATGATTCGCGGGGAACTCCTACAACTGTAGGCAAAACATCTCCGGGAGATTTTTAACACTTTACTTTGTCACACTTTCCGTGCGATTCGTTTGTTTGCTGTGTCGAGTCGCATTTCTACACATCCTACACAGCTTTCATGAATGTAAATTTTAGATAACGGGCACAATTTACAAAATTTTGAGCTTCAGTGTCACGCCTAATCTTTTTTATTTTTTTCTAAAGATATAACGATGACTGATAAACTCCGTCACAATCATTAAATCTCTATGAACTGACAGGGTGAGGCACAAAATAGTTTCAGCCTTCAATTCATTGGCTATGCAATTTGGACGACACTAATGTCAAAATAATTGTATCGTGCTCCTGGGTTTCAACACGAGAGTTTGATTACAGATTCTTACTTCGTGATTGCACTAAAGGGAATGATACAAATGAGCTCTCCTGTAATGATACATCATTCATATTCTAGTTCACGCGAACATGCAAGATCCGTGTGAAACTTTTGAAGTAAGAAATCCGAGCAAATTATGTAAAGTCCTTGACTTCTGGGTTAGCGTGACGGTGCTTGGTAAGTGAGTTACAAGGAAAGACGTAAAATGGAAAAACTACGTTACGTAAGGATCTCTATACACTTTTTAAATTGTTGGTTTTTTCTGTGGAGAGGCGGAATTTTTGAAAAACTTTCTGAGTCAAAGTCTTGATTCCTGCTTTTCTCAGGGCATGGAGAACAATTTATTGGAATTTAGAGCATTTTTCTGTACGAAACCAATATTTCTGGCTCATCCAAAGAGGCGCTTATCGCCGCTCCTCTGCCGTAAGGCCGCATCTCAATTTCCACGTGAGGCCTGTCCTCCTCATATCTCCATGCTTTTCAGGGCTCATGTGAAAATAGAGATACGCTCTTACGCCAGAGGAATGACGATAACTGATAACTACATGGGGAAAGTATTGGCACGTATAAGTTTCATTCCAAAAATGAACTAGAAATGGCTCCTCATTGCAGAAAGTAGTTAATGTTTTCCTCGTATAAACAGACTTGCAGACAGGAAAGCATAAGAAATAAAAAGGAGGAGAAAAGGGAGTCTTAAGATTCCTATCGACGAAAGAAAGACTTTCGAGTCATTACTTGGGCGCTCGTTGGAGCAGAAACAAGTGGATGATTTACGATTCGCGAATATAAACGAAGGATACTCACGAGAAGAGGCAGTAGCAATTTAGCGGGCCCGGTACCTCACACTTACAGCAACTGATCTCCTGTTTACGAGGAGAAACCACTACTCCCGCACTTCGCCCCCTCCCCCTCTCGTCCAAGCACAATGCCCCAAAAACTCGATCACCCGAGACCGAAAAGTGTATTCGCGCTCATGTTGTACGCTGCAAAGCTGTGCAACTTGCGATCTTCATATTTAGATGATGCGAGACTACTGGATTTCAAATATTTTTATTGGTCTGTGTCTCGAAACCGATCAAATTGCGAAAATAACTCATCTCGTGGAGAAAAAACCTCGGTTTTACGAGCCAATTACTTCGGAAGGCGCTTTTTTGTTTAGATTTAGCTGACAGAAATGAGCTTTGGCTCGGTGAACCGAAAACTCAGTTCAACGAACTGAAGTCTCAGTTCTCCGAACCACAAAACTTCGGTCGATATGGAACACATGAACCAAAATTGTTCAGTTCGTTGAACAGAAAATTTTACTTTTACAAAAAGTGTTTGTACTTCGGTTAACCGAACTCTAGATCATTGCTATAAATTGAGGCGGTCTGTTCTTTCGATTCCGTGCTCAAAATCTGTCCTCTATACTGAAAAGCGCCTACTGAGCTTTTCGGTTCGGACAACCGAAGTTTGCCTTCCGTGATGCATCACGGATTTTAAAATAATATTTACAACAGTTGTTTGATGAATAAATAAATATATCAATAGACAAAACTTTCCAAAACTGCGATGCAACTAAGCTCCTCTATCTCGCACCCCTCAAACGTACCTCCTGTCTACCTTAATGAGTGACCTCGAGATATTGTTGTCTCGGAAAAGTTCTCGTTCCGAAATTTTCAAACCGGTTTTATAAGTTGTAGTCATAAAGCGAAGAAAAAGTGAGTTTTCCGAGGGATCTGGATCTACCGATTTGACAACGCAGTGCGCAAGAGAAAGGCGGGGCTTCTAAAACCCCTCACCGTTGTAATGAAATCGCAAGTTAGTTTAAAGCAGCGCCCATAAAGAAGCGGAATTTATCCAACATCCACTGTAACGAGCTCCAAACAATGGTAATAAACAAAGCGGAGAGGAGAGGTAAAGGTGCCTACAGGAGGTCCTCAGAAGTCCACAAAAGTAACGTATGTGCTAAAATAAATAAATAATACCTCACATTAAGAAGCAAAAACCAAGCTACATTGGACAAGGAAAAACTTTCTCCTTTTTATGTCTGTATTATGCTGTGCAGAAAGAATTGAGTGAATGTTGAGGAGTAATAGAGGACTTTTCACTGAAATTTCAGCAAACTACAACGAATTTAAAGATGAATGCATTTTTCCGGAATGTTAGTTTTGAGTCCAAGTTTTAGCAAAGTAAAAACAAAACAAAAAACTGTAAAATACTTTCCTCTCTCTCATCAAACCAAAAAGGAGTGCATGATGATACTATTTTATCCGGAAAATGTATTATGGAGAGACTCTAAATGCCAATCTCATATGAGATTAAAATATCACATTTCGATCAGTCAATTTCGTTTTTACACGCATATAAGTTGCAGTTTTTTAGTGTCCATCAGCTAAAATATCACTATATCCCTACAGTTTTCATGAAATTATTAATTTTTTGCTGAAAATTTGGAGCGAAACTAGGCTTTCAGGATAGTAAGTTCATGTACACGCTAGATTAACGTAAGCATTTCCTTACCGGCTGATTCCATTGTTAGAAAGATACGAATAATTTGCTTGGTAGAATTTAGTCGACTAGAGAACGTTGTGTCGTCACATTACAGTCCTTTTAAGCGATAACCTAAAAAACTGTATACTAATCACGAGTAATCGAGGCATAATTTTACCGAGACCCTCTTAGGAGTACCTAACAGATATATCACACACTATAGTGGGCAAGCTGCCACACAACAACGATATATTTTACCGAAACTTTAGAGTGCACAAATCTGTCGCATTCGCACCCCGCTACGTGACATGGCTTATCAGTCTTCAACAAGAACTTCGAAACTTCACAAAAAGTTACAACTAAATTCCAAACACAGGGTGAAAGGACTTGCAAGCTTAAAAGCTCGATGCACTGCAATATAAACCGGTCGTTGTTAAAAATTTACCAACTCGACGGACTGAAACAAACGAACGACGAAAGCTCCGAGCTCGGCGCAATTTGACGGATTTGGGCCGCTTGGGCGACCCACCACGCCTCTGCGTTTCGGGCCGCTAGTCCTTGATGCACACAAAAGAATACAGATTTGGTGTTGTAGTCGAAAGTCGCCGCAATTAACGGTAGAAAAAGATAGGCAAATCCACGGCCTACGCCAATCGTATCACGCACCACAGCGCTGCCCGATCGTCATCCTCATTTTCAGCTCGAATTCGGGGTTTTAAGGTCATATTCGACCCAACTGGCGTCAAAGCCAGGTGCGTCATGACCTGTACACGAAAATTTACTTGTCGGTCATCGCTTCGCCTAACCAATTTCGTCCCACGCGGTGATGGAGTCGAGAGATGCTACCGATGAGATTTTTTGCGGGATTGCAAATGAGCCAATTAAATTGGGCAATGATGAATTACAAGTGGGATAAAAAAGGACCAACTTTTTGGGCTTTTTCCTAAACGGTGCGAACGATCTTCTTGCTGTTGATTTTCCGACGCAGACGAGGGTCTTCGTCCGCTAATTATGATTTTCAATGTAAGATTTCAAACATCTATGAATGCAACTATTCGTGCTCAATGGTTGTCCGCGTTGCATATTCTCAAAAATGCAGGCGCTCTGTCTTTTCTCTCATACGAACACAGCGAATGGCAAGTAAAAATTCAAAACCTGGTAAGTGGTGGTTTCTATAATCGTGCGACTATTTTTGTTCTTGAAGAAAATCCAGTGGCGTTAGAGTTTAATACTTCACACGAAATAAGACAGAAATTGAGATATAATGTTCCAATGAAAATGCTATCGGGCGGAATCATTTCATTTTTTTTTTTCAGTGAGAAAGATCAAAGCTATTACGCTAAATTCATAGCAATAATCTTAGAAGCACTTGAAGGGCACTAACCAGGTTTTGAACTTCCATTCGCCACTCACCGTGTTCTTATGCCAGAAAAGAAAAAGCGCCTGCATTTCCGAGCGTATGCAATACAGACAACCACTGAGTATGTATAGTTGTATCCCTATCCATGAATGCTTGAAGTTCTGGGTTAAAAACCCTGATTAACGAATAAGCTTGACATTTTTTTAGCTGCAGGTTATCTAACACCTAGACGACCTAAAAGGTCTATCTGATATTTTAAATCCTATCAAAACCTTCTGCTGACTTTTTGTAAGAAAGCAAGAAGATCACGGACCGTATATTCGACGGGTCGGACTAGTTTGAGGGCCAGAAATTTTAACCACAAGTGACAACTGAACAAGTGCAGTCTATATATAGATACCCGGATGGAAGTCTTGGAGACGGACAGGAGCGTGCGTTTCGTGCTTAACGAGATTAGCATAATTTTAGCCTCTCGGCTCGAGAAACACAATAGCGAAAGGGACGTCTCGAAGTCTCCAGATTTTTTCGTCTGGATGAACATCCGAGAGTCTGGGCCGAAGTTGGACTTTAATAAGCTCTTCTGAGGATAGTGCGTATATAGTTGCTAACAAAGAGAGATCAAAGATTCCCTGATTTTTCTCTAACGTCTCGGCACACTCCTTGATCCTCTCTGAACCTCTGAAACGACAAAATTCCAGAATTTCCTGACGGCTTGAACAAGGCGTGGAAGGAGAAAGTTTGAATGGCAAATTTCAGAATGAAAGTTTCTTATTTTTGATAGTTAATACACAGGCAACAAAAAACTGACAAAGGCAAAAGTTTTGGAGAATTTGGCCAGTGCCTAATCTATATAAATAAAATCGTTGGGGGTTTCACTGTAACGCTTATTTCTGGAGTTCTACCGGACCGATTTCGACGATGCTTGACTCTGGTTAAAGCCCTTGACGTCCCGATGTCCGCAAAACTTTCAGACTTCCAAATTTTTCAGCCTCTTTCGCTTGAGACGCTTTTAAAGCCAAATCCACCCCCCTCCGACCTTAAGTTTCCGAGAGTTGCGGTATGTTTCCGTTGTAACGCCTAATTTGAGAGATCTACCGGGGCGATTTTTACGATTTTTGGGTCGA
>NW_017547098.1:5623709-5677762 GCF_001854935.1 Bemisia tabaci
CAGTTAATGCCCCCCCCCCCCCCGAAGAAAAATCCCTTACAGGAAAACTATCCATAATGCTTCTTGGCAATTTCGCGTAATTTCGTTTTTCTTTTGAAAATTTACAAGGAAGAACATTACGGAACTGAAAACAGGTAAACTAATTTAGGAAGGAATGCCTCTGGTATTCATGTATTCAGAAGAGTTCTTTTTGGATTACATTACTTTATCATCTTTTTGCATTTACGGCACGGAATACGGCTCGCTTGCGAGCCGTAAGTCACTCACGAAGCGAGTGACCGGGGGTCCAGGGGGCGGAGCCCCCGGCTAGACGCGAGGCGAGCGAAGCGAGCCACAGCGGCTAGTGTTACATAAGACTTCGTCTACCTCGTATGCCTTCACCTGAAGACCCCCTGACCTATTATGCAAAAGTATACATTTTTACATAATATCGGTAATGCCGATTTCTTTCGAAAACTAGTTTCTAAACATTTAAAAAAAAGAGTAAGTCACAAGTTCTGATACTTCTTAGTCTTAGCAGAGTCTTTTTTCGAGAAAGTATTCCCTTGGCTGCAAATGCGAATAAGATGTGCTCCATTAAACGCACTCCCAGAAACTGGGATTTTAATAGAGGCAAACTCTTGGAGAAAAGTTGAGTTTACAGGGGTCAAGATGCTATTCGCCAGAAATAAAATCCTCTTTGTGCTAAACAACGATGTCCACACTTGTATTGGAGCCAAGCATAAACAAAACGTACCTACAGCCACGGTGCGTTGGCCGTTTGGTTGTGACCTCGCTCCTGAGCCTGGACATGTTACATAACAGCACAGAAAATACTACTAAAGCGCCATAGTATACACGAATCAAAATATTATCACAAGTATTCATGGTAAATCGTGATTAGTTTGGCTCAAGCTTCGATTCTGCGAACTTTGGAACTGGTTGGACGCTGAAAAAAAGGTGCTAAATTCACTCTGACTCTTCAAAAATAATAGCTTTAACATTGTTTTAACCTTTTCCATCACAGATAATTTTGGTAGCTATAATTACGCGTTTCTACACGTAATTCCTCCATTTCACACACAAATTCAACCAAATTTCTTTTAAAAAAATGGGATATTAAAGTTAAAATTACCTCGTTCTTCGATAGTAACCATTTTCGGATGCATCTTGGGAGATTAGGTTCGGGTTAGGTCACTCGTATTAATTGAATTAATGCACTTTGTTGTGAGTGTGGGTGATTTTGTATGCAGAAATAGACACTTATTTACATTTTAGTGCGGGTGAATCATAAAAATGGTTGTAAAAACAGACACTGAATGCACGCAAACTTCAAACTTGGTGACATAATAGAACTAGGTAATAATGTTGGTTAGAAGGCAGGCAAGTTTAAGACAAAAGTTTGATTAATGATTAATCTAATGCGTTAGTTTGAAAAACCAAATCGGAAAACACTTGAACGGAACTATTTTTATGGGTTTCCAAGATGATTCACCTCGTTTGTTGAAGACACTTCCTTCGCGATGGTCACTTCCCGAGAGAGGGCACTCTTCGACGCGAAAAAAAGTCCACTTTTCCCGGGGCGAGTTCAGGTTGAAAAAACTTGTTGGCGTGAGGCTTCCGATGGTGGACTGCCTTGACGGCCGGACACGCGTTATTTCAACACGACCGCGTTATGTAAGAAAATTTGGGGAGTTCGCCGAATATTATTAGCATAACTCTTTTTTCAAAAATACGCGTATATACGAAAAAGCCAACGCAGAACTTGGTAAAATAAAAATTGAAACTAAACGGTCCGGTCCAGAGAAAGATGTAAAAATGTTAGAATCAGAATTAAAAGGTGCAAGACTGAACTTGGTAGTCGAACTTTTTCCTTTAATCACTACTAGAAAAACATTAAAAATTGCGAAAATTCGGTAGTGGAAAAAATTGCAAACGACGGAACGGAATGCTTCTTGGGCAACAACTTTAAAAGCTGATGAATCTTCAGACTTTAAATTTTCGATTTCAGACTTTGAATTTAAATTAAAAACGGAAAAGAATCACATCAAAACAAATGAACCGGCCAAAATACACCCGATTTGATAAAAATCACCGGGAATTTCGATACAATTATGATAATCAGCACCAGAAAGGTTATCACGTCCAATTTATGTTCCGAACATAAACAGCCGTACCGAAAAAATCACACAAATAACTGGATAAAACTTTTTGACTGTTGCTGAAATTCATGGACGCTTTCAGTGCTGAAAATCCGTATGAAACGCGCAAACCGTGAAGGCACAAACTTGCAACGAAACAAAACCCTTTAGGAGAAGATTCAACCGTTCGACGAGAGGCGGAAACAGTTGGCGACGCTAAGACTAAAAAATGACTGAAATTGGCTGAAATTCAGCGGACGGATCACGTGCGGGACGGCCGGCCGCGATTGGCGACGATTTTTTTTCTCGGGCGCCCAACTTCCGACGGGCGCTAACTATCGGATTTGCCGCGCTGCAAATTGAACGCGGTGCCAGTTGGCGGCTGGCGCTGCATCCGCAGGAGGGGGGCGCAACCTGCGAAGCGAGTGACACCTGGCGGTGAAACCGCGAACCGTGAATCNGGAGTGGGGTCGGCTACCTACGGCCGGTCGGAGGCTCGACTGTTTTTAAATCGGGCTGCCTTGACCTACACCCACGAATCGGCTCGTCCACCAACAGAGCGTGGTTGCCGATGAAAAAACACGAAAAAAACAAAAACAAGTGGACAGAGTTAATTGGGATCGTTTGCGGAATTAGGGTGAGGGGATGGAGGATGGGGGCCTGCCCCACCAGAAATCTATTTGGCCCTTAAAAATGTGTGAGGGATTCCTAACGCTAGCGCTTGGCAGATAGTTATAAAAGTAACATTTTATAAGTTTATTTTCATCAATTTTGTAGAGGGAATACTTAAAATTGTCGTGGAATAATAAATTTCAAAATCGTGGATTGAAGGAATAAGGCAGGAAGTGAGGAGATGCGATCTGGCAGGATCGCTATCAGTGGCGGTTGGGTGTCGCAGAGCGCACAGAGGCGCTATAGGAGCGACTTGTTAGTAGTAGTAATACTTAAAATTGGACGTCTTTATGCTAAAAAGGAACTATGTGCATAGGGTTTGCGTGAGATAGTTCCTTTTAGCATAAATATGTCCAATTATTGTTACTGACAATGAGACGATTCAATTTTTCAAAAGGTAGGGATGTCAAATGGACCGCGTTTAGCAGAAAAGAACCAAACCACATCAGCTATTGCCAAATTTAATCGGGCAATTTAATTTTTTTACATGAAAACGGTTGGGAAGATATTATGCAAATTTCAGTGAATATTCTGCATAGTACAAAGCAGATAACTTAACGTCATCAAAGGAATCCACACAAATGCTCTCTTGTAAAAAATTAAAATTGCCCAGTTAAAGGGAATAGCTTGTGGCTTGGTTCCTTTCTGCTAAATGCGGTCCAAATGTCCCTTTGGCGGACCCCTTGAATTCTTCAATGGAGCTGTGGGAGCCCCTTAGACCCTTCTCAATGAAAAGCTCTGCTGCAGTTTCCCTCTGACGAAAAGTTCCTACTTCCGCTCATGATTGAAAATAAGACCAAAAGCATGGAGTATGGCAAAAACCAGGTCTTACGTCTCATACCTTCATGAGGTCTAGGGTTTAAAAAGAAAACAAAACTCAAAAGCAACTTTTTTATGCCACATTCGTTTTGCAGACAGGGTAAAAAACCCAAAACAACTTTACGTGTGGAAAAGAAAGTTTAGCGGGCTTTGAATTTTGATAGCAGAAAATAATTGGTAGGGATGAGATCTGGACTATCTTTAACACATTATGTTGTTTCTTTTCCCTAAACTCTTCCAAAACGCACTTCACGTGACAGGAGTTGTTACAATTTTAAGGATGTGTTGCAAGAAATGAAAGATTGTGGAAAATATTATTTGGATTTTTTAAAGGGCAGAATTTTGTCTTACAAAATTTTTTGGTAGCATGATAGTAACTAGAAAAAATTTGTGGGGGGGCTTTAAGTCGAAAACTTTTACAAGGTGAGGAAGAAAGAAAAGAAATTCTGGAAACTATGGGCATTCAAATTTCTTACTGAGGGATAATTCAAAATACACGCAGGGAGGGGAATGTCTATCCGCACTTTCTGAGCTCTCCAGGGAATTTTTGAAAGAACAGGATTTTGAAACAATGAAATCTATTCTTGGCCTTCCCCATCACTTCCTGAGATGATCAATGAGAGAAAGGTTAAGAATGACCACTGTACTTCGATAGTTATTTTTAAAATCAATCTCCGAAAATTTCTCTTTCTTGTTCTCTTTTTGATAGAGAGACTGAATGAAGATTTTGTTTAAATAAATGGAAGAACAGATTATTATCTCAGTATTCTTGTTTAAAAT
Source organism: Bemisia tabaci (assembly GCF_001854935.1). NCBI lineage: Eukaryota > Metazoa > Arthropoda > Insecta > Hemiptera > Aleyrodidae > Bemisia > Bemisia tabaci. Next base: position 5,628,101 of record NW_017547098.1, read on the forward strand.
GCCTTTACCCACAGCTGTTTCCTGAATGTTCCCTGACTCTGGAACGGAGCAGGTTCATATAGATAAAAATTTGGGGCTCTGATGAGTTCAACTATCTTCGCAAAACAATGATAAAAGAAAAATATACAAAAGAGAGTAGCAATTTCGTTTCACCAAGGTAAAATAGAATTTCTAGACAGACAGAAAAATACTTGGCAAGAGAAAAAAAAACTTACCTTTAATAGAGTCCATCTGATCAGATGACAGTTGTAAGTGCTTCCTTCTTTCCAGCATGGATTTCAACTCTTGAATAATATCATTACAACACTGAATTGTGTCACTCTGTGGATAAAAAGAAAACCACTTATGAAACATTATAACAGAAAAATTTGATGATATCCATTAATTTAGGAAACTAAACCCGCAAAAATTAAAAATATCAAGAAGTAAGTAGGTTGTCTCTTAATCGAATTATAAGGTCAATTGTTTGATGAACGAGGAAAAACTGTCAGTCTGTTTTCAGGGATTAATTATATTTTGACGGAAAACAATCCTCCAATTTCTTAGCTTTTTCTACTTATTTCTTGATATTATTAATTTTAACCAATTTAGTTTATTGAGAAAAAAGGTTTATCATAATTTTTCTTCAGTTGGTTTTACCGATACAACTTACAACAAAGTCACACTAGCGGGGGTCTTTAATCGTCTTTTCCGCATTAGTTCTTTCATTAAGTAAGAATCTTCCTCTATGAAATTAGTGATGTTTTTATTTATTTTTCAGCTCTAGAAGTTTTGAATATAAAATGAAAAGTCACAAGGCCTTTTATCATCAAATTTGGTCAAATGTGGATGAAAAATGACAGAGGTACAGTTAGATGTATGCGACTTTCATTCAGACTTCACCGCTGCATAAAACCATATAAGATCAATGAAGAAGTATCTATCTCCAGAGACATCTCATTTGTATCTCTGCTCCAGAACAGAAGCAAGTGCCTTTTGACACACAGCTGAGCCTTTATCAATTCATGCTATGCTGCCTCTGGATATTTCCTCAACAGATCAAGGTATGAGGAACACTGTGATTCGAACGTTAAAAAACAATACTAATGACGTGCGATATACCATACCTATCCATTGTAAATCATGACTAACTGCTATTTTCGAAATGATACTTACAGAAACATCTTGGGAGTGAATATTCATGAACTGCTTCGCTTCGTTGAACTGAGATTGGAATTTCAGAATTTTATCCTCTAGATCAGAATCGCTTTCTAAAGCTGAGCTTTCTTCGACTCTGTTTCCAGACTGAAAACAGACATGAATTCCAAAATAAAAAGGAGGCTCTGACTACTTTATATTGACAACATGCAAAGACATTCAGTCGATTGACCAAGGAGTTTGCTCTTTTAAAAATTGTTATCGACAAATCACGACACAATGAGGCACTACACAAAGGACGATCTTAAGCACTCTTCATATTTATATTCATTATATTCATGTCCCTCTTCATAATTTCACACTAAAAAGGATTTCCTCAAGAGAGAGTTCTAAAATTAACTCCTAATCAAGGTGTAAGTATTTAAAATGAACAAAAGATGAGTGGTGAAATTTTTAAGATTTGCATTTCATTCAGTCAGTATTAAACATCCAAGAGAACACCTTGCTTTGACCACAACTTTTTCCACTGCGCGGCTTAATTCATGCATAAAATTTTGGAAAGGAAAAAATTAACATAGTACTTTAGATGCACTATGTTTAACGGAAACACATCAAGTTGCACCAAGTTTGAATTGATAAAAAGAGGTTTTAAGTTTTATTTCTCTATGAGACTCAATGTTAAAGTTTACTGACTGTGTTCATGTTAAAAGTAATTCTCAACTTCAAATTTTTGATAGAAGGCAATAAGCGACTGGCTTAATTCAAAACTACTCCAAACTCATTCTTTATCTAAGCTGCGACTTGATGCAATTCAGTTGAACTCCATTTAGATCAAGCCGAGTTTAGGGGCCCTGTATTCTTAGTCATGATTCGTTTGAGATATTTAAAGAGTTGAAAGCATTCCTTTGAAGTCATCAAAAATTGCTTTGGCAGCTAAAAAAGTCATAGAATTTTAAAGAATTTCAATTATTTCAGCTTGTATCATTCCTTGGAGTATGATCTGAAAACTCTCTGCTTACGGTTTTAAAATATGTGAGGTTTTCACACGAGAATTAGAGTGAAAAGAAAATTTAGGTAAAAGAGCTTCAATGACTTGAATTTCATAAATAAAGAATAACTAATTTCCATCGGTTACCTCTGAGTGCACCTGGGCAGAAAACATAAAAAAATGCATCAAGCTGGATGAAAATGCCAAAAAAAAAACGGGTGAAGAGCGTTAGGTAATTCATTCAATCTTTTTGATTATTGAATTAAAATTAATTGGACCCTACTCCCCTGCCACCACAATGATGCTTGACGAATTGATGAATTTTCTCTCTTGCTCTAATATCAGGCCAATTTTTAACTAACGATAATTCATTCACGTAAACTATTAATGCTAGAAGAAATGGTTTGCAAAATACTTACTTTCTTTTTAATCTTGAGCCTATAACAAAAACTAGAGGCGTCTGATTGGCTATCTAAAAATTGTCTGTAATCATCATCTCCTTCTAAGAAGCGCTTGGCAGCATCTGGATCAGGAGCATCTTCACTATACGTTTCACTAGGATACTTATCCTAAAAAACATTAAAGAAATTGCAAAAAATTAACAATTGAAGGAAACATTTTTCACATTAGGTACATATAGAATTTTCCTGATAACTTATGTAATTTATCTTGGTAGGTTGCAATTTCAACTTTCAGCGAAGAAGAGCCAACTGCATTGCGATTTGTTCAAAATTTCTACCAGTGTTCCACTCTTATAAAAGAAAACTGATCAAAATTTCACCGTAATGTTGCTATCACATTTATCATTATAATGGCTATTCAGACAAATTTTTATACACCAGGACTCAGTCCAACAAAAAAGCACCGAGTCGCATTTTGGTGAAAAAATAAGTTGGGTAGAGTTTTGATAATTACTGGACGTTTGGAAATTTCCTCCTTGGACAAAAATTCAAAGTAACAAAATAAAATTTTGAACATGCAAGTGGTCATTAAACTTTGTTCTCAACATTATGTCTCATGGAAGGATAAACTCTTTTTCTTGGTTCAAAATTGAAATGACTTGGTGCGTCTCTGTTAAAGTCCTTTAAATTCTGTTGATTAGTTTTCTTTGCACAAAGCAAAAATAATAATCTGAAAAAGAAAAGTCTGCACTCTTGTGATGCAATATGTTTCTTTGAAAATGGTGAATAAGACGAGAGTATTTCAATACCTGAGTCCTGACATTTTTCTGTTTAACAAATATTCTAGATAGATAGATAGATAAAGCAAAACAGCATAACAGTTTTGTTAGTCATAATCTCAACTTTAAAGTAAGCTAAAGTTTTTTAAAAAGTAGGCGCACTTTCATTTAACGTAAAGAATTTACTTTTGCTTCGAGAATGATAATTTCTTTTACTGCGCCTAAAATTAGAATTGTGGAAAAAAAGATGTTAATGAATAGTTAAATATCTCAGTAACCAATGCGTCCACTGTAAAAAAAACTTTCGCTCAACTTAAGGCTGAAGATATTATCAATGAAATTATTTTCACAGTTTTGCTTCATCTGTAATAGTTAAGGAGAAAAGAAATGGCAAAACTTTATTAGAATACTCTCATATATGACTAACTTGTTTTTGAAGTCATAAAAATTCCAACACATCCTCTATTTATACATACTTCTCAGTTACAATCTCATAAATATTAGTTAAAGAAATTTAAATTACAGTTTTTAGCCATTGTATTGAGCAGTTGTTTGGCTTAAAGTTTCATGGCTATTCAGTATTTAGCTACATATCTATTGAAAACTTTTTGAGTTCAAGTTAATGAAAACACAAAAACTGCTCAAAACTATGGCTAATAATTTACTCCTTCCGCCAATTATGATTAACCATAAACTTTCAGTAGTAATTACCTGATAACTGTCCCATGTAGCCGTCTCCGATAGAGAGCTGGTAGGTTCATCAGGATTTACACTAATTAGTAAATTATTGTTAGGTTTGATAATGTTTCTAGGGGTGACTATCTTGTTGAGAGCAAATTTCGGAGCAATGAGTTTCTTTCGACATTTTTTCGGGTTGTCCACCTCACTTTCCGACTCGGAGTCACTGGAAGTTGAAACATAAGCTCCATCTATGACTCCACTTCGGTCTATGGATGAGACTCTTCGTGCGTATTCGTTGACGGATTCGGATTTTCGATAACATCGTAAGGGGGAAGCTGACAGCAGGAGGGTCGACTCTGCGTGCGAGAGGTGGGAAATGCTATCCACAGACCCAGTAACATTTTTACGAGCCTAAAACAATCATAGCACAAATTAAATGACAAATTTTAACTCCATGATAGAATACAATAAAGTCTTTTTTTTAAAAAAAGCTCACAAGAAATGTACGCATGGTATTTGGAAATAGCCCAATAGAACCTGCGGCAAAGTTGGCATCATTTCAGTGTGCTGATTTATTATGAAAGTTTATAGCAGTGCGATAAGAGATCAAAATGCAATTAATTGAATGATTAAAATGGGGATACGTCTTGTCGTTCTGACAATATAATCACACTGCTGATAGTTTTCACTTTTTTAATCTAAAATTTACAGGACAAACCAATTTCAAATATTTAAAAGAATGTTCTTACTAGTTTGCACTCTGAGATTCATTATTAACTACAAAGATAAAGTGCAATATTAAAAAAAGTTCACCCCGCATATAGAAGGACCAAAAATCTTTATTGATGAAATCTGACATTTTCCCACATTGAGACCTTCCTGTTGAGTGAACTCAATTGCGTTGCTGTTTGAAAAGTCGAAGGAATAAAGTATGCAAAGAAAATTTTAGTCAATACTCACTAAAGATCGTTTGCTTTTCTTGAATTTTCTTCTTCGAGAAGAGCATGAGCTTCCGCTGTCTAAAGGATTATGGGGTGTGGTTTCTTCCATAGTGGAGGATGATAGGTTCTGGGATGTGTTCATTTGAGTTTTTGAACTGTAAAGTAAGAAAAACAAAACAACAATTAAAAATGGGTAATAATTGGAAAGTCATGACAAGTAAAACCACATACAATAATTCAAGAAGAGACTTATTTAATAAAGTACAGCAGAAAATTACGTCACCTTGGTCTTCTTCAGTTTCCTCCAAAATATATGTACTAATCGGAAATGTCTCAATGGATTTGAACAGACTTAATGAAATGAAAATTCCTAATTCCATCCTTCATTACACAAGGAAATTTTTTTCCCAGGACTTGTCTCTTTTGAGCAGCTCTGATAAATAAGTTCCATGCGCGAAATTCTTGTAAAATACTCAGACTTTCAAAATGATCTCGATGTTGTTTAAAACTTCAAAACAGTGATGACTTTTGAAAGGCATCAGATAAGACGGTGGTTGTTAATTTAAGACAAATCTGCGCAGCCAATTTTTTGACATTTTCAAACCTTGATGCAACTAATTGCTAAAAACTTTTAAAGTTTCCAGTTGTTATCAATTTAAAAAAATTTGGAAAAAGGGGTAAAAAAAAAATAAAGTGATCGCTTATTCCACAAATTGTTCCACAAACATCTCTATTAGATCAAAAGGTAGCTGTGTTAATCAATCTCGTTTGACAGAAAGAATTTATGTATTCTTGTGCATAAAAAAAATTTACGGCAACTGCACTTCTGTCTGCGAGCAGAAAGTAGATGACAGCAAACCTACCTAACACAGCAGTGAGACCTGTAAACAACTGAATGTTTACTATCAATTGAAAGAATTGAACTAGTCTCAGAACGACCACATGAAATATTGCCCAATTTTTTTGCAGGTTTTATTTGTTAACATAAATTAAGCATTTTTTGGACTTGAAATGTTGTAAGTACATGTTTGTTATCTCAGAAAACCTCTTTAAAAGTTTCAAGTTGGTATCTCTTATAGTTTTCTATGAAAAAAGTGAAATGTAGTTTGACTAACTCTGATTAAAACAACTCAAATATGCAAAACTTTTCCAGATGGGATAACCTAGCCAATGGGAAAAATTCAACCATACCTTGAATTCGGTGAGTTAGTTAGGATTTTATTCAGGGCAGACTCAGACTTCGAATGACAGCATAACAACCGCTGCTGCTGATGTGCCAAAAGGTAGGAGAAGCTAGGAAAACTGGCCGGTCGGGCTCCTTCTGCAGTTGGAGACTTGACCTTGATCTGGCACGAGCGCGGGTGCTCATCGGGGAATGTGCAAGGTGTGGTTTCATAGACAGGAGTATTTTCATCATTAAAACTACTTGTTGTCCAGTCTGCAGATGAACGACGATTGTTGTAGTCATCATCTGTTGTACATTCTCCGCTGGCATCGCAGCTGTCCTGTGGTTGCAAATAAAGTTCAAAATAGGATCAGTAACAATGGTTCTGGTTGCAAGAATAGGTAAATAACTTTGATTATACTATAGCTTCATGCGCACTAAAAACAGGCCTAAATGAAAAATGTCTATTCTGTTAAATGATATTCAGAGATAATATCCATTCTTTGGTTTTTTCTTTGATCAGTGTACTTTTATGGCCTGTAAAATCAATAATTGCAACACTGAATTATGCTGATATATATATTTTTTTTTTTGGACACAAACTCTATTATTTCAATGAGAAGTGCATACTAAATCAACTTTCGAGATTAGGAGGATCTTTGACACTTCTAGACTTTCTCTATTGGCAGTATCTGACCAAATTCTCTGAAGGGACCTGACAGAAATTCTACTGATTTCTCATCGGAAATCAGGCAAAGACTTATTTGAATTCTGCAAGAAAAAGGTAGTTTCTCTTTGCTGAAGTGTAAAAGACGATCAAAGTCACCATCAGTGCTGCTAAAATAGTTAGTTAGTATAATTTTAAGACATTCAGCGTCTCAGGCTATTAACGTCTTTACAGATAATTTTGAAAATGGGAGTATATACAAAATGGCAGAGGAAACTTAGAATCATTAATGTAAGGAAACTGTTTTCTCACCAATTTCTTATAGCATTGAGTAGAATGCTGATATTTTAAGGAAACAACTAGTGCACTCAGAAAAACTCTTCTTGTGACAGCAGAAGTTTCCTTATCATAATGAAATCAATTCAAGGGTTCATATTTCATCGAATTTATTCCTTGCCACAAAGAGAATTTTCCTTGTGATGATATTCATTTTTTCTGTGATGTTCTGACTTTGTTGGACGGACAGAAATCGGAAATATTTGACCAAATTTTTCCGAATGCATTGATTTCATCCTCAAAAAAATTTCACTGAGATGTAGAACGAATTGAGAAGAATGAAAAGATTAGAAGGAAAGAATTAAGCTAGCTCTGAAAAAAAGGCAAAGAATAAACATACGAACCATGTTATCGTCATTTCTACACTGCCTCAACCAACTGTTCATCCGAAAATGACCAGGCTTGGACGAGCACTGCTCAGCATTGGTCAAATTCAATCTCAGAGCTTTCTTCGATGGTGAAACAAACTTGTCAACATCTGCTATTAGCTTTTTGGTGACTTCTTGATTTATTTTTGGTTTCACCAGCTCGACATCCTGTTTCAAGGACTCGACAGACTTATGAAGCTGGATTGAAGTGACCGTCTCTGAGGAGGAGCCCGAATGTTCGTTTGCAGTGTAAGTCCATTCTTCTTCCGAAGAGTTATCCGATTTCCTGTCTTTTTGAGCATTCTGAGCTGCGGTTGCGTTTGAGCTGTTTTCGGTGTCTGTTTTCGTTGTGTCGCTCTCTTCATCACAGTCTGAGCCTAGATGTTTGCAAATGTAGTACCCAACGTTTGAACTTTTCTCATGTCTGAAAATCAAAGGTAAGTATGAGTAGAAAGTACAACACGGTCCTAAAACTAGGTAATATTACTAAATTCATTTTTCTTATCTCTCTACTTACTAACATATATGTTAATAAATAAATTATTCTCATTTCAATATTTATACATACTAAAGTGCTGATTTATTACAGCACTTAAATATTATTTAATTAGTTCTACAATATTTATTTGCTTTATTTTGAAGTAAATAGATATTGATTAATGTGTTTTAAAACGCTTTAGAATTACCTTTTGATGAAGAAATGCAATTTTTTAACTAATACCTTTTTTTTCCATTTACGTCTTCAACTCTGGTTTTTCAGAAATTTTGGAATCTTTCGAACAAAAAATTATTTCTTTCTTTCTCCCAGCACTATCATTTAAAGGTCAAAAGATGGCATCTTGTAAGAGTTTCAGTTACAGGTCAAGTTATATTTCCTTATTCTGTTCCATTTTATTCAATGCCAAATTTGACTAAAGATTCCAGTGAGATACAATACTTCTTTTTAGAGTGTCAAAGAGCTCAAAAAGTAAAGTTACAATGGTTGCTACAAATATTACATCTTATTCACAGGTCTTTTCTTGCCTTATCAAAACATTCATTGAAAAAATCAATAAAATATACTTCTATAGATTTTTGTAAAGATAAATTGTAGATCATCTATTGATGTTGAGAAATAAAATAGAAAATAATCTGAACTTTACCCATTGACGGTGAGCCCACTTGAGTAGACAGCATTCATCGTTTGATTGAAAGGGTGCCTAGAATTAATTTTACTAAAATGGTTCGAAGTTGGAGATGCCACTGAAGTCTCTCCGTGACTAGAAGTATCCATTAAACTACCATCCACATCCTAAAACACGATAAAAGAAACATGAATATTTCAACTTTTCTTAAACAAAATTTTTTATCATATCTTTATTTATTATTTCTATTTAAGAAGACAGAGATAGTATAGATAATAAAACTGTGGCATTACTTAGACATGAAAATTTGCCAGGGCTGTTGCGAGTCTTCGGAACGATTCACTTTGAACACTTACTTGTAACATCATTGATTATATAATCTGAAACCTTGACTTGATGTTCTTGAATATTAGAAAATGTGAAGCATTGAAAACTGAAAATCGATATTTCTGATGCCCAAAATTTCTTTTGATGTGTTGAGCAATTCGAGTTTCCACGTTAACCCTGCTGCATCACAAATGGACTACATGTTACAATTAAAACCACCATTTCCAGTCCACTTCAAAAACAACGTGAGTGTCGACAGTTTCCCTGGGTAGATAAGTGGCTTCACGAATGAGTCGAAATTGTAGATCCTAATTTATTGCAAAATGATGTCAAAATGAAGACTAGAGTGGAGAGGCGTGTTTTTGACAAATTGGTTGCTTTTAGTAATAATGGAAGGAATACCAAGTGAAACATTCAGCATCAGAACTTAATTTTTTGTCTCAATATTCCAACTCAAATTTCATTTTTATCATACGCCTGGACTTGATTTTTCATCTTTAGCCGTTTGTTCCTTGAAATCACAAAATATTACTGAACTCTATGATCCGATTTACGCTTGAAATCGGATACTGGAAAATTATCTTCGTTTAAAAGCTCCATGACCACGATTACTTTGAGTTAGTAATCGTGACTATGGCACTATTTATGGACGTATTTTTTTCTTAATGGCACTAATCGCAAAGAAATTATATCAATAGGAACTATAGAGCACGCCAATTGTGCGCAAACAGTTCCTTTTATTACTTTTCTCTTCTTTTCTTGTGTGCCAAAATTTCCTAATGGCATAAATTTTATGTCCATTAATTTCTATGCAGTCCAAGTATATTTTTTGGGGGTGTTGGAGTTTTTTATCCAACGTAAAAAGTTCAGCTCAGCAGCGTAAAAAACTCCAACATCCCGTCTTACGACCCGTGCGTTCACCGCAACCAGTTGGTATATTTTTTTATAGAACGTCTCATTACATACTATTTTAAAATCAATTGTATGCAGAACTGGGAAAAGGAGAGATAAGCACTGACCTCTACAAGAATGTTGGACTTGTGCGATTTGAAGGGGGTGGACACATGGCTTGCGCCGGGACTGGTCGAAAGTCGAGACAGCTTGTTCACAGGCTCATCGTCACTGCATTCGCTAGACGCCACAGAACTCGTTTGGCTCTGCAACACAAACAAAAACCAACAAAATCAATAAAATATCATAAGAAATTAAAAGACTTTAAAATTCAAAATACATATTCAAAAATATGATGAACCCATGTGCGGTCCTGAACTCACGCGCGCTGCACGCTTAAAAACGCCAGAATTTTCGGACTCTAACAACAGGCTCCGTTTCACCAAACTTGAGCCTCAAACTTCATGTAAGCGGAATGCCTTAACTCCACGAGGTAGGCAAAACGAGCTCCCATGAGCAGTTATAGTGGTATCTGCACATTAAGCTTAATCGAATAGAATTCGGTGCATTCGTGTACATAGAATCGCCTTCACTTGAGAGGATAGGCAAAACGCGCTCCTATGAGCAAGTTTAGTGGTATTTGAACAATACACATTTGGTGACGGTGAAACCGACAAAATAGTCAATACAAAAGAAGAAAGTCAGATTTAAAACAGGGAAAAGGGGGTTTAAAGTTTTTTCTTCAGTAGGATACAACGCAAAAAATGAATTTGAAATAAAAGTTTTGGGTATTACATATTTTTCTTCAGCTTTGATTGTTTAACGGAAAAAATTAAGTAAAGTCACCGATGTTCATGTAAGCTTGACATCACTTCAGACTTTTTATTTGTTTTATTTTTTATTTTTCTATTAAAAATTCTGACATGGTTAACTCTGCTGAACTCAGTCCACTTGTTTTACTATGAATAATACACGACATACATGGAAATCTCCTCCTTCCAAGGTGACGAGAGACGAAGGGTTTGGGTACCTCCTATTTTTTAAAAGTAATTCAACGATGCACAACCGAAGTTGTATTGAATAGGAAAGGAGAAATGACATTCTGACAATTGTCGAGACGTTTCAAACAGAAAAGCTATACGCTTTTACGATTCCTCGTCAAAAAGTTTACTATCCGATGTGCAAGACTTTTCCCATTCATACCGATCACAGTTGGAAATAAAATCATACCGTCAACTTCAATCGACGAACAGACATAGAAACCGACCAACAAGGACCCTCCTGTGAGGTCTGTCGACACGCGGTCCTCCCTTATAGTCCAATCTCACCCCTTCAGCACGTGGCGAACGTACATACAACCCCCTTCCCCGATTAATAAAATAAGTAGCGGCTGACAAATGAATGTTCCACCCTCAACACTACCTTTCATCAATTCCTGTTCCAACCCTTTCCCCCACCCCCGAAAATGATTGCCCGTTTCCCCTCTGGAATCGGAAAACGACGAGGGAGGCCGTGACTCGATGAAAAGTTTCGTTTTCTTATCGGGTTTTACATCAAATGAGAATTTATGGTGATTGTTTCCTTCTAGGATCTGTTTCGTGGTGTATGATCAATCTTTCGCTTTGAATCAAAATTTCGTATCTTTTCAGGGTTCCGAGTTGTATACGTTCTGAGTGGCTGTTTTTTGTTTCCTTGGGTTACGTGTGTAGCAAGGGGGAAAAAATAGGTGTGATTCGTCCCAACACTGGAAAAAAAAAAAAAAAAAAAAAAGCGATGTATATTTTGGGCTCATAATTTGAACACACTGGAAAAAAACACACATTGGATCTAGAGTCCAGACTCTTGAAAACATTGACAAGAAAAAGGACTCTTGATTCAATCAGAATTAAGCTTGACTCAAAAGGAAATCCGCTCAAATTAAGAGGCTTGGTTCTTGATTTAAGCTTAAACCTGATTGAATCAAGGGTATTTTTTCTTGTCGATGTTTTTAAGAGTCTGGACTATAGATCCAATGTGTTTTTTTCCCAGTGAATATGAACCTACATGTTCTGGCATCAATAACTAAAGAGTTTTTGAGGACTGTCAAAGTTTCTCTGCTTTCGTGGGCGGTGACATATGAATCATTTGTTTTCAAAAGGAGACAGGTCAATTCCTCGATCAGTCTTAGTTAGCATGTCCTTTTATGCAAGCCAAGGCTCATACAAAAATGGACTTGTTCCCTTTTGAAAACAACTGATTCATATAGCACCGCTAAGTTTCCTGAGGCTGAGGGTTTCTTTTACAAAGTCCATCTATAAGGGGTCGCGTAAATTGATCACATTTTTCGCTGTGGAAAATCAACCAACAATAAATAGGGGGCAATAAATATTTGCCGATACTTTACAAAACGGAAAAAATAGATATAATTGAAAAAAAGATGAAATTGAAAAAAAAAAGATGAAATTAAAAATTCCTCAATTTAATTACAAAAGTCTGATTGGCAACACAGCTAGCTTCGTAGGTACACAAACGAACAATCACGTACAACGAGCTTAAATCTTCAGTTAACCACGCGGGTGCCAACTCAGCGATTTCCCGAGAAACTTTTGCTGTAAATCGGGGAATTTCACAGCGAAGCTGGACAACAAGAATCAACTGCGCTAATCCCGAAACCGCAGCTTGCAATAAATTGACGATGGTCTGTGTGCTCGGTACGCACGCTTCGCGAGAAGTCCAACCTCCGGAGAGGCCGCTGAGATGTTTACGATGTGAGGTGCCCAACACCCTCACCTTACCACCTGGCTCTTTCTCCCTCGATGACGTAACCTTGGCTCTTCTTTTCCTCATTTCCTCCCGCCCTTTCACTCTCGGAGGCGTCGGAAGGAGAGGAGAGAAAGTCGCCGATAAAGGTCGCCGGGGCCACGCTTGGAAAATATATGCGTGGGCTAAAAGTCGCGGACCTAAAGGCTCCGCAGGAACAGTGCGGTTTGGAGAAATTTTGAGGCGGTTCCAAATAAATGCGACGGACTACGGGAAACGAAATGAGTCTTGGGAGCCGAGAAATTGTAAAAATTGAAAACATGGGTGAATAATCTAAAAATTTAAAAATAATTAACGTCCTAAGCACATTCTGGGCAGCAAAAACAAACACAGCGATTAAAAAAAGAGTTTGGCGACCTAACCCTAGATATAATTACATTTTTAGAGAATATTAAGAAATTTCGAAATATTTTCAGTTTTGAAGCTTCTTTCTGCATGAAACGGTTCAAATGATATCTGAGAGGCAAAGGCATGTGTTCAAATCTAATAAAATATTTTTTCCTTATTTTTTGGAAATTTGACCCCTAAAAACCCAAAATTTAGAATTTACGCAAAATCTGGATGTGGTGGAATTTTTTGGACATTTTTCCCAAATGCAGCGCTGAAAAATACGTAAGAATCAGTTAAAAACCTTCCCGCAATGTACATGACCAAAAATTTGCAGGGTTATAGAGGAAAAAATATCGGTGACCTCCGAACTTATCTTTTGCCACGCTCGATTACATTACTCAGGTTGTTACATTAGTCCGGAGTCTCCAAAATACATGAACAACATTTTGCAATGAGAAACCACTATTTCTGACTCATTTTAGAAACAACACAAATGCCATTAGTTTCCCAATGCTGAAAGGAGCTTATGTAGAAGAGCCAAAGATAGTGGTTCCTTTTTGCAAGATGTAATCCATATCGTATCTGGCCATCTTAAACATCTACGCGATGAAATACTGAGACGGGTAGGTGCGTGAAACTCGGTGCGTGCCACTCGACACAGCCCCAATTTGGACGAGAGGATCGGCCCTAATTTAGGCCCGCATCCTTGAATCCGGCCCACGGGCCACGGCAGACACGCCTCTGTGGTCCGTTCCTCATTTCCTCTCGTTGTAAACGGACGGTGCTAAGAAAAATAATGCTAACTACACTCCCTCGAGAGCTCTTGAGATGATAAAAATACACCCGACTGAGGCTCACGCATAATTCGGCCCGAGTTCTTTTACCCGACGCGCTGCCCGGAATGAGGATGTGTTTTGCACTCGTCGAAACGATTTCAATGGGATAATTGGAGGCTGCGACAATTAGTGATCTGAAAACGTATTTGAAAGGCTTCAGCTTAATTCGACGCCTTTATGCAAAACCAGTCTATCTTCATAAACACACACACATTGACAGATTACACAAAAGTGCTTCCGACTCGGAAAAAGGGCCTATTAATGTTCACATCAGCTTGGTATCCAACAGCACACACACACATTGGCACATTGGTGGTTCACATTGACAGATTATACAAAAGTGCTTCCGACTCGGAAAAAGGGCCTATTAATGTTCACATCAGCTTGGTATCCAATAGCTTATAGATGAAAATTGATATAAACGTGGTACCAACGTTTATCAAAATTTGATAGAGATATGTTTCAGAAAAGTGTATTCAATATACACTTTTTGTCAGTAACAATTTTGAACCTTTGACCTGATGGAAATCGATGTTAAAGCTATCCACATAAAAAAAAAAGATTTAAACAATCACTCTATGAATTGAGTTAATTCATTAAAATTTAAAACACTCTTTACAGAATAAAAGAAGCAGGAAATTGATTAGTGGGAAAGGTGGAGTTTTCGAGGGGAAAATTCAAACTGACTGAAAAAACAAAATTTTCAACCATGACATTATCCACTTCGGAGGGATTTTAGATGATCATGTATTCACGTATTCATTCTAACTCACGTATCTCTCTGCTTTTTTCCGTCCCAACTTCTTCCAATACCAAACGTTTCATTTATTTGGAAGTATTTATGCTAAAAGGAACTATGTGCATTGAATTTGCGTGCAAGATAGTTCATTTTAGCATAAGTACGTCCATTTGATCTACTATTTTGGTATCTATCATTTGAAACCACTAAAAGCGGAGTCTTTCTAATCGTGCGTGACACGCTGTCTACACGCACGAACAAATCAGAGGCGGATTCCACGCATCATCCCTCTCAGCAAAGATAAATCCTATGTACAGCAAGGTAAGTTTTTTTCGTGTTTCACAACCGGAGCGTTCGACGATATTTCGACGCGCGACGCAACCTCATCTCGGGATCCTCGGATAATGACGTCACGATCCGGAGACGGTCATCGACTCGCGGGGGCCTTTTGGCAACGGGGCAATTATTATATTAGACCTATTACGCTAGACGACAATGGGCGTGCGTCCGATCGTGACGTCGAATCCGAGCGAGACGTTTCATTAGCCGTCAACTAACGATGTGTGAATGGGACGTCATGCGCGCATGATCCTCCGTACCTCGGCGATTACGTGAGTTCGTCTCCCCCGTCGCCATTCTTCGCCCGCGACCCGGGAGAAAAATGACGGAATCGACCGTATGAACTACACTGGCAATTGGGAGCTGATATTTGTGGATCATTTCAGAAACGACGTAAGTGCCATTATTTTATCTGCATCTGAGAGTTTTCAGTGGTGTACTTATGTTGGACCTCAAAAAAAGAGAGAACTCATACTATATGAGAGAGTTTGGAAGGCTAAAAGATTTACGAACATAAAATTTACTGGAAAAAAAAAAAAAACACATTGGATCTAGAGTCCAGACTCTTGAAAACGTTGACAAGAAAAAGGACTCTTAATTCAATCAGATCTAAGCTTGAATCAAAAGGAAATCCGCTCAAATTAAGAGGCTTCGTTCTTAATTTAAGCTTAAATCTGATTGAATCAATAAGAGTATTTTTTCTTGTCGATGTTTTTAAGAGTCTGGACTCTAGATCCAATGTGTTTTTTTTCTAGTGTGGATTACATTTTGCAACAAAGAACCACTAGCTTCTTCCACATCAGAACCTTTTTGCGCTGGGAAACCGAAAGCATAAATGTTGTTTCTGAAATGAGTCAGTAATAGTGATTATTTATTGCAAAATGCGGTCCAAATATGACTCCTTGAAAACGTTATACCCTCTGAATTTCCCGACACAATAGAGTACACCGTTTTCTCGAAGTCAAAATTGCGAGATGTACTTTAAAATTGCCCTCGGCTTTGACGTGGATGATCCATGGGATCTGGCTATCTAGGTGCAATTCCGCAACCCGCGCAACACACCCACCGGGATTATTTCACAAATCTCTATTGTTGAGGACGAGCAATACATAGATTAAACGCGCTAAAGTGACGTCACAAATAGAAAGCGCTATCAAGAGGGCACGGGGCAGAGGCTTCGCGCCTCGGGTGAGGGTGGTCACTTGGTCGGTCAGCGCAAAACAAAAGCAACATTAAACGACCATGTAACAACTTATTGTCAATTTACCAATAATTCTCTACACAGGTTAGTAAAAATTAAGATTTTTTCACCACAATTGACAACGTAGGCGCTTAGGTAGAGAATATCTGCATTGGATAAATAATAAAAGCCGAGATACTAATTGGCGCGAAATCCTCAGCCCCCGGATAATTTGAAAGTTAATCTGAGTTTCGATACATCGATTCCTCTTCGATTTATCAACAACGATAAATGTGACTCGTAGGATCTAGCTATCGACGTGTCGAGGCCAGAGTCGCAAATGCCGGGATGTTTGACCTTTCGGCGCGACAAAAGCGCCGGCCGCGGGTCACATGTTCCGAGTTCTGCCGGGAGAGAGCGCCATTGTCTCGATCTGCGAACCCGCGCAAATATGCTGATAGCGAGGATAAATCAGCGTCACTGCCTGATGGATCGAGAAAAGTGCGCGTCGCTGAGTAACGGAGCGGGAAAAAATAAATAGATAAATAAATAAATAAATAGACAGATAAATACTGAATAAATGGATAAATAAGTAAATAAATAAATAGATAAATAAATAAATAAATAAATAAATAAATAAATAAATGACTAGCAAGTTGATTATTAAAATACATAGACAAAGCTACGTATACAAAGAGAAAATGGAGCGATCATATTGGTGGAGGTGAGTGGTTGCAATGGTCAAGAAGGGAATACATAGACTAACAGGAACCTACGAGAGACCCTATAGTTAGTCCATCATTTTCACTCTTAGTTCCAACCAATATTATCGCTTCATTTTCCTTTTGACTTCTTTGTCTATGGCCCTGTCTATCATCAATATTAATAATCAGCCCGGAGAAATGTAATTATATTGTGCGGCGGAAAAATTTAACTCAAGACATTCTACCCTTAACCTGATCGACTGCATACAGCGGAAAATTGCAAATCCACGCCTCGCGCGGAAGCGCCTTCAATTTCTCAGATGCAACACGGACATCCATCAAGCACGAATAGTTGTATCTCTGCGCCGTCTTGCGACTTACGAGGAGTGACTAATGCATCTGACTAGCACTAATGCGATCCAGATTCGATGATAGCGGTTCGCGGCTGATTTTTAACGAGGTTTTAAATTTTCGATCAAAAAATTTGATCAATATAACTCAAAGAAAAACAAAGTAAAAAATATTAACCGCAAGATTAGACTAATAATGCAGGTTTTCCTCCCTATACTAACACAATAAGCCAGTTACTAATTGTTACCGTGTAGCGGTTGAAATTGATCTGAAAAGTGGCATTAAATTTAAGTGTTCATCAAATTTTAGACGATCAAGCTTTCCGCTCAGAATGTTAAACCATTAATTCGATGTGATAAAATTAAAGAAAAAGTTCTCTGCAATTGCCCATTCAGTTAACGTTAACATTGAAACAGGACGTTGAATAAGCATTAGATCTTAAAGTTGGACGCTAGCATTTATCAGATATTTCATGGACTTTTCCATTCGTGCGAGTCTTAGATTAACACACAGGGCACAGGTACCACAAGAGTTAGAAAAAAAGGCGAGGAAAGTGTTTTTGTCAGCTTGCAAATGGAGGATCCCTATGTGCATCCGTGAGAGGTTGACTTGGAGACTTTAACGCTGGGGTATGAAGATAAACGTACGTTTCACGCGTTTACTGCATGCCAGCTGCAACGTTTCGGCCATTTTTTTGCTTGCGTAGAGATGAAGGATCTCTATAGATGTGTCTCCGCGAGAGACACACTTGGAGACTTTAACGCGGGGATAGAAAGATAGACGTACAAAATTTCACGAGTTTATCGCAACGGAGATGCAAAATTTCGGCCATTTTTTTTGCCTGCATACGTATAAATACAGGATCTCTATGTATCTTGAATCTCCGTAAGAGATTGACCAGAAAACTGTATCGCTCGGGAAGAATGATAGACGTATGCACGTTATCGCGCCTTCAATTTTGCAGATACAACACGGACATCCATCAAGTACGAATAGTTGTATCTCGGCGCCGTCATCAACATGCGTCGTTTTTCTTGCTATATTTTTTTTACATGTTGTATCGGTTCCGTTCGTCTTTTTTGTAGTGGCGCTTCAAGGGCTGCGCGAGCAACACAGCCGAAGATCGGAGAGACGAATTCGGGCCTCTTTTTTGAACTTCTCTTCCGAATCGGATTGATACGGGATTGGAAGTATTGCGAGTTCACGCTTCGCACCATCGCGCCTTCAATTTTGCAGATACAACATGGACATCCATCGAGTACGAATAGTTGTATCTCTGCGCCGTCATCAACACGCTTCCTTTCTCTTTCTATACTTTCATGTTGTGTTGGCTCCGCATTATTTTAGTGTTGCTGTAAGGGCTACGTTAACACACAGTTGCAATTTGAAGAATTAAAACGCATTCTATCCGCTAACTACCAACAAATTCTAACTACTTGTCAGTGTTATTTTTTGCTCACATCAGTGTCGGATCGAATTCAATAGAAAATGATTCTTGACATTTTTACCAGGCTGTGTTCTACATGAGTATAAACGCGTGTTAATTTGACGGTATGGTCCGTGTTGAATTTATAAATTCAAGGATTTGCTCTTGTTTTTGACCACTAATTTACCATATGATCAATGGTATTGTTTGTGAAATGACACTTCCCGGGAGGGAAAAATACGGCAAATAAACAATATTTCCAACTGCATTTAAAAAGGAACTGCACATTCTAATCGAACTAATTTATAACATTTTTAATCACTTAATCACTTGTGCACCGTCGACTTTGCAAGGATTATTCGACATCTTTTTCTCGGTAAATGAGATCATTTTCTGCATGTAAGTCGATTCTCGACAACTCCAAGAGCTTAGAAACTAAAAAGTACGAAAACTCAACAATTAAAGGTTTTCAATTATTTTCAAATATTTTAATAAGTTCGTACCTAGTCAAAAATTGAATTTTAAATAAAAAAAAAAAAAACCTCCAACTTTCTGCATCCTTCTTTGGGATCTGCGGTGACCAGTGGGAGGGCTTTTCAAAACTTATCTAATTCGCGTCCCGAACGAGATCTCATTTCAGAGTATCTCCCATTTCCACCCGTGCGCAGGGCGTCAGTTCCGTCCGGTCCGGTCGGCCATCAATCCGGCCAAAATTAACAGTCTACTTATCGAAATCTCGAGTAGCTCGTCATAAAATCACGTAACCGAGCAACACATCCAGAACCCGATTAAAACCCCCTCGCGAGCGGCTGCGTGTCTATTTTTCAGCGTTATCGCGGCTATTAAAGTCAACAGTTTTGATCACGAACATCACCTATTCCGTAATGGCCCGGCCCTCGCCCCGTCGTCTTCCGTATCCACGTCTTCTCCTGACGGGGCGTTAATTGTGCCCCCGGTCGGGTTGTCTTTTCACCCTGAATTACATGATTTTATTATGGGGGAATCGTAAGGTTTGGTGCGGTTTGGCAACGTGGCGGCCGGCCGCGCGCATGCGTTGCGTAAGCCTCGACGCCCTGTTAATTTATATTGGATTGTTACGAATCTAATAATGATTTGATTGTTCCTCCGGATCGGACACTTCTGGTGCGGCTCTGCATCGGGATAAAACAAAACTCGGGCGGATAAAAGGAAGGCTCTGTAGTATAATGGAAAAATTAACGCAAGCCAGGCCAGCCGGTGGTGCCTACTTGGAGATAATAAGCCACGATACAGCACTAGAAGACAAAATATTTGGGAAGGAAGGGGGTATCATCATGCTAATTGAATGTTTTTAATCTGAGATGAAATACGAGAAATATGAGGATATTTTCTATAGAAATCAGTGCGAAGCACATGCTGTATGTTGTGGCTTTAGTACATGGTTTCTACAATTCTTGACCCTGCTCATTCCCTGATTTACAGGAGCTCATGGGTTTTTTGGGAAGAAAACTATGTATTTCTCCAGACTACCAGATATAAATATCAATTTTTTTTTTCCATCTTCTAGCCAATTCTTTGGCCAGATTCAAATTTTTAATTCCAACAGCGTTCCCAGTGGTTATTATATCTGATCAAAGAAAGCTTCTCTATCATTATGATGATTTGGGGATTCAAAACTGTCATTCAACATGTTAATAATAGCGACTCAGGTGCGATAACATAAACCTCAATGACAGTAGGTACTTGAAATTTCCGTAAAGTATGAAATAAATAAAAAATAAAAATAAATAAAAAAAAAAAAAAAAAAAAAAAAAAAAAAAAAAAAAAAAAAAAAAAATCTCTACAAGCAGCATTAAGAGGAGATATCCGGTTTCTGGAATAGATTCCCTGATTTTCCCCTGAAATTTTTCATTCCCCAATGACTCCCGGGTTTTCTTGGTTATTCTCCGTCTTAAGACTCCATACTTAAGTACAGAGCTATTTTTAAGTTGCAGAGCAAACTTCAGCGCAAGAACTTTCATTCATCTCACTGTCAGGATTTTAGTATAGAGAAATAGAAATCGGACAACAAAGCTCGGCCCTCCGAATTTATGAGCTTACAGGTGCCACTGTGAATGTTTGTGCGTTCGCTCAGGCTCAGAGCCCGCCCCACTTTTTCTATCTCGTGTCAGCTCGGGGGCCTACCACGTCGTGCGGCGGGGCGGAGAGGAAGTTCTCACGTTAAGTGATTACTAGGCAATGCTTAACCCTCCGAAACAAAAAAATAAAATACAACACTTCAGTCTGTACCTTGGAATTTCATATCACACCGATTTAATAAATAAGATCGGCGTGTGTCGGAAAACGTTTATTTGTCCTGTAGCACGCATGAATAATTTTTCTGTCGGAGCGAGACTTCAATTTACGTCTAAAAGAGAGCGAATATATTTCGAATCGAAACGACGACCTGCTAGCAAGATGCTCATTGACTGAAGTTTCATAAAAAGATTGATCTCAGCACTGATCAGCGCCTCCTCTGACAATGTGATCAGTCCTTACTCTTTATGAAGACTGAGGCACAAAAGCACCTATGAATCTCCGCTAGCTGATCATCGATTCCACTCGACATAAGTACAATCAGTATAGGACAATTGACAAAGCCGAACATTCAACAATTTTTCCGATATACATCAGACTTGTCTTATCCAGTCGACAAGTAAAAGATTCCAAAAATCAACTCGCTGAACCTTCCGAGAATATAAGTACACTGAAAAAAGAGTTTGGTTACACGTGCCGAAATTCGGTCCATAATGGAACTAGGAAAAGTTTGGTTTGTATAACCAAAATTTCGGTCCGCTGAACCAAAATTCAGTTTGCAGAATCTAATTTTTGTTCAGCAGACTGAATTTTTGGTTTGGCAACCCGAACTTTTCCTTGTTCCATATGGACCAAACTTCGGTAGAAGAGACGTAACCATTTTTTTAGTGTAAGAGTTATGCTTTGCTCTTTCCTCAGTATTTTTGACCCTGACCCGGGTACGACTTGGCACTGACCTCAGCGTCAGATCCGCACGTCCTGCGTGAAATTTTTAGCAGCACACCCGCGCAAGGATCCCTCGATGCCCTTTCGATTAGTTTCAACCGGAGCCGGAGGAACTGGTAGCGAAAGCTTACCGGGACGTGTTTAATTTATTGTCAATCCGGGCTTCGGGCTCCGGGGAGCAGGTGGAGTCAATAACCCCGCCTTATCAGAGCTCCCTTTGAGCCGGCCGACCCACTGCGTCCAGGTCCAGGACATGACTTCTTAACTCGGCGCCGGGCACGGCGAATGGCCGGCATAAATCCCCTCCAATCCTCGTGAATTGCCAATAAACCCGCCATTCCCATCCAATCATTCCGCTGATTGCAAACTCGTTATGATGACTTCATTTCTCACCTCCGAGCAGGGTTGCCGCAGAAATCAGAGAATGAAATGCCCTTACATTTCCCTGATTACCCTGATAAATTTCAGAACAATTCCCTGATATTTTTTTATACAGGATAAGGGGGTAAATTAATTACGTAAATATACTTTTGTAGAAGAATTCCTGCATCATTCCATCACCCGGCTGACAAAAGGGCGCAACTACACATTGAGATGCGCCCGAAAAAGCATTGAATTGCATAGACGGTAGGGTTAATTACAGGGTGCAGTTACACCCTTACATCAGGAAGGCGACGATTCCCTGATAATTGAAAATAAGGGGGAAAATTAATCAAAAATGTATAATTTGAGACAGAATCCCTGCAGCATTTGTTGTTTAAAAACGTGACACACATGCATACTTGAAAGCAAAAAAGGGTGATTTAAAGATTTTTCCTAACATTTGCATCCTTTCTACTAATGATTTCCGGGTTTCCCTGACTATTTACAATTTTTGGACGTTTTCTGGTTTTCTTTTTACTGCATGTGACTATCCTGTCTAGAGCCGCCTCTGAGGTCTTCTGATAGTTTTAATTTTTGACATGCAAAAATGTACAACTAGGTACGTGAAATCATAACTACCCCCGCCTAATTTTTCTCCAAAATGCAACTTGGCGCACTTGTGCTAAAACGGCTATTTGACTCTTAATTTTTGCCTCAAATTTGGAATCTTATTTAAAGCTATCTGCTAGTGAATAGACTCAAACTAATCCTCAATATAAAGATAGAAAATAATTATTTTCAATAGTGAAGGTGTGAAATGAAAAATGAAATTTGTGGGGAAAAGAAAACAGGAAAAGTTTTTGCTGTGGTTTGTTTCGCACATAAAAAAGAGGCCAATCACGTAGCTTAAGCTTTTATAAAGTCCATTATATTTAAGAAGAGTCTCTCTATCTGAGCGGATTGAACTTTAGGATAGAGCAGAAGGATAATGATGGATATTCAGATGGTTTAGAAAACTTTCGATACACTTCGTAGGAAGTTCCTCGAGGACAAGGGATTCTAGTATCCCAGTGAAGTTTACACCACGCGAACCCATTGGGAGGAGGATTGTCGTGGGTGACGTAACGGACAAATAAGTCTAGGAAGTGTTCCTTGCCTGATTCTCTAAATGTCACGGTGTTAACGAGATGAGCACCGGAACACTCCTACGTCTTGTCTCGCTCTTGCCAACCTATCCTAGCTCTCGTGTAGGAAATTCAAATGACTCCGTCAGGCACGAAGGAATACGAGTCTCACTGGAGATAAAATTTAGTGCATCAGGAATTATTCAACTTAGTCGATCAAATCGTATCTTGGTCAAAAGTTGCTGCTTCTTTTGAGAAATTTCTCGAAATGGTGGATTTACATTTCTGTTCGTTCCTCGTCCAACTGCGGAATGATCCGACCTATGTAATGTAATTTCACCAATTTTCAAGTTCTGGATTATACTCTTGGTAATGAGAAGATACATACTAATGTTTAAAGATTGAACACTTTAACTATATTTTGCAATGCGGAACTACAATTTCTGGCTCAGTTTAGAAACAACGCACGTACCTAAGTTTCTTTGTGCACGCACACGGATGAGCCAGAAATTATGGTTTCTAGTTGTAAAATGAAGTCCAGTTATGGGATCTCATTTTTTCCGATTTTAAGTCTCTGAATTTTTTGTAAGTTTGTGGCATGATTTCTCACAAATAATTTCCGATTTAATTCTCCCGAAATTGAAAAAACTGCGATGTTTGGGCTGGAGGAAAACATTTACAGGGGTGGCAATGGGATTTCTTGACCGTTTCCTGAATTTTCAGGTATGGGAAATATTCTCAACAATGACTTGTCACCCTGTTCGAGGAAATTTCATGACAATTACAGGTCTCCAAGTCGTCTTCTTCTCCCTCTTACGATTTGACCTTTTGCAGACAGGTGTGCACCCTGATTTGCATTCTGATATGAGCCCTGATTATAAGATCCATAAGAATACATACATGACAGGGCTTGTGTCATAGTGGAAATCGTATTCCATTTGAATCAGATGCGTCAATTTCACGACGATTGTAGGACCCTCTACGATATGTAACAATGAGGATGAAATAAGGGAGGTCTGGCTGGCCGGCAACTTAATCAGTTGCGGGATGATGAAGCCAGATAGCGCTAGTCGCTGCCTCCCGGAGAGGCACGCTTATTGATGGCGACGATACCGTAGGTCCGTGGCGTCGTCATTAGTCGATGCGATTGCCGAGCGGCTGGACTCGCTGAAAATCACCGCGATAAAAAGATCACCGGCTAAATTGTTGCACTAGTCGGATTACTTTCCAACGCGCATCGTTAAAGAACTCTGGAGCTTCCCTCAGCGGGGTTCTCGGGATCGTCCTCCGAGTTCAGTGGCGTGGCGTGCTTTGCGAGATATCGATTCATTTTCCATTTAAACCTATGGAAAAGGATCGATAAAAATTATGTTCGTCATGGCGTGCTTTGCGATTTATCTGTTCATCTGCCATTTACACCTATGGAAAAGGATCGATAGACGTGATGTTCGTGATGGCGTGCTTTGCAATATATCGATTCACCTGCCGTTTAAATCTATGGAAAAGATCGATGGACATGATGTTTGCGATGAACACCTTAATAATCGATTCTTTACCATAGCTTCAAATTAGGAAAAATCGATAATCGACCATTCACGCCTCGCCACTGTCGCGGAGTTGTGCTTCGGGGTTTTACAACGACGTGTGTCGGGGACCGACCCGTGTGCGTGCAAAAAATTCGGTTTAATGGCCGGGTAGAGGTAATAATACTCCAATCCACCGGTGGCTAATACAACAATGTAAAATGCGCCAGCATCATTAGTTGAATTAGCATCCTACATAATAAGAGCAATCGTGCAGACAGTTGACAATTCGTCCTTTCTTAGAAGAAGGAAAGTACCTCCGTTCCAAGATTGCAAAATTAACTCACATGATTCCATTTCTCACAAAATGATGACAACAAAATTTCTGTATAGAATATTACTGATTGATGCACGTAACCAGAAAAAAAAAATTAGTCACATTTTCGGTCAGAGACGCTCAATAGTTCTCTTGGGAAAAAATATGATGCGCGAGTGAAAATTGAGCAACAATGAAATTCAACACCATTCTTCAGTCCAGGAATAAATTTTAATCAGTTTTTCTTCATAATATGGACTGCATTAGGCAGAGAGGAACCAAGCCACATCAGCTGTAGCCAAATTTAACTGGGCAATTTAATATTTTACATGAGAGAGGTTGTGCAGATATTTGTGCAGATATCAGAGAACTGTCTGCACTGTATGAAGCAAATTTCGTAAAATTTTCAAAGGAATCTGCTAGAATGTTCTCTTGTAAAAAATGAAAGTACCTCGTTTTTGACAATAGCTGATGTGGCTTGGTTCCTTTCTGCTAAACTCTGTCCATTTACGATTACCATTTACCATTTAAATAGTGTTTACCAAATCTTATTTAAGCCAAATCTTGTAGAAAATAGCTACTATTCGGTTGAAAAACATACCACCTCTTAACCCATCAGAAATTTCAAATCACATGACCTGCAGACAAAGGGCTTAGATGTCATCCTTTCGTCGAGAAACAGAAGGGAGAGGGGGGGGGGCTGAAAAAGAATAAGTACTGACCTGTTTGCTGAGAACTTGCTGTCGATCCTCGACGCGGCACTGGCACTCGATGACGAAGAGCTGGAAGTTGAGCCAGCGCCTCTCGAGCCGCGCGTAAGGGTTCCGCTTGGATGGGGGTTGCTCGCCCCGACGCCCCAACTCAACCAGCGCCCTGATCGACCGATCTTTCGACTTGATGTCCGCCTGCAGGACCTGTCAACAAAAAAACCTCACATTTAGCCTTGATGGAATATTCGAAACACATTACAACTGTTACAGAAAAAACAATACACTACACTTTTTAAATCAAACTACAAGGTACGGACAGAAATTAGGGTGGCTTTTGGTGAATAGAGAATTTGCGTTTGTCTTAAATTTGATGAATTTCGTGTTTGAATGGAAACTACTGAGTGAACTGAACACAACTCTTCTGAGTTCCCACGATTATTCTGATTGCATGAAATGCGCGGGCTTACACATATCGTCTCTTTAATTATACTTGACTTTATGTGTCCGGTTCAATTGACGAGCAGACTTTTTGAATCTGATTTTAAAGATGTTATGTTTCATTTAAGAAGTATAAACACAAATAATTTCGAAAGCAACGTCTTCCAAGAGGCTTTATAACTTGTTACTTTCCAAGCCTGAATCCGACCGAATGCCATAAAATTGACTGGAATTCGAAGATGGTTTCGCGATATTAGACGCTGCTAGTATGCTCTGAATTTGAAAGACAAAGCGCTTTGAATCTTGAGATGCGCATCCTACTGACCATAAAATTTTGTTGTCGGACCCGTGGTCATTTCCAGGAACCGTAATGCAAATAATTATTTTATACGAGGTGGGTGCATTTTTTCAAAGCATATAATACCTCAAATACATTTCCAACAGTCTGGGCATGTTTTAATTGGTCCAGGCTGCATGCTTGATGAATCCTTCACAGATATTCTGAGTGTTGCTTCAGATGCTGTATTTTACAGAGATCTGTGTCTTTGCATCGCTGATTTAAAAAGCTCCGTAAACTTTTCAGTTCTCTGCCCTGTTCCTCATCTTATTGCTGAACGTATTCTTGCTTTACATTTTAAAATTACTTAGTATTTTTGTACCAAATCATTTTTTGGTAATTCACTTTCTACCCCTTTCCGAAAATTGTACATTCTACGGCTCACTATGAGATTTGGCTGTAACTATTCTAAGGTGAAAAATGTTCAAAATTTTAGTTTTTATAGACCGAGTTCATCAGAAAGGAACCAACCCCCATTTAGTTGAAACTGAGAAAAAGAGGTTTGAAATTTTATTTCTGCATAAGGCTCAATGTAAAAAGGAAAATTTAACCCCTCTTTTCACAAACTAATTTCTGTTTTTTGACTTTCAGTTTTTGGAAGGCGAAAATACACGGCTGGTGGAGCTCAAAACATTCTTAGATCAATTTTTGCGAAAATGTGGGTTGTTTACTTTCTGATATAAAAATACGACACCATAAAAGGATCATATTGCGGTTAGCTTCAAATTATTGCGATGGTCCATAATCAAGAGCCATAAGTGATAGATCGTAGGCGGAAAAGCGTTACTTTGACCGACAAACCTCCCCCTTTCAACGACACAATTACGACTTGTACGGTATTCGCGATCTTTTTTCACGGTCAACAAACACTCTTGACGCCTGAGTGGGAGTTCGTCAGTTCCTGCGAAGATTTGCATCGGGATAATACTAAGCTATTGTTTCTCCGCTTGGAACGGTGCAGACAAACGGTACATTCGCGTTTGAAGTTGCCCGACAACTTTGCAGTAGGTCTGCATTTTAACGGCGTTGCTATAAAACAAACCGAGGAATGATTGCGCCTTTATTTATTTTCAGGAGTCTTCAACAATTATTCGGACAATCAGAATGAAAATATAAGAATAAACTCTTTGGTTACAGAATTCCGTATGGCATTTGAGTGGAAGCAATATTAAACTGTACATAATCATGTACCGCATGCAATTAGAAAACGCCAGCAATATGCAGGTCACTGTTGATGAGCAATCGATATAAACTCGAACAGAAACAAGATGAAAGAATAGTGCGGGGTTCATACTATACTACGGGAAAATCAAATGAAATCAGTGACCCCAGTTGAGTTTGGGTCAAGTAGGCAAATAAACTAACTCTGTGACAATGCGTAGAATATCGCGTTAATTGAAGGCGCACTAAGCGGAAATCGTGTCTGCCGATGAAAATTATCGAGATTCACCATAGAAAAATGAAAACCGTTCACAAATCGGTGGTGATAGCTAGATGGACTTCAGTCTTCTTCATACTACAGGGCTCCTCATGATTTTACTCGTGTTCACATAATCGTTTTTAGATTAATACGTCTAAGCATCTGCGACGCGTGCATCCTATTTTGGACTTTTAAGAAATTTTTCATACTAGATTGCGTAATAAGCATGGAAGAAGGGAATTTCATAATGATCATGTACCACACCGTAACACAAAAATGATACAAATATCAGTACAAATCAACAAGTTCCAATGCCCAAAGTGATCACACTCTGACATTTCAGTGAATTCTAGAACACCAAACGAAACGACCAACCAAAAATCGCTCTCCTATAGAAGAAATACCTCTGTGAATCAACGTCCTTTACCCAGGCTAGTCAAAAATGGACAAAAACAAAAATCAAAATAGGAAACTAGATCAAAACCAGACTCACTAGCCCAAACACTTGATTCTTTAGGCCAAAACTACACTCTCCCTTTCTCCACTACGAGACAAATTTCTTCAGGACCTCAAGCTCACTCTCTCAATTAATGTTTATCGTTGAGCACGCGGTGAGATCCTTTGATGGCGACGTTAATTCAAGCCAAAGCTTTCATCAGCATCGGTGAACAATCGCCACCACGGACAGATTAGAATTTTCTGGTGAAATTCACCGCAAAACGACGCATTGTGCCCGGTGAACAACACATAACTTTTACGGCCGCCGTTGTGTACCCTCACGCTTCTCGTGTGCCAGATTTCAGAGATAAAATCCGCCTAATTAATACCCTTTAAACAACGAAAAAAGCCACCGATTGATCACCACCTGACAACCATGACGTCACAGCTCAACGACCCGTTGCCGATTCGAACGTAAAATTCGCCTATAATACGAGGAATCATTCAGGATTCGTTCCATGGTTCGGCAATGGATCTAGGCACTTTTGGTTGATCGAACGAGTGCCAACTTTGGACTTTGGGGAACCCTCTCACTTTCATCACGCGCTTCTGGGTACCGACGAAAGCGAGATCGTCCGAACAATTCGACTGGTCACCTTATACAGCTTCACGCGTCGCGTGCCGTCGTGGAGGAAAGAAGGCATTAGGAGGTATTCGGTTCGCGGTCGAAGGTCGACGGAAATTTCTCGCACCAACTGCTGCTCGACCCAGATTTTTGAGAGGACCAATACGGTCTCAAAAATATTGTCTCTTGCAGAATCATCCATCACTATCTCACGCCATAGATCACTTTGGTAAGCGGTGAAACACTGTATGATAAAGAATGGTAAGCGGTAAAACACTATATGATAAAGAACTATAAGGAACTTTAAAAAGGAATGAGATCAGCTTACAGTGACACAAGTAGATTTCTGAGAACGGGTCAGCTAGAAATATTATGAGCAGTCCGAACAGCAACTTCTTGCTTTGCATATTCATTGAGATATCGCGCTTTGAAAAATTCGGTTTATGAAGTCATCCAACGCGGTAGTGACACCCTTGGTTTCTTCCACCTTGCTTTCATCATTCAGGGAACCACACATTTTGCACGGGTTCTCGACGTGTAACTCGAATGAAAGCGAGATGGAGGAGACCAAAGGTGTCACTACCGCGTTGGATGACTTCATAAAACGAATTTTTCAAAGCGCCATAGCCCGCTTAATATTGAACGTGGAAAGTTGCTGTTTGGACAAATCAATCTACATTTAGCTGATCTGCAAGAATCAAGCATCAAAACACGATTCTATGACCAGCGTAACTGACCCATTCTAGGGAACAGAAAATCCCTCCTTCGATCCCTGGCCATTCATCCGCGATATCCTTCAAATATAAGAAGTAACGATTGCTGAATTGACGCACATGTTTTCAACTTACACGAAATTTCCTTTATTTATAGATTGTTCTTTTTCAAGTGCGATGACGTAGTAAAATCCTTTGAAATAATCCTGCAGCACCATCCACAAAACCACGACAACACGAAGCAACAACCCGCGGAAAATTTCATTCACCAAGCCTGGACGATGATCATCCCCAACGGTGACGCCCCGACTGGAAACGAAACATATCGAGTACACCGACGAGACAGCGTGCCGGCCGCGCGGAGGGCAGACAGGTTGAGAGGGCGTCAACTAAGGATGGAAGTCACCACCGGGGCACCGGGTCTCATGAGGGGGTTGACGTGACTGGACAAAAAGTCAGGTGTGCGGTGTGCGTAAACACCGCTGTTGACTAATTTCTCAGGTGCAATCATATCATTACTGCCGTTTTATCCGAGACAGCAGTAAGGCCCGCATTTTCGAAATCGAGTTTACTTTAAATTTAACTGACCTAATTCAAATGAACCGATTTAGCTGAAACAGTAGAAAAAAGGAGTAATGAGGAAGCACTACGTACGCAAACATCGACTTAATTTCAGACAAAAGAAGAAAAAAACCAGCAATAAATCCACATAATTCTGCAAGAAACGTGTGCTTACTGCTTTCTTCTTAGTAAGCTAGTACCCTTTCCCGCCGATTTCTAGCCCTAGGATTTGGTGGTTGTTTGCCCAAAATGCAATCACGTAGCGTATACACCTAACTTAAATCCAGTTTACAAACCTTTGCTGAACGTCAAATTAAAACAACATTTGGATTAATAAAAAATATACTATAATAGCACCGTGTTTGGCGCAATGCGTGAGATATTCCGACAGTCTTGTAGGCGCTATGCGTTTCACGCCGGCCGCTGCTGAATGAACTGTGTTTGACGCAATGCGAGAGGTATTCACGCAGTCTTGTAGGCGCTATGCGTTTCACGCTGACCACAGTGACCGCACTATGTTTGATGCAATGCGTGAAGTATTCGTGCAGTCTTGTAGGCGCTAATATGTGTTACATGCCGATCGATCGCCACGCCGCGGGCTTCTCCTTTTCATCTCAAGTCGTCGTCATCATTTCTCTCCAAGTCGCGCCGTTCCAGGCCAAATTGCGTGCTTGGTTTCTCTCTTAACTCGACTATTTAAAGGTGCTGTCACTTTTATCACTGAAAGACGACAGAATTAGAAATTACTATATTCTCAGAAAATGAGAGATTTTGTCGCCTTTTTTCGTTTGTAATTTTTTTTTTCTAAATCCGATTTTTTTTATACCTACATACCCCAAAAATTGCAAAATTTGCCGCCCCCTAGATTTGCCGCCATGGGCCGCGGCACATGTGGCCACCCCCTTAATCCGGCCCTGAGCCTTCCTACTGGCTATGCATTTCTACCACTCCATTCATTCATGACCTAAAGCTTAATTTCTTAAAATTCCACAAAATATCTGGCAACGCAGAGAATGATATAGGGGGCGGGGTCGAGGCCCGTGCTCCGACGCGCGCAGAACCCCTCGAAAACAGAACTACAGATAAAAAAGAGAGAGAAAAACGGAATCGTCGGTACTTCCTGGTACAGTGCGCGAAAGAACGGCGGACTGTAACACCCCTTTTCACGCTTTCGTGGGTCGCACCGCCCGTTGAAACCTGCCCCGCATACGTCGACACAGAGCCAGACTATCATTACATATACTACATCGTGAATTTCAGCAGTTAGTTTATCTATCGACGGATCGACCGTGTCCAGTATCGTGGCTTGCCCCCAATTTGATGACTCACTCCGGAGGACCGTTAAAACCTGCCCTCCTACGTTCGACGCTGGGCTAAATTTTGAGTGAGTGAAGAGTCCACTAACAAAATTTCTCAAAAACTGAGTACAGTAGGGGTGGGGGAGAGGGGTTAGGAAATTCAACGTTCCGTGACGGGCATCAACGCTCGTTTTCGCTTCAGTGGCGTGGCGTACTTTCCGATATATTGATTGATCTGCCATTAAAATCTATGGAAAAGGATCGATAAACAGGGTGTTCGCAACCAACACCTTAATAATCGATTCTTTACCATAGCTTTAAATGGGAAATTATCCATAGTCGATCGTGCTCGCTTCACCGCCGTTTTGCTTACTGATGTAAATGTCTTGTGACTTACTCGGTGTTAACCTGCAGTTAACTCACTCATTTTACACGTTCTTCTCGATTTCTGAAAACCCTAACTTTTCCTAAATTATTCAAGGATTTGCACAAAAAATCCCTAGACTTTTTTATTTGATGTTTTATTGGAAAATGCGATGTTCTTGCTGGAAGAAAAAATGTCAAGGTACCGCAAAACAAAATTTTGACTTCTCAAGTACTAAGGTTGCCACAGAATTCAGATAATGAAATTCCCTGAAATTTCTCTGATCTCCATAGGACATTCTGGTAAAATTTCCTGCCACTTATGGACATGCCAGATGCTTTAAAATACGTAATTTTAAATATTTTCCGCGCAAAATCCTTGTTTGGATTATCCAACCCCATTTGAAAAGCAAATTAGCAGTGCGGAGTCTCTGAAATACTTTTTCTCTGGCCGAGACGTGGACTTTGCACACAGAATCGCACAGGTGAACAAAACGTCAGAATGAAACGAGTGGACGGCGAAGAGTGTCACTTGGACGTATCTCTGTCAAACGAAACAATGTGCATTATGACGTGAGCCCAGTTATACATATATTCTTATGGGTCTCAGGGCTCATGTCTAAATGCACATAGTTCCGTTTGGCAGAAATACGTCCACTTGTTGGATGACGGAATGTCACGTATGGGCAGCAAAAAGGTGGTTCAAGGATGCGACCGCGGCCGGCGACCGGTGACGTAACAAAGGCCACGGCCGCGGCCGGGAGAAAATGGGTCTAAAAATATCGAGAGGATCCGGCCCAAGCCAGCGGCAGCTTCCCGAATCGGGCTTCCCCGATGCGCATCGCGGGGACACTTGTCGATCGCGGAACGGCCTTCGAGTGATGACATAGTGACAGGTGCATTCCACGGCATCGCGGCTCGATTACCTATATGGGAGAGTGTTGCCTTTCCTGTGCTCTTTTTGATTGGTCGCGAATAATCGGCTGTATCGCATAGTGACAAATACTACTTCAGGGCTGCTACGGTCTGGGGATACCGGGAAATGTCAGGATATTTTCAAAAGTCAGGGAAAACCCGGAGTCACTAGGACCCTCACGTCGGAGTCCAGGAAGTTCTACCTTAACTTTTGAGATTTACTCGTACTTGATTAAAGAGCTATAATTTTAGGTAGTGACTTTTGGGTTTTGTGAGCTTAACGGGTGGATGTTTGGAGGGAGATAATTTGAGAATCGTTCAAGGTGATAACATTATATATGCCTTCATTTTCGGTACTTTGAAGACAGAATACAACATAACCGTTTCTTGGTTCTTTAGAGCTTCATGAAGCCAAATGGCTGAAGAAATCAGAAATAGATCCACCAATGACCATACTTTCCCTATCGAGGTACTCTAGCTCATCTACTGGCGTTGGCATCATGTATTACAAACAGATGACCTTTATCTGATCATACGTATAATGATAATGTAAAAAGAGTAACGGGTCGTCGAACAATTTTCACGGCGGGCAAGGACACTTGCACAACATTTAATCATCGTACAAAAGAGACGACTCAATGCCAGGCGCGGGCCCTCCTCATAGCTGAACGGCGAGCGCGGATTAAGACAAAACAGATCAGAGAAAGACATAATTATACTCCTTTCGATTTAATCCTCATGCGCCGTGTAATTGCTGCTCGACAGAAGACTGCCCGGCGCTACAGACGTCAGACGTCCGACGGACTCCCTTTGAAGTTTGAATGGCAGATTTATGATCCTGCATGAATGGGGGGCTTTTCACTCCAAAAAGGGCTCGAAATTCTGGCTCGGATCGCCGCTGTATGGACGTAGTCCTCTTATATTTTGGACGCATTTAAATCAAAAAGAACTGTATTCGTTGGGACATGAGCCCTGTCACGCGTGTACTCTTATGGATCTCAGGGCTTGTGTTAGAATGAATGTAGATCCTTTTGATTTAAATACGTCCTTTTATCGCATGCGTCCATCACTATTTGCCTGATTCTATGAGAAAAAACTGTGATGTTAAGCAGTGAGTGGGGGTTTTGAGGGCTTTTAAAAATTAAACTCAATGTCTTCAGGGACTTAGCGAGGAGTTCTCGTGACTGAGAGGAATTTCAAGAAATATAAAGGTTTTAAAGCACGTCTTAAAATTGGAAATTTTCCCTTAATACGCATATAGAAAAACACGAAAATTGTCAAAATTTGAAGATACTAACGGATTTTAAAATTCCACCAAAAAATTCAAGTCTATTTGAAGACACTTAAGAGCGTATAGTGAAATGTACCATTATACAAAAAGAGAGTTATTCGATGAAAAAATAAAAATCTCCAACATTTTAACTGAGCAATGTACTTTTACCTCTTACGAGAGTGGCTCAGTTAAATATTTCTTTTAAAAAGTTATTGGCTGAAATAGGGGATGACAAAGAATGACGTGACGCGCTCTAAAAATATGAGGGTTCCGATCTGATTTCATACAACCCGATTAAATCCAAGAAATTAGGAGATCTCAGGAAATAGACTCAAAAAGTTCACGCCAATCGGAAAATGAGACGGCATTTCTCAAGGAGCGCTTGGTATAGAGGGCAGTGTATTCCATCCATGACACCTGGGCCGTAAAGTATTGCGCGTGCGCACAAACGCAACGTAGCGGATTTTTCGAGACGGGGAAAAGGCATGCGAAGCCCGTTAAGAATAACACGGATCACGTATTTGATTACCCTCTCCCCCTCCACCCACCGATTCAGCCTTTCTCGATATCGATGAGATTTGTGACTGCGTTGCCATTAAATCCTCATGTTCTACTTCGTCACGGAGTAACTATAGAATACACTGGTGCTCAGTGAGTATCACTATGCAGTAAGGTACGAATTGAAGGATTCTGATACATGTTTTTCAGCCAGTATTTTACGTAAAACAAGATTCTTGCATTGAAAATTACTGAAATCAACTCTTAACTAAGATATTGACGTTTTTTTACATGGGTGTACGGGAAATTTGAATCGCCCGGTCACAAGAAACACAATACTCGACGTGAGTTAAATCTCGCACCACAACAAAAGTGGCGGTCTTTTTAATCGAATAATGTTCCCCTTCCGCCTTGTGTCGTTCAAAATATTAACGACGTGCAACATTTAAAGCAAATCACCAAAAGTGCACTGGAAAAAAAAAAAAAACACATCGGATCTAGAGTCCAGACTCTTAAAAACATCGACAAGAAAAAGTACTCTTGATTCAGTCAGAATCTAGCTTAAATCAAGAACCAAGCCTCCTAATTTATCCGAATTTCGTTTTGATTCAAGCAAAAATCCGATTGAATCAAGGGTATTTTTTCTTGTGAAGGTTTTCAAGAGTCTGGACTCAAGATCCAATATGTTTTTTTTTTCCAGTGTGGGGTTGTAATCTTTTCACACTGCGAAGACTTTTGCGGTAACGTCTTATTGCGCGATTTGACTCACATAGACCATTGCGTTTTCAGGAGCAGAAGGTTTGAATTCGCGCGTCAAGAAACATTAAATACATCGGTTATGAGTATATTTCAGTGATTTTCGTTACGTGGATCATGTTTTACGTGAAATTTTATTTCAGGAAGATCACTGAAAAAATAAAAGTCACTTGGATCTGGAGTCCAGACTCTTAAAAACATTGACAGGAAGAAACACTCTTGATTCAATAGAATTTTAGCTTGAATTAAAAGGATATCCGCTTAAATCAAGAGGCTTGGCTCTCCGATTCAAGGAAAAATCTGATTGAATCAAGAGTACTTTTTCGCGTCAATGTTATTAAGAGTCTGGACTCTAGATCCAAGCGACTTTTTTTCTAGAGATGTATCGGAACGCTTAAATTCGTACCTTGTCTGGAGGTCCATTTCTTCGCAGATCCGACAACCGTCCGCGGGGCCTTTCGCGGTGTAATTGCAGTAACGGCTCCGGCTTGGATCCGCGGAGGGACGCGTATTAATCAAAATGACAAGTCGCCGGCGGGCGCCACGGACCACGGGGACCGCGGGGACGCAGGGGGACGCGGACGTCGCGACGTGCGATCCCTCGATTGATAATTCGGCCGCCACCCAGCCCCAGCCCCAGCGCCGCGGCCGCCACGTTCGAAATTGGGACGCCTCCCCGATTTATCCGTCGCCTTTTTGAATTACGGCCCCGCTACACTTCCTCTTTTCAATTAAATGCTCACCCGCAGATCTCAGCCCGCCCCGGGGCTTAACGGCATTAATCAAATCAAATAAATGAAATTTAGGTGCACCTACTTCCAACTCCACTTCCTTTTGCAATGAGGAACTGGCGCATCCGTAAAAAAACCTATCCGGACAGAGATACCAATAGACTGATTTAGTGGCTACGTTATTTACATAGTATCGAACTCTTGGTTTAAATGTAAACAAACGTAGAACCTTGTTCCTAATTCGCGACCTTTGCATCATGGTGGTAAAATGTCCGAGAGTATCTTACAATCGAAATTTCTTGTGTTTAATGAGTCTTTAATTGATTCATGACCGGCCAATGACTAAATTTTAATAAATTAACACAATCAGCTCATGAAGAATTCGCACATGAGGTCATGTTAGTTTCTTTTGGTTTGAACCAATAGTTCGATATTTTATCGTATGACGTAGCCCCTAAATCAGTCTATGAAAGGAGAGGAATCGATAGGAGAAGTTTTTGGGCCCACTCAAGCTGAATTTCCTCAACTCTACGAGTTTTTGTTCATTTAAAGTTCATATTTTACGGAATACATCATCATTTGGTCAATATTGTCTCTTTTCGGGTCTAGTGCCAGCCCTTATATCGCTCTGAAGGCCAATTTTGGAGAAAAATTGCATTAGAAAGCAAATCCACCGAACCCGCATTTTTGCCAAAATCACCCTCTGGACCCACACCCATGTTTCGACTAGTATTAGACCCAAACAAAGATCGAAAATAACAAAATCATGATAGATTCCGTAAGATATGGACCTTCAATGAGCAAACAAATCGTTGAGCTGAGAAAATTCAAGGTTCACAACATGTGAAATTCAGCAAGGAAAAGGACGCGTGTTGATGACGGCGCAGAGATTCAACTATTCATACTTGATGGATGTCCGTGTCGTATCTGCACAATTGAAGGCGCGATAACGTGCGTACGTCTATCTTTCTTCCCGAGCGTTAAAGTTTCCTGGTCATTCTCTCATGGAGGCTCAAGACACGTAGATATCCTCTATTTGTACGCGGGCAATGGAAATAGCCGAAAAGTTGCAACTCAGTTGCAGTTAAATTATGAGATTTCATACGCTTATCTTTCTACTCTAGCATTTAGGTCTCCGAGTCGATACCTCACGAGAGAACGAGGGCACAGAGATCCTTTATTTCTTCGTTGGCATCGTTAACTTACACGAGCGTATTAGACACTTGCTCGTTGATAACAATACTTGCCTTACCTTTTTTCTTGCTCTTTAGCTATTTGCACACAGTTTTTCAATCCATAACTGACAAGAGAGAAAAAAAACCCCAAAAAATTGATAACTTCTAACATTTAAATTACAGAATCAAATCTTTATTCAACACATTGTCTCATTGACAAAGTTCACTGAATGGGCAATTGCAGAGAACTTTTTATTTAATTTTATCACATCGAATTAATTGTTTAACGTTCTGAGCGAAAAACTTGATCGTCTAAATAATGTACACAGAAATTTAGCGCGGCGCAAAGATACAACTATTCGTGCTGGATGGATGTCCGTGTTGCGTCTGAAAAATTGAAGGCGGGATGGCACGAGGCGTGAAATCTTATCTCTCCTCTGTATGCTGCCAGTGAGATGTCGCTCGGAACCCAAAATTTTGATTCACAAACCGAATTAGTTGGGATGATATGGAACACCGAACTTCAGTCCATACGACCGAACTTTTTTCTTTCAGTGAAATTTAATATTTCGAGGAATAATTGAGCTCAATTTTATCGATCTTTACGGGCCAAATAACTGAACGGTGTTAGAATTTAGAAAACCACTCCTCGAATCAGAATCGAACAGGGTTCACAAACCGAGGTGTGTTGGGATCCCCGGCCAAACGTGTCCGATAGGAACGCGGCTGTTTCCGTGCATCGGAGCCGATTAACACCCACCGGAGCGGGCACCGGTTGCATCGATGAGCACCATCCACGACGCACCGACAAACACTCCGACTCGTGCCCAAGAGCCGCCGCTGACACCTCTCCGGACTCGGCCACGGCAGGATCAATAAATCTCGAGCGGGAAAAATTTGAATTTTAAATTTCCGTCCTTCCTCGAGAGGAAAACTCGCCCACGTACGCGGCAAAGGATGCGCGCGCGGCAATTAGATGGGTAAATTATTGACAGCGATGCCGAACTATGAGCCGCCGTTCGGCGAAAATGAGCCAACTTCCACGATGACGAAGCTTTCTTCTGCTATGACGTCATAGGGAAGAGAGCCTTGGGTGCAAAAATGAAGTCTTCAGTAAATGAAAAGTACAGTGTTCGGACGTAAAATGTTAGTGAAAAAGCTCTTTTTGTAAGATTTTCAAATATCAGCTAATAACATAAAAAGAGCCTTTTCCATTTTCGTGTTAGGCAGGGCAGCCGTGAATGCTATCTTTAGCATGCTCTCACAGTTTCGTTTGGGAAACAAAACAAACAATAATTTCAGGGTTTGAAAAGGGCGTAATTCACTTATAAGTAAGGTTCTTGTTGGCTCTCTGGCGGAATAGTACTTCTTGCGGTTGATTAAAATTTTTTTCTGAAACGACGTCAATATTTGTGCATTTGCTTAGGCACTTGCTTGTGCATTTGCTTAGGCACTTGCTTGTGCATTTTTCATTAGGCTTCCTTGCAAGTCTCGTTTTTATAAAATTAAGACGAATTTTGCTGTTTTAGCTGTTTCAGTAGTTTTACCCTGAAAGAGATTAAGGACAAACTTTGAGAAAAAAAAAAGAAAAAAAACACTCCACTTCGAAATTTGAGTGTTTCGGCCTGATTCGCTATCGCAGCAGTGCTTGTAAATAGGGGCTGGCAGAAGTTTAAAGTGATGCAGCTTATCGCAATTCTAATGGCAGCAGTCCCCGATTATTTGGCAATTTAATGCAGGCTGAAATAATCTAGAAGTGTTACTTCGCGATTGACACCTCGGAACATTTTAGTTTCTTTCCAATACACTGATAAAAAAACTCTGGTCGTGGAAGCCGTACTTTCGGACTATATTGACATACCGGCCGCGTTCCGGGCCTAGAGTTCCGGGCGTAGCACCCGGAGCAATCGATTCTACGGATCCAGCACCCGGAGCAATCGATTCTACGGATCCAGCACCCGGAGCAATCGATTCTACGGATCCAGCACCCGGAGCAATCGATTCTACGGATCCAGCACCCGGAGTAATCGATTCTACGGATCCAGCACCCGGAGCAATCGATTCTACGGATCCAGCACCCGGAGCTTTTGGCCTCTGACAATGAGCCTGGAACAAACGGTACGTCTATGGAGCCCGTAACTTTTTTTTTTCAGAGTAGGATTTGGCAACGAGCGCTTGAAGTCGCGAACGGCGAGGATGTGAGCTTTTCCCGTCTGCTATCTAATTAATTTTTATTTACTTTACTCGGAGAGTGTAATTGTGGAGAGACTGCCCGGGATGCTGGTGCTGCGAAGCGACGCGAGGAGGATCTCGACGGTAGCACATTTGAAAGGGATTGTGTGTCAAGAAAGCGCATCCATCCTTATTTGCATACGGGGTTTGACCTCTCCTTCAATTACCTCTTCACAGTCAAGATCACGGACGGACCACCTTATAGTCATTTCTCTCCTCGAGTTCTTCAAGCCAACAGCGCTTCTTTCTCTTTGCG
Organism: Bemisia tabaci; assembly: GCF_001854935.1. NCBI lineage: Eukaryota > Metazoa > Arthropoda > Insecta > Hemiptera > Aleyrodidae > Bemisia > Bemisia tabaci. Next base: position 5,667,675 of record NW_017547098.1, read on the forward strand.
TTAAGGGGTTATTCTGAAGATATTCCAGGAGAGCAGAATCAAATACAACGGGAAAGCTCGTGTGCTTACAACGATCGATGCAAGAAATTCAAGAAAATTCCTCCGCACGTGCTATATGAGCATTTCATCATGCAAGAAGTTCAAAATAAAAATTTATAAGAATTGCTAATAATCTCCGTTCTGATTGAAAATAACTTTTAAAAAAATACTTAGCTATTTCTGCAACTTTTATCCGTTTAGGTAAAGCTTCATTGCAAATCAATTTAGTATGGAACAGTGATGAAGCTCTAATTGGCAACTTAGATTCTTCCAGTGCATCAAATCTTTCCACTACTAAGTTTGATCAAACTTGGTATCGGGAAGGTTTAACGCATTGAAAGAATCTAATTAGCCAAAAAGAACTTCAAAATGGGCACAAAGTTTGATCAAACTTGATTTTACGTTTACCTCGAAGTGAACACTCTACTTACATTAGGTAGGGGATATTATACTCACTGCTCACGCAAAATTGATTATTAAAAAAGGTAAGGCCGAGACTTTTTAAAACTTTTAAAACTAAAAATTTTGTGCAACACCTTAAAGACGGGGATTTTATGACGTGCGTTCACGAATGTTGGTGTATTTTGAGTTGACGTATGTTGACGTTATCTCTTAGAGGTTTTCAAGGTTAGGCAGCTCGAAGATGCGCATTAAAGTTCCAATTATGTCTTCCGATCAAAAGAAAAAAATAGTAAAAAAGATAAAAAACAGGGAGACAGAACTTTAATCATAAAGAGCATTTCCTCGGTTCGAATCCCTGCTCTCAATCTCTCGATACACCGACAACGTTGTCTCCGTCCATGAAAGTGCGTTACACAATTAACGTTCAATCTCCGATCCCGATTACTCCTCAATAACATTTCACGTTCCCACACCGACACCCGGCTCGATGGAGCAAGCTCGACCACCAGCCGAAAGCTAGGCCTCGAAGCTCGCCCAGTGCCCAGTTCCGCTTCCCTGGGTGCCGGGAGCCCCCGCCCCTTCGTATCGGCCACGCGGGGCATTTGTGATAATTACTCGTTCACACTCCAACCGGGATGAAAAAACCTCGTATGCTCATAACCCGAAGAGCCCTCGGATGTGAGCGTTGTAATGGACTTCAGTGCTCATGATAAAATTGACATCTTAGATTTTAAAGTTGACCGGTTCGCTTCCCGCAGCGGCCGACCGACCGGACTTGCCCGCGGCCGCAGTCACTCGGATTTACGACCCCTAACAGAGTCGGTAATGGGATCTTCGAGGCTTCAGGCGGAGGATGGCCGGGTATCCCGCTTGTTGTGGGAGTGGGCACCTGGAGTTTTCGGAGTAATTTACGGGTTCGGACCAATGCCAGTGCGCAGCTTGCCCGAAAAGTTTTCTCGATTTCTGGGTGGTCTTGGACTTCCACCATGCACGACGTGGACTCGATCGGAAGCGCGTGTTACAGAATCGTGTTTTGATGGTTGAAATGGACCGCTGGACATGATGCGAATTTCAGCATTAGTACAATTTCTCTCATCAAAATTGGACCGAGTTCATGAGAAAGGAACCAACCTACGTTAAGTTGAAACTGAGAAAAAGAGGTTTGAAATTTTACTCCTGCATAAGGCTCAATGTACAAAATAAACTTCACTGGGGAAAAACACATTGGATCTAGAGCCCAGGCTCTTAAAAACATCGACAAGAAAAAATACTCTTGATTCAATCGGATTTTTGCTTAAATCAAGAACCAAGCCTCTTAATTTGAGCGGATTTCCTTTTGATTTAAGCTTAAATCTGATTGAATCAAGAGTCCTATTTCTTGTCAATGTTTTTAAGAGTCTGGACTCTAGATCCAATGTGTTTTTTCCCGGTGTTTAACCCCTCATTTAAAAATGTAATTTCTGTTTTTCGACTTTCAGTTTTTGCGCAGGAGAAAATATACGGCTAGTGGAACTCGAAAACATTCTTAACTCAATTTTTTCGAAAATAAGGGTTCCAGGGTAAGAGGGGGTAAGGGTTAAGGGGGCCATTCTGATAAACTCGGTCCCATTTCATGTATACGGATTCATACCTTTTCTAGGGGTCCTTTGTAAGTTCCGGATTGGGTTTTGAACTTCTCCGACGTGCGCATTTTTTCGGCCGGTCTTTCCTTACAAATACCAATTTTTTCACGTGTACCTCTAGTTTGCAACAGACATTGCATCATTCCCAGCGTGTCTGTGCGGCGAGCGCAAGGCGAGGATTACAGGGCGGGATGCACCGGCCGGCGCGGCGCGGTGCGGCGAGGCGTCTTGTCGCCGGGTTGGCTGGCAGGACCCGGTAATTAAGAGACAGTTATGCTCGCGGCTCGCTTTTGTCTCGGCTCAGAACTGGGTTAGCGAGATGAGAAGAATAGGATTCCGCGACCGTCCGCTCCGGAGCCGCGACCAGTTCGTGCCCGGCGACCGGCCTCGTAAAATCCGCGAGCGCGTCGACGTCCGTCGCGTCGCGCCGATGCGGTTGTCGCTGTCGGCGCGGCCGCGGCTTGGGTCAAACGACCGCACTTTGACGTGCTCCGGGTCGTCCCCGGTGACCTTGAACTTCGCCCGGCGACGTGACGTGTACGTGGGCTCACGCTCACGCGTTCAAGAAGAGAGCAGTACGTGTATGTGAAGTATGACCCCACGTGCTAAAGCTGTAAATCATCACTCTACATCCTAAAAGGAACTATGTTGCACGTAAAACCTTGAGTCCCTTTATACTGAGAGTCAAGACAATTTGAATCCATTTCTGATTGGTTCCCGTATTTTAGGCCTCCACAGTGTCACAAACGGGAATAAAGATTACATTTTCACCAATTGCAAAGATTATAATCTGGAATGGACCAGGGAATTACGGGTTCGGCAAGGAACAAACGGAATGAGAGGAGGAACGGAGAAAGGCATTTGAGAATGGGCCGATCAAAGATTACGAAAAACGTTCAATTTCTGTAATCTTTATTCCCGTTTGTGACATCCATGAGCCGAATTGTCTTGACTCTCAGCATAAAGGGACTCTAGTAAAACCTATACACACAGTTCCTTTTAGCATAAATACGTCTATTTTTCAGAGGGCAAGGCACATAGTCATATTGATTTAACTACGATTACCTCTTCCATGTAGACGTATTTCTACCAGACAGAACTACGTGCGGATGAGAAAGATGGGGTGTGCTCGTGGTGAGCTGGATAAGAAACAATGTACAAGAAGGCTTGATTCACGGAGAAAAGAACTTCGTGCGTGGGACCCGAAGTTTAGGTCATATGGATCTCTGAAGTTTTCGGATTGAGCATCTGAACACTTCAGGTCCTAGCTGCTGAGGTTTGGATCACACGTCTGAAACTTCAGTTCTTACATCTGCAGTATGTACTTCGGTTCTCACATCCGAAAAACTTCGGTTCTCACATCTGAAGTACTTCAGACTTCATACTTCATCTGAAGACTCGGATCCGCGGAGCGTCGACTCGGTCGTCACCGCTGACGTCACTGGAGCTTTAAAATTCCCATCCACTCTTACGCCCCAAGAACTAACGAAAACCCCACATTTCTCACCCGCACATGGATCTGTTTGGTGGAAATACGTTCATATGGTAACTGCGGGCTCCAGAGGAGAGCAGTATATCAATGGTCCAATTGTGTAATCACATATCTTCATTGCAGTGTTTCAAAATCTCCGCTATTTTATTGTTTTACAAAGAAACAACACACTATGTAACTAAAAATTTGTACAGAATAGTCTGCGGGTAGAGAAGAAAAATGAAGGAAATTTCCAAAAAATCAAGTTGACCAGATTTCCGATGAAAACTAAAGCCTGCAACGTCGCAAATGAGGATACATAGTTTCGCACATCGATCGGTGGAATTCCATGGCTCACAATCAGTAAATCCGAACATGCTGCTGTAAGATGCACTGCAGGATAGAAAGGAATTAAATCTAGGGACTTTTACTTCGTCGGCGAGCTTTGAAAGTTATTGAGCCTTTGAGAAGCTTTCTGAGCGCACCGTTGAAAGGCTCCGCGTAAGAACTTTAGACACCAGAGCTACGCAGTTCGAAAAGTAGCTGGAGTGAGAGGATGGTACTGATTCATAGTCGGCGACATTAATTTGAATGGTGGATCTCCCGCTGCTGAAAAAGGAAGAAGTTTGTCTCTCGAGCTTTCTTAAATTATCCGTCGCGATTCTTTGACGGTGGAAGCTAAGAACTACTTTCCCTTTAATTTGAAAGCTCAAAACCACGGCGTTCATCGTTACGAGCATTTAGCGGTGATCATGACCCTCATTACTTTGCGCAAACAGTTACGTAAGACATTTATGGAGACAAGTCGAGAAGCGCGAAATGGTAATTTGAAAATGGCAAGTCGATTAAATCACACGTTGGAGTAGCATTTGGCCGGTTTCACATCCATGAGAACTGGTCTAATCAATGGAGGAAAATATCTTTCGTCCAAACACATTCAAAGACATTGAGATGAAATGATCAACGCAAAAAAATTGTGCAAAATAAAATCATCGGTCAAACTGGACATCGATTACCCCTTCTTGTACCGCTCACTAAGATGAGACAAAAAAAGGCATCGATAAGCCTTTTTGAGAGCTCCAGTTTGTGCGTACAGAAGATCCCTTAGACTATTCCGATGTGTTCATTCTGATTTTTGAGCCATTTCCAATCAGGTTTTACAAACTTCCATTCCGCTTCAACAAAAGTTGGCAACAAAAAAAAGGCAAGAGAAGTGGGCCGAACAGGCATCGATAAGCCTTGTTAAGAGGTCCAGTTTGTGCATACAGAAGAGCCTTCAAACTTTTCCGATGTGCTCATTATGATTTTTCAGCCATTTTCAATCAGATGTTACGCACTGACGCCTACAAACCTAAAGGGCTACCTCACGCATTGCACAATGCTTGAAGTATCCCCTTAGGTTTGTAGGCGTCAGTGTGCACGGCGCTTTGAGATAACTATTTTAACGCGTAGGAGTGCGTATTACATAATCGAAGGTTTGAAGGCGATTTATTCGTGCGCACAAACTTTCTTTCCGCTCCAACAAAAGTTTGCGATATCTAACTTAGAAAGCGTGCCTCTTTTACAAGTAAACCCGGTAACTTTACAAGATAAATCTTGTCAAGGTTCCAAGCGTTGATAAGGTCCCTGCTGCAGGATGACGCGCTTGTAGCATGCAGAATTGCAGCGGCACGCGTCCCTGCCGGGGCGGGAGTGGGGTTTTTGCAAGTTTCGTCACGCGGTCTGATGTCAGGTGCTTGAACTTGAGGAACGCGGATCGATAAATCACGGAAGACGAGTCGTCCCGAAACCGGTGACACCGGTGCCGCTGCGGCTACGGTGGTCGCCAGAAGGTCAGTAGGATCCACCATCTGACGAGCGCCATTGCCAAATCGTAGCTGAAAATTGCGTTTTTGCCTTGAAAGATGAGGGGCGGGTAGATTGAGGCACTGAAGAACAACCGAGGATTGCACCGGAAAAAGGTGACTTGACGAGAGCAGATATAGGTTCTCTGATAAATAATAACGCAATAATAGCCAAATAATTTAATGAATCAAATTACGAGACAATGGGCGACGGAGGCTAAAAACAAACAAGAAAAATGCCTGGGACGTTTCGGGGTGATTTCAATCCCTCCTCGACCAGGCAACAAAAAATGTAAAAATCAAAAAAAATCCGAGACCTCCATTTGTGATGAGGATTCGTGAAGACGCATGGGGGTCTGATGAGTTTTTTGATTTTTATATTTTTTGTTTCTTGGTCGAGGCGGGGGTTGAAACCACCCCAAAACGTCCCAGGCATTCTCCTGGTTTGTTTTTTAGCTTTTGTTGTACATTTTCTTGCGTTTCGTTTCGTTATATTCTAAATTTGATGACAAGAAGAAAATGATCTCAAATTAAGCAGATAATATCATTAAAGGAATCAGTTAGTTCATACTCGTTACTCGTAACCATCAGCGATCTGCTTGAATTCAGCGTGTTCATTCTTAAGTCAGGACCAAATTCTCTCAACGACAAATTCAAGTAACTTTTTTTCCAGTGTAGGACCCCGAAGTGTTGGAAGATGTAGTTTCAGAAAATTACTGAGAGAATCAAAGCAAACCATTTACAAAAATAAGGGCAATTTAAATAATTTAGCAGTATTTTTACTTTGCTCGCCTGAGATACACACACAATTTCATAAATAAAGCATCAATTTTGTAGTACATTCTTGCAACGCTGTTGACAAGTGACCACTCACGGACCACCGACGCAAACCGTAGTGACCAAGTGTCCACTCCGGGCGGAATCTTAATGGGACACCGCGTTTATGAACGAAGCCTTGTTGGGATTTCTTGACATCATGCCAGCGCTGTTTCCACTGATTCGACGAGAAGAGGGCGTGTTTTAATGGGAGACTGGCAACTTTGGACTAATGCAGAGTACGGTTTCGTTTGTCGGTTTCAGCAGAACTGCCCCAGCCGCGTTCTGATTGGTCGATCGGAAGCGGTGTGGTTCATTCATAAGTCGAGCACTGGCATGTAGTGAAGCGTTACTCGGGTTTCAAGTCCTGGATCCGACTAACTATGACGTAACTTGAACTGTTTGACTGATTTTTTTAACGTACAATACTTAAAGCAACTTAAATAAATATTCGCAATTGAGAGATTTTATTTTCCTTTGATCGCCGTTGGTAGAATGATAACAATTTCTGGAGTCAAAGGAAAACATAGAGACCAGGTATACAGATTTCAAAATATAAATGAAGTTGTTATGATGATGCAATCACTCAAGAATCCAAAACTGTCCTTTGCGTAGAGTTTACTGATTATGAGAATGAATTTCAAACGAAAAATCAAAAATATCTATTTAGTTGGGATAAGATTTGGGAAATATACAATTCAGGTCACCTGAAAAAATTACCTCAAACTATACGTGGAAAAAATAAACTAATGAGTTGATCCGTTTATTTCATAGCTAAATTCTGTAGCCAACTAAGATAATTTTCAGGTTAACTTGTCCACTTTTCTAGCAGCTAAAGCTATAAAACCAGATATATTGTGCTAATGATCTACTCGATTTGAGTATATATATCTTGTCAAGCTCTGATTAAATATGAGAACGGTCAAAAGGTCATTTGCTCCTACGGTGTTGGATCCTGAGTCTATTTTTTTAAACAAATGTAAAGAAAACTTCAATTGTTGTGCGATTTTTGCAGTTTAATAAAAAATACTTTGTGAAATCTGGTCGGATTTCATCCCATAAACTTCGACTTTCTTACAACTCACTGTATAAAAAATTCCTTCCCGGGGTAAAAGTTAAAACTTTCTTTTGTTTGTTTGAGTATTCATTTACCCGCAACTCGACAATAAAAAGCTGAACGCCTCAAAAATTTGCACGAACCTTATCTCCGGTGAAATCGGCATCCGTACACGTCACAATACATTCAATTTCAAAGCATCGGAACCGAATACTGCACGATGCGCGTGCGCGAAAGTGATGGGTGTTTTCTCATCGTTGATCCGTCATTTGAACGTTACGCTTAAAGGGACTATGTCCCGCGCGAACCCTATGCACATAGTTCCTTTCAGCATAAAAACGTCCGTTTAATCCCGGAGCAACCGTTTACGATGAACCCATCTCGTTTGCAGTTTAACGACTGATATCCATCGGATCGCTTCGGAGTTGGCACACGCACACTGCGGTGGTTCACGATTGCCGAGTGAGCGGTTAACACATCTTTCCTTCGGTATTTCGGTTTTTCGGTTCGGCTCCGTTGAAAAAAACAACCTCTCCGGGTATAAGAACTGTAATTACCGGCTATACGAACATCCAGTCCGTGTTTAGAGTTGAGTTGAAGGAGCGGTGGCTCCTCATTCCGGAAATGAGCTGGAGCTGATCAGTTTTTGGCAGACTCTCATGAAAGTTATTCTCGAAGACTTAAACGCATGGTTAGAACAATTGGAAGGTTTCAAATGAGACATTTTTGATGGAGGAGGAGGTGGACAGGTGGTGAACTCCAGTAGTAGTAACTACTGGAACGGGGACTCCAGTTTAAAGTCGAGTCTCATGAGCGTTATTCTTAGAGACTTCAACGCACGGTTAGGAAAATTACAGATTTTTTAATGAAGCGTTTTTAGTGGAGGAGAGGTGGTGAACTTGACTACTACCGGAAACTGGAACTACGGGTTTCGATAGAATTTCATGTACGTTATTCTTAGGGACTTCAACGCAAGGTTACGAAAATAATCGATTTTTTTCAACGAAATTTTTTGTGAGCGGTTGCGGTAGATTACAGGCGAGAATCACGCTCCTTCCAAGACATTCAGGGATTTCGTGACTTTAAAACTTAAATGGCAGTACAATTAAAAGATCAGAATTGAAAGAGAGAGGACCAAGGGACTATTCGAGAGATCAATGATTCAGGCTAGCTCAAATCTCGCCTAAAAAAGGTCTTTTTACGGCTCAAATATAGAAATTCCTTGAAAGTTATTTAGAATACCGAACTTTGGTTTAATATTAATTTATCCGCTGAGATTTTTAAAAGTAAGTAACTTCAAACTTATTTTCCTTCTTTCTCAGTCAATACTTCTTCTCCCTTTTACCCCTGAATGCGGTAAAAAAAAAAAAAAAAAAAAAAAAAAAAAAAAATTGCACGTGCATTTAAATCAAGAGGACGCTGGTTTCGTATTATCGCTGGTTTTCGGACAAAGGGACTATTCAATAATTCAGGCTAGCTCAAATCTCGCCTAAAAAGGTCTTTTTACGGCTCAAATATAGAAATTCCTTGAAAGTTATTTAGAATACCGAACTTTGGTTTGATATTAATTTTTCCGCTGAGATTTTTAAAAATAAGTAACTTCAAACTTATTTTCCTTCTTCCTCAGTCAATACTTCTTCTCCCTTTTACCCCTGAATGCGGTAAAAAAAAAAAAAAAAAAAAGAAATTGCACGTGCATTTAAATCAAGAGGACGCTGGTTTCGTATTAAATGCGTCTTTTTACAGCAAATTCTAGCGCACCATTTGGCAAAGCTGAAAGAGGGAGATTTCAGAAGCGTATCGACGGTGAAACTACCAAACCACGTATCTCGGTTTGCGACGTCGCAGACTTCCTGTCATACTTTATTTTTTAAATGAAAAACTACTTAACATCCAGTCTTGAAAATTTCTGTGATTTTTCCTCTTTGTGCGAAGAAAATTCCGTGAAAATTTCAAGGAATGATATTGATTTGGTCTACTTCAAAAAAATAAAATGTGAGCGAAGATTTTTAAACACCGCAAACGAGATACGTGGTTTGGTAGTTTCACCGTCGGTATGGTATTGCGTTTGGGTCCGGCTACGGCCCGGGTTTCACAGCTTCGAGGAGAGAGACTCCCGCGTTCTGGGCTCACTAAAAAAGTTAAGTTATTTGGACAGACGGCTCCCGGTTCCGTTTAACGGCCGCAGCTCGACAATTTTATTCTGATTTACTGCCCGATTCAGCGCGCATCTGCAAACTTTTTTACAGCTCCGGCATTTTTTCGAAAGTTTTACACTGAGAAAAAGCTATGGTTTATAAACCTATTAGTGGTAAATATGGAACACCTATAATAGTCGTAAATAAACTAATGATTCTCGGTCTGTGAACCATACTAAGGTCTCTGTACCTAATTAAGGTACAGAGACCATAACTAAGGTATATGTGCTATTATTATATGTAGAGGTACTACTATTAGTGGTGTTCCATATTTACCTCTAATAGGTTTATAAGCCATAGTTTTTTCTCAGTGTAGGTCACAACCGGTAGCTTTCGTAGGACTTCCCAAGTTACTCCATTCGAAGTTTTATGGTTCGCGAATGACGCACGGAAGCCCAGGCTGCCGTAAATATGGATTCCTGTTTATTAATTAACAAATTTGAATAGAGTAGTAAAGAACTACACTGAGAAAAAACTACGGCTTATAAACCTATTAGAGGTAAATATGGAACACCACTAATAGTAGTACCTCTACATATAATAATAGCACATATACCTTAGTTATGGTCTCTGTACCTTAATTAGGTACAGAGACCTTAGTATGGTTCACAGACCGAGAATCATTAGTTTATTTACGAC
>NW_017547098.1:5677852-5691099 GCF_001854935.1 Bemisia tabaci
GGGGGGGGGGGGGGGGGGGGGGGGGGGCACATTGGATTTAGAGTCCAGACTCTTGAAAACATAGACAAGGAAAGATACTCCTGATTCAATCGGATTTAAGCTTAAATCAAAAGGAAATCCGCTCGAATTAAGAGGCTTGGTTCTTGATTTAAGCTTAAATCTGATAGAATCAAGAGTATTTTTTCTTGTCGATGTTTTTAAGAGTCTGGACTCTAGGTCCAATGTGTTTTTTTTCCAGTGTTGCTAGAAGTTAAAAATCGATGGCTGACGTCGGGAAATGCGTTACTCCGATCAGAGGCGGATCCAGCAATTTGGCAACACCGAATTCCTCCATTTAAACCTATGCTAAATAATCGATTCTTGTCGGAGCACCTGGCCCCTCCAAACATCGATACATTTTCATAGGTTTAAATGGAGGAAATCCGGTGTTGCCAAATTACTGGATCCGCCAATGACTCCGATTATGGCATTCTTGGTTTCTGCTCTCGGTTTGTTTTTGTAAAAGAAAAACCAGATGTTGTTCTTCAAAAGTCCCTGTGAATTTTTTTTGCTCACTCCACTTTATTTACCGTCAATTTCAAGGGGAAATTTTGCTTAGTTCCCTACAAAAAATTGAAATATAATAAAAAAGTATGAAACGTTGCAATTGAGATACGCAATTTCAACTTTAGCCATATCCTTAAAAATGGAGAAAACCAACCTGAGAAAGGAATTCTGGCTATTTTCTTGGTCGGCAAGTCTAATTTCATTTTGTCTAGATATTTATAATTTATTTTACTTTTATAAGTTTATTAGGTTTTAATTTTGCCGTTAATCGCCTGACCGTAACTTACTCTTTTATCATGATGCTGGAGTACACTTACGTATTCGTCGTAGGTTGGGACTTATAAAAGATTTTAAATCTTCTTCAATGGTGAAATTGTCTAAGACTTTTCCTTACCTGCAACAGAAATACAAAATAAACTGTTAGTATGAATACAAAATATGTAAAATGAAGTTTAATTGTCAAAATTAAAAACATACAAAAACTACAAAACAGCCTTGTTTTTCATGCCCAAAGCCGTTACGGTGGTGCAACATCTCAATTTTTGTCCAGATTCACCGTGCGTTGATAGGACCTTTGAGTGTAGCCAGGAGTGTTGGGGAACGGAATTAAGTTCCCACAAATATTCCTGATTGATCTTCGATGTGCGAATAATTACAGCTGCGTGTAAATACATGCATGCATGTGCTTTTCAGAATAAGGCAAAATACTTAAATAAATGCGGTATTCGTGAAAGCAGGTGGTTCCGATGGACAAACGAGGGAATCAATGGACAAAATAACGGTAACCCACGAGAGACCCCGCACTGGAAAAAAACACTTTGGATCCAGAGTTCAGACTCTTAAAAACATCTACAAGAAAGAGTACTCTTGATTCAATCAGAATTTAGCTTAAATCAAGAGCCAAGCCTCTTAATTTAAGCGGATTTCGTTTTGATTCAAGCAAAAATCCGATTGAATCAAGAGTATTTTTTCTTGTCAATGTTTTCAAGAGTCTGGACTCTAGATCCAATGTGGTTTATTTCCAGTGCGTAGTATCCATAAGTCCAGTTTTAAAGTAATTTTCTAGTACACTGGAAAAAAAACCCATTGGATCTAGAGTCCAGACTCTTGAAAACATTGACAAGAAAAAATACTCTTGATTCAATCGGATTTTTGCTTGAATCAAAACGAAATCCGCTTAAATTAAGAGGCTTGGTTCTTGATTTAAGCTAGATTCTGATTGAATCAAGAGTACTTTTTCATGTCAATGTTTTCAAGAGTCTGGTCTCTAGATCCAATGTGTTTTTTTTTCCCAGTGTAGTTTTTAGTTGTCCACCATTTTCCCCTTCGTCTATGAAAACTGCACCCTTTTCAACTATTTGGCTCACTCGATTTTACCTTTACATTTTTTGTCTATCGCTTTGTCTTCAGCCCACTGCGACCGTTTCCTTCTGCGGTTCGGACTGGCGAACGCAAAGCGATGCGCCGTTTACGTAAGTGCTGCTTATTTTCCAGGATGCAGATTCGGAGTTCCGGTTTCGACCGGGATGGCGCCCCGACCTACGACGGCGGGNGGGGGGGGGGGGGGGGGGGGCTCTGCTAACCGCAGCGAGGCCATAAAACAAATCGCGGCCGCGCAAAGGCACGCCGCGCCCCGCGCCCGACAGGAACACGTGTTAACAATCCGTGATCCGAACATTGTTCCCCGCCGAAACGGCTGGCTCCGACTTTGGGTTTCCTTTGTTACCGCTTCGCAAACTGATCGTCCGACTTGGTTCCTTCCCGTAAACACAGTTGCCTCTGTGCTTGACTTAACGCAAAAAAGTGCGCAAAAAATAAATAAATAAGCGGATGACGAAAAAATGTTTACAGACGGACACGCTGTACACTGCGAAAAAATTTCAGTTTATACTGGGCACGGAAATTTTTTGGTTCAGGTAATCTAAAATTACATTTACAGTTGGTTCCTATGACCGAAACTTTCGGCCACCTGCACCGAAGAAGTTCGAACGTCATTGATGAATTCCCGATGAGACGGTACTGAGGTTCCGTTGTAAAGCTGCACGGCTTTACAATGTAAGTTTGCATTGTGACGGCAGAAAAGCAACGTTAGGAGAATTCTATTTGACAAACGAAACCCAGACAAAATAATCAATTTTGATGGTCAAAAACGAATGTTCTTAACCATAAAATTATTTACCGAATTATTAAAGCTCCCATTTCCCGTAATTAGTTCCGGGAAGAGAATTTTGAGATTTTCCTGAATTTTTCCAGGAACTTTTGAAAAAATCTGAAAGGAATTCCGGAAACTTTGACGGTCATGGAGTGCGGGAGGAATTGGAAGAGAAAAGTTCCGCATCCCGGAACTTTTGACGAACATGGAAAGGGAGCACTGATTTCCCGAGAGACGAACTACTGGGTTACGCTTCGAGTATATTAAAACTTTCTTCGGGAAATCTTGCAACCAGGGAGAGAATTTTTATAGTCGATTTATACACGTTACCGTTCCGGCTTAAGGACTAATGTGCTTCTCCGCAACTACTGATCGATTATCTTTTTACGTGATGTTTTGCATTCTCTATTACCACTGCGCCCCCTCCCCTCCTCCCTAAATATTCCCCACGCGAAACATTTTTCCGTCGACGGAACAAACAGTAACAGTTCCGTGATTCTCGACTCGTCAGTATTAATTTTAACTGAACTGCGGCGTTGCAAGACTTAAAAAAACATGTATTCCCTTATAAAAATAGGACTGTAACAGGATCTTGCATTCGGTCTTTTTCCTTAGAGAACAATACCGTGGGATCGATGAACTTTCGCCATACAGGAAATATTGTAAAAACTGAAGGATATCTGTGCTACCGGCAAAATTTTAATTAGCATAGAGGTGTTTTGTTACAACGATCGGGGGCAATGTTACATTATATATTTTTGACAACCAAAATTAAAAAGTTCTTGCAAATTGCGAATAAGTATGTAAATTTCTGAGACTTAGGTAGGAATTCTGATTTACTTGGTCGACCCATTATAAATTCAAGAATTTTTGCATAAAATACGCGGGATTGAAATTAATAAAAAGGATCCGACTACTTTTAACTGATTGGAATACTGATGATACTTGATTTCTTAAGTACTAAATTTTCGATCGATTTGCTTGAATAAAGAGAGCAACTCTGAATTCAGTAATTTATGTTGCATTTTCATCTTCAGAATTTGATCTTTGGGTTCCAACCACCTACACAAGGTTCACTCATTGGTACGACCGATTCATTGCTAGCTAACCAGAGATGTAATCTATAGGTCGAATGGGTTCAAATCACCTAGGCAACTAAACCAACTCCAAAGCAGTGCATAAAGTATCACGCAAGCATGAAGGTTGAAGGCGCTCAAAAACTGAGATCAAATCAATCAGAGGTGTTCTTGCGATAAACTGATTTTCTTTTTGAATTTAGGAGTTTGGTTGTTTACAAACTGAAATATCAGGGTGTCTGCTAAAACAGGCTGGCCAAAGATTAGTACTTGTACGGTACTTTTTCAGTCCAATCCTGAGAAATTCAGTATTTCCTCAGCGGGAAAATTCAGTACTTGTTCAGTACCTCCAATTTACGAAATTCGGAAACTTTAAAAAATTTGAATTCCTAGCTCAAATTGCGACAAAAATGAAAAAAAAAAATCCGAACCTTCTTCCGGAATTTTCGCACTTTTTCAGTACTTCCGGACCGCCCTTAAAAAATCAGTACTATTTCCGGACTTCCCGAAAGTTCCGGACTTGTAGACACCCTGACTATTCATCTGTCTCTGAATTTAATCTCTCAGTTCTAAAACGACCCAACTCGGGTTTTAGACGATGTTATATTTTTGCGTAAAAACGCTCCTTCTCTGGCCGTTGCGCAGTTTTTGTCATCTCCTGAAAAATTTAATTTTTCCGGGATGGGTCGTTTTCGAACCGAGGGATTCAATTTGTCTTGTCACTTTCTCGTGGGTTGCAGACGAGACAAAGGCGTTTCCGGTTGAGCGAGGCAACCCTGCTCGGTACAACACGGCGAAACAAGAGGAGGGTAACACTGTTACTGTTGGTCTGGGAGCTACGGCGGACCTTTAACGAGCTCCCGGGCCAGATTACGATTAGCTGGAGCATAGGAGCATACGCGGTGAGCAATGAGCAGCAAGCGCATAAGCAGAGCCATACGGCGGCGGCACGAAGCACGACGTTGCTTTCTAAACAAACCTACAAATGTAGCCCGGACGGAACACAGTTGCACTTATTAACGGCGTCCCACACAGCACACACTCCATGCGGGTTGGGGCTAATTCAGCGAAAAAAGGCGTTGTTGCGGTATCCCATTGCAGATTGATAAGAGCACTTTCTAAACGAGGCTGCTTTCTTCGCGAAAGGGAAACGACCTACTCGGAAAATGGTGCAATTGGGTCGGCCTTCCTGAGTTGCTTCCAGACAGAAAAAGTTTGTGACGTAGCCAACGCAACGTAAGTTAAAAATCAGTATACAGCTGAAAATTTCAATACAGAGGGCAAAAGTTCAGGAGGGCATCCTAAAACGCGTCTGCAGTTGCCTTCCTGAATGGTCGTGATTTGTGTTGCACCAAACAGCATATCGTCACCTTCCAGGCAAAGTATCACAAGCGCCATGCGACGTTTAAAAATTTCCGCCGCCATTTTATTTCTTTACTGAGAAATTGTTGGTTGAATCTGTTTGGAAATTTCACTAAATTTTATCGGCAGCACAAAGAAAATTCAGTGAAATTTTCGGACAGCTTCGTTGAACAATTTCTCTGTAAAAAAATAAAATGGTGGCGGAAATTTTTAAACGTCGCATGGCGCTTGTGATACTTTGCCTGGAAGGTGACGATATCTCTTTGCGGGGAAATTGTGCTCATATAAGATTTTTCCCTCTGTATTGAGATTTTCAGCTTTATGACTACGTCACCAACTTTTCCTGTCTAAATGACGCGTGCGTCTACTGCAATCAGTTTGTAACAATGCTTACGATGACGTCTCGATACGTGTGAATATTATAAAGAGCATGATGGGAACTAGCCGTGGTAAGTGAATGAATGTGCAAAGGTACGCTCTTCCCCGATTCCACCTGAAATTTTCTAAATGATTTACAGTCGCGATGGAAACAGGATTTCAATTTTGCAATATTCGATTATTATTCGTTCTTTTTCCCCCTGGGCGAATTTCCTAACAAGACTAAAACGGCAGCAGCATTGCGAGTTCACGCCTCCTGCCATCGCGCCTTCAATTTTGCAGATATGCATCACGGACATCCATCAAGCACGAATAGTTGTATATCTGCGCCGCGCCGCCATCAACGCGCATCCTGTCTCTTGAGCTCTTTCCATATTGTGTTTGTTTCCGTGTGTCTTATTTTAGTGGCGCTTTCAGGGCTACGTGAGCAACACAGCCGTAGTTAGGAGAGACGCAATTGGGCCTCGTTATTGAACTGTTCTCCCGAATCTGAGAGACACTTCATCGGCAAAAAAAAGCGGAGGATTGCAAGTTCACCTCGCACGCCATCGCGCCTTCAATTTTGCGGACGCAAAACGGACATCCATCAAGTACGAATAGTTGTATCTCTGCGCCGTTAGCAAGTTAAGAGGAAAATGTGAATCCCACGGTATCGCTGCTAATAAAAATCGAACTTCGATACACTGTATTGCTTTTCATTAAAGGCAGTGTAAAATATCGATGAGACCGTGATAGAAAGACCCGTAGCCCATGCGTGATGAACTTGGCACGTAGGTGAGTACTGAGTACATCGATGACTCCGGTGTTGAACGGTGAGCTCGCCAGCACTAGTCACAGCCTCACGTGTCAATAATGGTGAATGTGAGTGCGACATTGAAGCTCGTGCACAATCGAAACGTGATGAGATGGGGCTGCGCCACGCCATCGCGATCGGTGCAGATTAAAAGCGAGCATTCTTTCGGGCCCGGCTCTTGGTGTTGCTGTTCTGCACGATGGCATCATTTCGTCGCAGGCGGTAACCAATCTGTGCTCAGGTGTCGCAAAACAAAGCTGCCATAGCTTAAAAGAGGAGACAAAAACTCCCACATGTGATGCTGTGCTCAGAAATAACGCCGAATAATCCTCCAGACGATACAAGCCAATTTGCTTCGACAATTGAACGTATTTATGTTAAAAGGAACAATGTGCACAGGGTTTCGATGCAATCTAGTTCCTTGTAGCAAGAGACGATTCTCTTTGATAAAGAAATATTTTTTTTTAAAAAAATCTGTATAGTTCAAGACTTCATATTTTTGGAATGCAACCATTGAACCAAACTCAACTCCAACTTTAAATGTCAAACTCCAATCGCGTTTTTACATATTTGGGCACGCTTTGACCAAAAATGCTTAGCGACTTTATTTTTTCTCTATCAATAACTTGATTTTGAAATTCAGTGGGCTAAGGTATCTTTCCCTGTGAACGATCGAAAATGAAACGTGAAAATCTAATAAAAAAAGAAAAAAAAAAAAAAAAAAAAAAAAAAAAAAAAAATCCAACTACATTAAAAAATTTACAAAAATTGTAAGTACACGCAGAACATCTTAAAGGATATTTGAATTCTTTATTTTCAAGCATGCATTACTAATAAACACGAGTTTCTGACAACACGTCCATAACACTTTCGGATCCACCCGTCAACACTAGAGTCCCTTTATACTGTGAGTCAAGACAATTCGGCTCATGGATGTCACAAACGGGAATAAAGATTACAGAAATTGAACGTTTTTCGTAATCTTTGATCGGCCCATTCTCAAATGCCTTTCTCCGTTCCTCCTCTCATTCCGTTTGTTCCTTGCCGAACCCATAATTCCCTGGTCCATTCTAGATTATAATCTTTGCAATTGGTGAAAATGTAATCTTTATTCCCGTTTGTGACACTGTGGAGGCCTAAAATACGGGAACCAATCAGAAATGGATTCAAATTGTCTTGACTCTCAGTATAAAGGGACTCTAGTCAACACCAACAACGCGAAGCAAGGGCCCACGAGAGGAGCTGGAAGTAAAATTTCCGTGGAAACGCGCGGCGTATTTTCGGAATCAACGGCCGCGGAACCAAAGCATATAATTAATACGTCACACCTCGGTCGCGATAACTTTCAGCGATGGCTCGGATACACGTTCTCAAAACCAACAGCGGCCCCCGACGCAACGCTGACGTCGACGGATGCCGAACGCAGCGGAATACCCGCCGTCCCGACGTCGGCAGACGCCCTCTCCCATTCCGACAGGCAACCAGGTGCGTAAAATCGTGCGCCGGTTAAACGCTCGACGATCGTTGGTCGTAAGTGATGAGATCCGCTCTGCGTGCCATCCTCGGGAAAAACCGCGTATCGACTTTCAGAGGTTGCCAAACTTATCCAGATGGCGAGTGGTTCCGTTCGTTTTTGCATCAAGAGGAGGCGTTCAGTTGCATTAGAGTCCCTTCATACTGAGAGTCAAGACATTTCGGCTCATGGATGTCACAAACGGGAATAAAGATTACAGAAATTGAACGTTTTTCGTAATCTTTGATCGGCCCATTCTCAAATGCCTTCCTCCGTTCCTCCTCTCATTCCGTTTGTTCCTTGCCGAACCCGTAATTCCCTGGTCCATTCCAGATTATGATCTTTGCAATTGGTGAAAATGTAATCTTTATTCCCGTTTGTGACACTGTGGAGGCCTAAAATACGGGAACCAATCAGAAATGGATTCAAATTGTCTTGACTCTCAGAATAAAAGGACCCTAAGTTGCATAAAGAATTTGAACGAAAAAAAGTCTCTTGGAGCCAGAGTCCAGACTCTTATGAAAGTCGACAACAAAAACTATTCTTGCTTCAATCGAATTTTTTCTTCGTCAAAAGCAAATCCGCTTATATTGAGACGCTTGGCTCTGAATTCAATCAAAAACCCAATTGAATCAAGAAAATATTGTACTGTTAAAATTTTTGAGAGTCTGAAGTCTAGAACCAAGAGGCTTTTTTGCAGTGAAAGCTTGATGTAGTTTGCAGTATGTTTCGAAAAAAAAAAAAATCAGTAATGGGAATAATTGTTAAAACATAGATTTTAAAGTAAGTAAATGCCTGTCAGTATCGCCTTGAGACGTCGTCTGACCGCCTTTTCCATTTTAATACATGTATTTCAGCAGATTCGGTAATTTTGTTATAATTATGTCCTCCAATAATTGTTCAATTTAGAAACCAAGGATATCCTTTTGCTAAGTTCTCTCAGTGGTTTCATCGACAAAACATGAAATTCACCAAATTCCTGACACTTGTAAATTCTCTGAATTTGACAGCTCAAAAACGTTCATAGCTTTTTCTCGAAACTACTTTTTTCAAACTGCAAACATTAAATTATCATAGCTCCAGTTCAGTCTCAGTCCAATATTTTTCAGCGCTCAAGAGACAAAATCGTAGAACACTCAAATACTCACAACTTGACTTTTGACACAAGTTCATAGCTCTGTGTTCGAGTATTGATTATTCAATTTTGAATCTTTGTGGACGGAAGTCCTTTTCTCATAATCATTCAAAAATAAATATTTTGTTGAAGAAAGATGTGGCAGCGTTTGAAATTTCATACGGCGTTCTTGCTTAGTGCGATGGAGCTGGAAGCTTCACTGCGAGCACAACCGGGTCACGGCGTGTGAAAGATCGGACTCTCTCGCCTGTCAAAACATCGCTCCGCCGTGTTAAAGCGTGCGCGACAGTGTGATGTATGCGTGGCCTCTTAAGTCAAAACCACGTATCGTAACACCTCAAAAGCGCCAACTCAGAGCGCTGGACTTGGTATCTGTGCTTGATACTAGACTCTGCGATCGAATAAAAGGCGGCCCATAAATGGCAATCGACAAAACCGCCTAAGTGAAACCTCAATATTCCAATCCGAGGTTTAGAATCGGAACTCTATGATGGTTAGGTTCGAAACTCAGCGTAAGATTCTAGTAGAAGGCCCCCCTGGCCGCTACACGGCCCGAAATCCAGTGGGCCTTTCGAGCTTTTAACACTCTGTTGGGTGGGCGACGATATGAGATAATTTGAATATTTGAAGTAAGTCACCCCATGTATAGATTATCCAAGTTTATGGAGATTGGCCCGTAGAGTTCTAAAGAAGTGTACAAGTTGTGGCCAGTAAAACTTTAAAAATTAATCCTAAAAAAGGCCCGAAAAAATTATTCACCGCAAACAAAATATTCAGAAAAATGTATGCTTTAAACGAATTTTAACGCAGGTGTGTACCTGCATTAAATTTTGTCAAAGTCATGGAATTATTTTTAGGCTTGCAATTTACATTTAATGCGAGGAAAAATTCTTTCAAACTCTTTTTAGGATGAATTTTTCGATTTACACTATCCATAAGCTAGACACGTATCTAGAACTCTACTGGACCATTCTCCATAACCTTGAAAACTCTACATATGAGCAGACTCCGAAAATTCAAATTAAGTTTATCAGTTTTTATCGTCCCCTAGTTGGGTTTAAAATTACTTTTTGTAAGTGCAATTTATATTTTTTGCGGTCAAAAATTTTTTCACTCCCTCCTCAGGATCTACTTGTAAAAGTCGTGTTCTGCGACCTCCTAGATCCGCCGTAAACTCAATAAAACCAAAAGAAGCGGATTATAGAAAAGAGCTGTGCAAGATCGACTAGGTGTACAACCCAAAGTGTCTCCACGCGCAATAATTTTCTCGCTTCATTCACTCGCACCTCGCAAAAAGCGCGAAGCAACTAGCACGTAAAATCGCGATCAAGATATCCTGACCTATTACACCAGGCTAGCTGGAAGTTCATGTCCGCGAGGCAAGGCGCGAAATGGGCACTGAAGAGACATTGAGATGGGGTTCGCGAATGGTCGATTCGTCCGCGTGCTCCATAAATCGTGATCGGGTTGGCTCATGAGGTGGCGAATCGACGCACGCCCTTCTCCGAGTCACCTCATGAACGGATAATGACAGGACTCGACGTCGCCGCTCAATGGCCAATAGACACGCAGCTAATGTAACCTGCCTAATGAAATAATAATCGGCTGCGATCTGATCCACTCGCGGCCTGTCAGCCGGATACCCCGGAGGCTCTTTCGCTGAATTGAGAGGATGATGTGAACACAGCCCAATCTAATGTTCTAAATGGAGTTCATTTTGCAATTTGGGAAGATGATTTGTGATGTGCAAATATTTAGGCTAGAAGGAACTAGAGGCATGAGGGAAAGATGGGGTGTGCTCGTAAAAGCTGTATGAGAAAAAATGTAAAAGTGGGCGTGATTCATATTGGTAAAATGGAAAAGTGGGAATTTACATTAGGAGCTAATCGCAAAACGAACTAATCGTCAAAACATGATAACTCATGAGCTATGTGCATATGAAAAGAACATTGTGAACAAGGCTCATGAGTTAAAGAGCCGCGTCGTCGACGTCAACGTTGCTGGTGCTCTGTAATTCTCATACGGTGTTTTTCTTTAGCACGGCAGTAATATAGATCGGTGCTTTTGTGGGTAAATCAGAAATATTAGTTCTTTAGCACCAAATATAATTGTATAGATACAATTTTATGCGTTTGGGGATGAGCAAATACGGTTTATCCAGAAACCCAGAGTTTTCGGTTTATTGTTGGGCGTACGAAAAGTTTTTGGTGATGGTGACCAAAGTTTTTGATGGCATCGAGATTTGTAGATTTTTCTGAGGACTTCAATTATCTTATCTGAACCGATGTTTGGCTTCCTCAACCGAATCTTTGGTTTAAAGAACGGTTCATCTTCAAATTCGTTCCTAATCTCTGCTCGATCGTATCTTCGTTTGAGCCGAGTGTTTCAGTGACCGTTCCGCACTTGTGACCCCATGCTCTCAAAAGCGGGAGAAGTGGGCTGGGACTTTACTGCTCGCTGCGATGCAACCGCTGAAATACGTGTGTATTGTTTCGTGTGTACCTAATTTTGGGCCATATAATTGTCAAGCCAACTTTACAGCCAGGCCCAAACAATTGTTCCGACGCTGCGCTCGCTTGCACTTCCAGTTTTTAGACTTGTTCCGTTTCCCGCTTCCGTTACACTTATTTTACACCGTTGCCGATTCATGCTCCTCTGCTCTGGAAGTGGACCGATTGATCAAGATTTGTCGTTTTGTTAGAGAACGAACCAAAGCCCAAAGCTATAAACGCACCCCCCCCCCTCTTTACCCGATTTTCCGGGTGATCCATTGACATTTCATTTTAGAATCTCCTGATATTTTCCTGATTTTTTACACGAATAAAGTGACAATCGCTTGATTTCACGAACCAACATATTTGATCAATTGAATCAAATGTTTCACTTGTGCATGTGCTAAACTGCGTGTAGTCGGAAAACGCTTGACACACTCAGAATTTCCTGATCCCAGACCAATGTTCCTAATATTTTCCTGATGACATCGAATTTCCTGATATTTTCCAGTTTATATTGACGGTGAAGACCCTGGGTACTGACTCCTATCTTCGTAAAACACTACAGTGTAAAATTTTAAGATAAGAACCTAGATTCTTCAATTTAAAATGCACATAACTGCCACCGTTTTCAGTTCGTCTAAAGTATATGCGTACCATCTGTCAGAACCGCAATCCCGAAATCCCCCCATCCCCCGGCCGGCCCTAGCGGTTTCACCATTCATAGCCTAGCGAAACTATCTTATCTCGGGTGCAATAAACAAAATTGTATCAGGAAACGGCGAGTACACTGCGTCGAGGCGCGCCGAGCCGAAGAGACAATTAAAATTTTAATTAGACGTTTATGATTCGAGCGCGGGGCCTAGAAAGTCCACCAATAAACCCGCACGCGAACTGAAAACCGAACCGAACGCGCGCTGTTTGCTCGTCTGCGGCCGGATTTTCATCTTTTCCCCGGTTTTAATTATTTCGATTTTCGGTTTCGGACGATGAGAGTGAAAGTGACGGAGGCTGCGTAACGCTGAGCCCATCTCCAACTTCGTTTATTAGTTTTAATGGGGGTGGGGGGTGGGGGTTCTTGCAACCGTGATCCCGAGTGAAAGGTGATGGACGGCCGGTGGAGTGGAAGTCGCATTCCGGAAAACAATTATCCGGGCTGCTATTTGCATGGTATGGCTCCCAATCGCGTGGCGTGCTTCACAATGTATCGATTGATCCTCCATTCAAACCAATGGAAAAGAATCGATTGACCGGGCGTTCGCAACGAACAATTTAATAATCGATGTTTTACTATTGACTTATTGATTTAAATGGGGAAATAATCAACGATCGATAATTTATCATTTCCGCCTCGTCACTGGGCTTGGAAATGGTATCGACGGGAAATTTTATTCAAAGGACGACGGACCGGTCTTATGGGAAAAGTGGGCCCGGTTAAATCGGCTGGCGTTTTGATATGTTGTAGGTCTTAACCTACTGATCAAAAGTGTCAAAGGGCATTTCTCCCTATCTCGAAGTTTTACCCCTCATTTTGGGGGTCAAAGTTGCCAATTCGGCGTATAATTCGCAGTTTTGACACCCAGGTTTATTGGTCGCCTATGAGATTCTTTGATGGTTTCTTGAGTCTTTTGTATCCTCTGAATAGGCTAGAGACCATCCGAACTCAAAAACTGACAATTTTGCCTCATGGGGAAGGGGAGGGGGGTGTGTTCACGCCACCGATTTCAGAGTCGGCGAGCCGCATTAAACCGATTCTTTCGCCATGTTTTGGAGAATTTTTTATGCAAATGATTGCGACTG
>NW_017547098.1:5691827-5799472 GCF_001854935.1 Bemisia tabaci
AGCTAAAACGACCCTCGGAATTATGTATGAGTGATGGTGGTGGTAAAAAATGTCACTATACTAGTGTCAGTGCCACACTGACCTATGCTGAGAGATCTTATTGCAAGGGAGAGTGCGGATTGAGAAACCTCCTTTCTCATACAGCATATTCCGTGCCCCATCTCAGTCGACACTTCGAAATGCAGTCTGTTTCATTGGGATAGAAAAAAAACTCCAAAACATGACAAAATCATCGGTTTGATGCAACTCGCGAGAGCTAGTTTCGCTGCCCGAGTTCGGTCGGCTTTTCGGCCCAGTTTTCGCCTGGGGGGGGGGGGGGGGACGGGGAGGTATATTTTGAGCTGCATCTTAGTAGGCCTTTCAAGAAGCAGCCTGAGTCATTTGCAAAAAAGTTCTCCAAAACATAATAGAAGCATCGGTTTGATCCGACCCGCGCAAGCCAGTCACGCTGCTCGAGTTCGGTCGCACCCCCCCCCTCCCGCCCGGGGGTATATTCTGAGCTGCATCTTAGTCGACCTTTCAAGATGCAGTCGCAATCATTTGCATAAAAAATTCTCCAAAACATGGCGAAAGAATCGGTATAATGCGGCTCGCCGACTCTGAAATCGGTGGCGTGAACACACCCCCTTCCCCTTCCCCATGAGGCAAAATTGTCAGTTTTTGAGTTCGGATGATCTCTAGCCTATTCAGATGATACAAAAGACTCAAGAAACCATCAAAGAATCTCATAGGCGACCAATAAACCTGGGTGTCAAAACTGCCAATTATACGCCGAATTGGCAACTTTGACCCCCAAAATGGGGGGTAAAACTTCGAGATAGGGAGAAATGCCCTTTGACACTTTCGATCAGTAGGTTAAGACCTACAACATATCAAAACGCCAGCCGATTTAACCGGGCCCACTTTTCCCATAAGACCGGTCCGTCGTCCTTTAAAGAGAAATGCATTTATCTACAACTGTTCAGAAAAAAAGAAAAATCCCGGACCTTATTTGACCTTTCCTTTCCTGGAGAAAAATAACCCGCAACGCATCTACAGGAACCTTCTAATATTTTCCTCATTGGCTGTCTTCTTGAGATAACATGAATTTCCGTTGTTTCGATCGAATTTTGATTGCCATCTCAACAATTTTGGTTATGCCAAGATGAAATCTGGCGGAAAAGATTATACAAACACCCCAGTTGCCTACACCGAAAATAATAGACAGACTGCCAATGTGTTGGAATCACCTTTCCACATTTGGTTAAAGGATATTCTTTTTAAGTATTTGAAGGAGCGTGACCTTTCGTCGCCCCTCTGACTATCTCAATATCCACGTGATCTCAGTTTCGCAAATAAATCCATGCTCCCCTGGGGCTCATATGGAAATCGAGATTCACTTTCACGCCAGAGGAGCGCCGATCTACGGTGATACCACTATTCGACCACGTGGGAGCTCGGGTTGCCTACACTAACGGTTGAAGGCGAACTGACACGGCGTTGGAGTCACCTTTTCCCGTTCGGTCAAAAGGTATTTATTGTGCGTGCTCCAGGTAGGCGTATACCATTTCACGATGATTAATAGAAAATTACTGATGTTTAATTTTGCTTTATTTCACATAATTTTCTGGCTGTAAGGATCATGTCGTAGCGCACCCTCATACACGCTAGTTAACTTCAAACTTGAAAAGAAGATTTTTGACGTTTGGGTTCACGGACGCCACACTTGAAGCATCTCTGCACACTTTTACACCTCGGAAAAATAGTCGAAAATCGTATTCTCCTCATTTGAATGGCAAAGGACGATATAAGAATAAATGACAAACGGCATCTATTCATTTGAAAACAGCTCCAGGATGGATGGCAAGCATTCCACGGCCGTATGCATCTCTCGGTTGTTTGACGTCACGAGCATTAGTCTTCTCTCATGAAGGGGTCAAAGCCGACTGCCACACATGTTTCCTCTCTGCATGACTCAATTCCACACGCCTCGCGCCGCGCCGGGTAACGGCCATTTGCAGCCACTAGTACGCTGATGTCAGATTCCCATACGTATGAACGTGGCCCCGGTTAGAGCTGCGGTCCCCAACTTTTTTGGAAATCATCATTTTTGTGGGTTTTCTGTACGGTTAGAGATTCCAAACTTATGGCAGCAACCCCCTTCCCCATAATTCCAGCGGGGTAGGCCTCACTCTCAGGCCCGCCACAAGGGGGGGGATACTGGGTCCTTGGTACCGGGGCCCGGGCCCTGGAGGGGCCCGTGACGCAGGTGACAAACCACTACGAATTCATGTGTAACCCTTGTCTCGTAGGGAAAAGTGAAAAAATTACCCTAAAAATTCCGCAAAAGATGAATAAAGTTTCAAAAACACGCTAGGGCACTATAGATTTCTCTTACTTTTTTAGAGATTTTCAAGATTTTGAGTATATGTAGAATGCTATTTTTAGTAACTGTGTTTCTTTTTCTTCCGTTGTCGGATGCTAAGAGGATCCTTTCTGGGCATCCTCGACTTCAATGGCTTAACTGTCTTGCCATAGACGTACGAAAGGGGAGTCCAGGGGGGCCCGGCTCCCCATAGAATTGAAAATTATCATCTGCCCCCTCAAAAAAAAATTGATAGATGTTTTGAATTGCAACAATTCGAAAGTTTTTGGTGCTGAAAGTAAACAAAAAGGCGTAATTATACTGCAGAAATTGATGGAAAATCTCCATCATAAGAGCTTCATAATGCGTCCAAATAGATTTAAAATTTCAAAAATTTCCCGGGGGAGGCCCCCCGGATCCCCCCCCCCTGTGCTAGGGGCCCGGGCCAGAAAATTGGTACCAGGGCCCGAGATGGGATGTGGCGGGCCTGCTCACTCTACCGGTTACAGTATACACTCTGTCTTTCTATGCATTCACTTATAGTTGATGGAAAATTCGCACAAAAATTTTTTACTGCTTCTTCTCGGAGTGTTTACAAGGCTGATTTCGCGATTATTTTTAAAAAAGAAAATTGATACAAAAAAAGAGTCATATAAAAATAGACTTAAAAAAGAGAAAATACACCGACTAGGGACGTCAACTAGAGATATGTTCTTTGAACACATGTATTTCAGCAAATTAGATAATTCCTCATATCATTTCCAATAAATGTTCGTATAATGAACCAGTGGTATCCTCGTGCTCAGTTCACTCGGTGGTTTCCACTGAACCGCGAAATTCATCTTTCAGACACCTGTAAATTCGCCATTCAGATCAAATGAGATAATCAGGGTCAAAATGTATGTTTTGAGTTATGAATGACGGCATTTAGTAAAATACTTTGAATTAGATTCACTCATTTAATGCTGGGAAGTAAATATTGTTATCACGGAGAAAAACGCTTTAGTTCAAACAGAGCATCGAAATTTTTGGATTGTGTAACAGAAGTTTTCGATCGTGGGTACCAAACTTTCGTTCAGGGAACCAAAGTTTCTGTTATGAGGTACTTCGTCGGTGACTTCGGTTGCTGGAACTATAATTCAGTCTCTACAACCGAGAACTTCGGACACACAGACAGAAAACGTTTATATTCAAAATTGGCAAGGCGTGAATGATCGATTATCGATATCTCGCTATTTGAAGCTATGGTAAAGAATCGAATTTTAAGGTGTTCGTGGAGGACACCCTGTTTATCGACCCTTCTCGATAGGTTTCAATGGCAGATCAATCGATGTATCGCAAGGTACGTCACGCCGGTGATCTTCAATATGAACTGAAATTCGGTCCAAGTGACCGAAACTTTTTTGGTTATGATACCACGATATGGGGCGCTTAAAAATGCGGAAATAGTACGATTTCAGTGTGAAATTGGCAGCTTTGCAGTTGATGACGAGCTCGACCTCCTTGATGCATTATGGGTAATGCGGTATGGACAGCCATGAATGAACTACTTAAGGATGGCGAGCTACTCACAATCGGACTACCCAGAACTGAATTAGACGTAATCTTCTCAGCGACTTCCGTCACGATTGCCGATTCTTTCTCTCTCCTCCTCTGTCTCTATCTTTCCTCAGCTCGTTAATCACGAAAAAGGTGACGGAAAAAGAATCGACTGTTGTGCCACATCTGCCTCGATTCAGTTTATTAGAATTAAAAAGTGTATACTGCAAGAAGATGCATCGCGACATGGTGTGAAGAAAGTGCTTAGTTTTCCCGAGTTTTTTGGTTTAGCCGAGAAAGTGCTTAGTTTTCGTGTTAGAGGTGAAACGTAATGATTTAAGAAATAGTAGAGTTGTACAATTTATGAGAGATTCGATACAAATATGGCCGAGGAAAAACATATCGGACCAAAATATTACAAAAGAAGTAAATGGTGCTGTTACTTGGAGGGGTCCGTGTTCCCGGACACTTTCGCAAAAAAACGAAGTTCAAAAATACATGCACATACATACATACTCCTTGGTGCTCTATGACACCTAACCAAAACCTAAAAAAATTTTAAAAAATATCGAAATAAATCGGCGCAGTGACGGTTTGAAGTTTCCAGCTTTCAGATGAAGAAAAAACATGGTTTTGAAAAAAAAATCTATTTGTTATAATCCGCTTTTTGGACTGATACGACACAGTTTGATCCTCGTAAAAACTGAATTTTTAGAGTCAATTTTGCAACCCTGGGAAGTGGATACGTTCTTGTATATGAGAGACATCGGGCTACCTCGAAAATGAAAAAGACAACTCGTTCATATTTTAAAATAATCCTTGGGATTTTCCGTCAAAAACTCAAATTTCTCTTTTTGACTCAATTCAAGTGAAGTCGCTTCCTGTAAAAATTTGTTCCGTTCTTTAAAGTCCCTTTCTCCTCTAAAGTCAGAAATAGTGTCTTAAGTAACTTTATATGAGAATTAGGAGCTAACTATCAGTACGAGCCCATAAGGATTGACGATAATTCTGTCCCTTTCATAGGCGGATCCAGCCACTTCGATCGGAGGAGGCGGGGGGTCTGGGGGTCGGGGAGGGGGGGCTTCTCTCCGAGAATTTTCGAAGTTTTCGTGCACCTAACATCCACTTGAATTCAAACTCGTGATTAATAATTATCAAATGTAAGCGTATTCTACCATCTTCTTCCCTTCGTTCTTTCCTTCTATCTTTCTTCTTTCCTGTTTTCTTCCTCCTTATTTCGGTCAAACGGGAAGAACGGATACGACGTGCGCCCCCTCCGTCCCCCCTTGGATCCGCCTAGGGTCTCTTTTCTAATTTAAACACTCTGGCAACACTGCGAAGGGGCATTAAGAAAGACTTAACTGTGAGAATTATTACTCCGCGAAGTGGAAGCTCGCAGCAGCTTGACACGAATCAAGTTCAAGGTTTTTCGCCGACTGCCCGGGCCCCGGGGGTCAACAAACCCCCCGCCAAAGTGCCCCCTCGAGGGGCCGGGCTCTCTTAACAAACACTCGGCGGGGGGAGCCGCGCTGAAAAGAAAGGACAGCGTAATAATGGCGCAAATTAAAGCACTTAGTTGATCAGCAACTGAGTGGCCGCGATGCTCCCCGACATTATCTGTCTTGGCAGCGGTTGCGCTGTTGCTCGGGAGAGACAGGAGTTTTAAATTGCGAGGGTACGAGCTTAGAACATGCGTAAAAACATGCGTTTCGATTTACAATGTTGCAACTTTCACATGCATCTCTCTGTTCGACCCCCATCAATTTTCGAGATTTCCTGGAGGGCACACATCAGCATTGTGGGCGCGGGGTCTACAGGGGGGCTGAAAAAGAGGGGAGGAGGGTTTATTCTAATCTGAGGTTGTACTGAAAACCCTTATATTTTTCAAATTTAAGTTATAGGGGTCAAAAATACAATTAGTGAACTTTTAAAAACAGACAATGGAAATTGAAATTTTTGAACGCCCATCCCAACTCCGGTCTTGGGAAAATACTACCAGAGGGGCAAACTAGCTGATATTCAGATTAGGGGAAAAAGAGATACTTTCACCCAAAAGAGAGCTTCGGTCAAATCGGGTCGAAACTTTATTACTAAGTAACCTGGTCAAGGTTTGTTTTTTCATGTTCATGGTCAGATAAGGGACGGGGTAAGCAGGAATCAAGATGAAAGCAGGGCTGGAGAGTACACAAGAGCACGCAGCATCTTATGGATCATTGCAGTGTTTCAAAACTCATCTCCTATTTTAATTTGTTAGGAGGAAACCAAATAACGTCCCCATTCGAAAATTGCTGCAAATTTTCATGCCGATACGAAAGTTAGGTACTTCCATAGAATTTTAAGCGAATATGTTAGTTGGTTTCCTTCCAAAACTTTAAAATGGGCGATGAAATTTCGAAACACCCTAACGAGTTTGCCTCTGTAATAGAAAAAGCTCAGAAAAAGCTCACATTTTAACCCTGAATGAACACCTTTATCTTTTCAGCTACCAATAAAAAAAATAACTTGTCAATTTAGGGAGCCATGAAGTAATCCCAAACAATGATCGATAATGCGATCAGCTGGTCATTCCTCCTACTCCTTTCTCTCAATCAGAGCATAAATCAGGATAAGGTCCATTATGATGACGTGATAACGAGGCAAAGCCTATCAAAATCGCATGTCAGTCGGCAGTCAAGCCCGATTCACGCTCCGTGGCTCCGGAGCGCACCAGCGCAATTCGGCGATTTATTTTGCTCTCTCCGGTTGCGGCTAGGTGGCGCTGCGAACCGCGGCGTAATTACCGTCGCGATAATTAAGTCATTCTCAGCGCACGCCCTGAGACGCAGTGTGACCGACGTAATGAGAGGACACGACACGCACAGAGTTCAAAGATGAGAAGATGATAGAGGAGCTCGGAGAAAGAGGCTGGAAAGTGACAAAAATTGACTCTACGCACTTCCTGGTGTAATTTGGTGAGTTTTTCGTTCCATGAGTGCCATTCTTCATGCAAAAAGGTGATTTGATGAAAAAACCAAAAAGAGAAGTTCTTTACTGCGAAAAGTAGTCCAATTGATAGCAGAGGTATCGGTATTTACTTTTGGGATAGCCTGCATAATGCTTCTGTCGCTTCACACAGGTAAGATACTTGTGAGATTTCTTATGAAACACACAAGTACAATTTTTGTGTGGTAACGTTCCTGAAAGGAATGCTGTGAGAAGAACTCGATATTTTATGCAAGGAATGAAATTTAAATAGCCCAGAGATATGATCAAACTCATGGTTCAAAATTCCGATTGCACTAATAGAGCTTTTAATGTAAATATAGATGCATAAATTAAGTTTCAGATTTACTCACGGATATCTATCCTGAGGACGCACGCAGGATAATTGAATGAAAACGTGTTTTTGCCACATACCTGAAACAAAATAAAGATAAAGAATAATCATTAAATTCTTCGGGAATTTAAAGAGACGCCTAGGGTACAATCTTCGAAAAAAAAGCAAAACAAGTGTAGATGATTTGCATGCATCATAAATAAGGAACGTGGTAAAGCTACAAGGACAAATACCCTCACGACTCAAGTACATCACGTTTAAAAGCCATAAAGGCATAAAAGTTAGGAAACAACTTTATTGTGACCGTTAAACGTTGCCAAATTGGTATTAGGTGCCGCGAAATGAATAGTCCTTAAAACATCGGGTCATGATCTTGGTCGTCCATAGGAAACCTTTAATATAGCATCACAAAAAGGTCTTTTTATGCTGTAAACTTTAGTAATTTTCGATTAAATTCAGATCCTTGTAAATGATTGCAAAGATATGCCTGAGAAATAAAAAAAGTAAAACAGAAAATACTTTGCGGGTTTTGCAAACTTCAAGGTATCTCTCGCATTATTATCATTATAACCCCTCGACAGGATCCTTCTCCAAAGTACTGATAAATTTCACTCGAGCAGGTTTGCATAAAATGTTTTTTTATGTTTTTTTAAATGCTTTTTTATGATGCTACGTAAAAGGCTTCCTTAAATCTTCCTTAACCACAATGTAAACCATACGAGGTCTCTTCGTGGAGAGGAGCTGCGTAAGAAATGATTACGAGTATAACTCTAAAAATGTATCGATGTGTTCGCGAAGGCGTGGAGTGCTTTGCGATATAAACCGATCTGCCATTTAAACCTATGGAAAATGATGAATAATGGGTTGTTCGCGACGGAACCTTTCATAATCGATTCCTAACCATAGCTTAAAATGGTGAAATACGCGGGGAAAAATACGGTAGTCGACACAACCAGCTGCTAGTTAAAAATGCGCCAGCTACTGTGCGATAGTTACGATAACTACCGCGTTGGAGGTCACAACTAACCCGGTGGTTACATCAACAACCATAGCCGCTGGTTGTGTCGACTACCCTATTTTTTCCGTGTATCGTTAATCTATATCATACATGCCTCGCCACTGTATGTTCGACGTGTTCTTCATAAAAAATTTTGATAAGGAAACAGATAAAGCGAGAGGAAGTGAAATTCAAATCTTGTGTCGTAGTTTATTCGCTTACATATTTAAGGTCATAAATTTTTCCCCGATGCGTTTTGTCGGCAATCTCTTGCTCCTCAGCAAGCCTAAGTCCAGGCCGGACGATTACTCAGAATCAGTAATTCCTACTCGACGCGTTGTACCTGCTCATTGCCGATTACTTCCCTGATGAGCCCCGACGTCCCAACAGTCAACAGGACGGACATGGACGCCCCTCGGGTTCATGGTTGGGTGGCGGCTAAGTGATTTGAATTACACACTGCTGGCGTGTGAAGTAGGTGGTCTGCCGGGAGATCGCCGCGTACTTATCCGGGCTCGATTTAGATCCTTATCCCAGCGCCTTCATAGGAGGGCATTATACAGATGTTTACAGGGGCCGAGGGGGGACGGACGGGGGGGGGGGGCTTTTCGAAGCTCCCGCGCGGAGGAGCACGCGAGACCCGAGTCGCCGCGGAAAATAAACGCGACCGCACGCGAACCAACAACACGCCGAACATCGAATCGTATTCGCGCGATTTGCGATGAGCCGTGGGCGACACGATGAGTTTAAATAAAAATTGGATGAAGTCTAAAATCTTGGAAAAAAGTACTTTTTTGCCTGTTTTTATACATTCAAATGTTTCGACGGTGTAAGTCCGCAACCAGGTTTCTCGATTTGCGACGTTGCAGACTTCCTCAGGAAACCTCCTCAGGGGCAATTATTATAAACTTCCGTGATTTTTCTTCCCCGTACAGAGGAAATTCTGGGAAAACCTCAAGGAGTAATGTCGAATTGTTCTCCCTTAAACAAATAAAATGGGAGCGGAGATTTTCAAACACCGCAAACGTGGTTATAAACTTACGCGGTCGCTTTAATTTGTTCCATATACAGTTAAATTTTTTTAGATGGCCTCACTTTACACAATCCTAGTTTGCCATCCACACGGATTCAGGCCCTACATGTAATTTTTGTTTTCAAAGTTTCGCATAAAAGAAGACGCTTAAGCCATTAAAAGTTCGAAAATGAGGACCCCGTCAGGATAGTAACGTTAGATCGTTAGAAGGTAACTTTGTTAGGGGCACAAGTTTTCAAAAAAGAAATTGAGCGAATTGATTTTTTTTCAATTTAAAAACAAGAAATTTCAATAATCAAGTCTCAATTTTAAAAATTGCTTCATACCGTTCCATGTGAAAAAGTCTGATAAAATAAATTATTTTTAGAATTAAAAGTTCCTGCCGAGAAATTGCCAAACTTCCTACACTTTCCTCTCATTACCTACATTCCAAAGATTGAATTTGGTATAATTTCCCGTAATCACAGAGAAATAAATAAAACTTTTATTTAGAGACAATCCTACAACAGTGTTGAAGAATTCCGACAACGAATAAAAAACATAGGAAATGCACGAAGGTAACCAATCGAATAAACCAATGAACATGCACATGCCGCAACAATTCGCTCATCATCATTAGCCTGTTCTCAACGTCAGCATAGGCAATAATTATCAGCCGCGAAACCTACACTTATGCAGGAACATTTAAATCCTATGAGAGGGGAAATCAGTGTGACTAACAAGACAGAATCAGCCTGTGGAGTAAACAAGGGGCAAAACTTTACCACCACTCAATTGTTATCCTTTATAAATTTGGTGCGCAAAACAGAATGCCTATCTACATGCCGTGCGTGGCGCTCTATAGACTATAGCCCCACGTAATTTTTAAGTGTCGACTGAAAGTAACTATCATCAAAATATCAAACAAATTAAGT
This sequence comes from Bemisia tabaci, assembly GCF_001854935.1. Taxonomy (NCBI): domain Eukaryota; kingdom Metazoa; phylum Arthropoda; class Insecta; order Hemiptera; family Aleyrodidae; genus Bemisia; species Bemisia tabaci. The sequence continues at coordinate 5,701,971 of NW_017547098.1, forward strand.
CGAAATAATGTTTGGCTTTAAATGTCTGGCGAAAAACGGAACGATTACGCCTGAAAGCATACTTCAGCCGGTTGCTGTCAAAAATATGTTTTGGAAACCCTTAAAATCCTAGAAAATTGGAAGTGTCCGTTACATATAACTAATTAACTAAATACCTACTCGCCTAACTGCGAGTTCAGCCACATACTTTTAGCTTTAATTGAGGCTCTTCTACGGAAAGTTTCCGGTGAAGCCGGCTTAAATGTGCCCCTAGTCGTAACAGTTTCGTTCTAGCTATTAACTGAAAGGAAACCCGGCATTTCAGCGAATTTTGTTAAATAAAAAATCTAGTTTCATTCATAGTTAGTAGTAGAAATAAAAGAAGTTTCCAGTCGTGTCGACCAAAGTTGTGTTGAATCCACACAAAGTTGCATTGTGCGGACACAACAGTGCTTCTCCAACACTATTGCGTCAATTCAACAGAACATGTCTTCTTCGACTAACCCAACATGGATCAACACAGCATTCGGTGTAGAAGTGACCCCACAATTTTTTCCAGTGTATCTTAGTGTTTGCTAACTTCCACTTCATCGTGCTCATGCGCCAGAACTTTCATTTCTCGACACCTGAATTTTTTTACAAAAGAAAAAAAGAAGATCGATAACGGAAGAAAGCTCCATTCCCGCGATGCCCAAGCCCCGACCTACGTCACAACAGCTTGAGCGAGGGCTAATGGCCATTAAACGTTACTTTCGATTAACGTTAAAGAGACATCACTTTCATGCGGTAAATTAAACTGGCCGGCCGGGACCGCTCTAATGACAAATAAAAGCAAGGCTCGGGTGACCGGCGGTCGGGCCCGGTCGGGTCGGGTTGGTCGGTGCTCGGTGCACGTGCAATAGGTAACATCAAATCATAAATCGGGGAGTCTGCGCAGCGCCACGCGAGGCAGGGCCCGTAATGATTCCATAAATCCGATTAATAGGCTACGATCCGGATCTACTCCAACGTTGCCAATTTTTTCGCCGAAATTCGTCGACCGAAAACAAGGAAACGCTTGAAGTCGTCAAAAGACCGGAGACCGATTTTTGACTTAATAAAGCAGATAAAGGGCGGAAATTCGCAAGCGTCATGCGCGCTATAAAACCCGTGGAATTATGATAATTCGCATCGACATAGTGAAGATTTCAATGGTAAAGTACTTGAAAAAGCACCGTCTCCGCTTGGAGCGCCTTCAAATTTGGTGATACTCTTCGCTTTGCCTGGCAGTTAGTTTAGATGCCTATCCGAACCAAACCCAACTAAGGTCACTGATTTCATTACACACACTCATGATTAAGATAACTAGTGCCATGCATGCAAGAAGAGAAAAGTGTCTGTTTCAGCGAGCATGCTTATCACTACTTTCTATCTTGTTACTTCTGAATTTTTACAATTCTTTATTCATCACAAACAGATTGAAATTTAATGGCAATAGTTAATTGCCTACGACATATACGAATTTTTTGCAGTCATTGTTATACATTGTAAGAGCGCATTTCCCAAATAATTCTGCCTAAGTTTATTAAATGGTCATGCCGATACCTAAGGGTAAGATCTAGCAAAACCCTGACAGCCCCTTCTGGGGAGGGCGGGAAGGAGAATGGTAATATAATTCGGGAGAGAGGGATAGGGAATCAAACATCACCAAAAAAGCGTCTGCGGTCATTATAGTAAGCTTCGAATATAAGATCCTCTCATTCAAAATACAGCTACTTTAATGTTTCTGCATGCAACGCTTACTTCGACATTTTTCCTCATGCCCAAAACCGTAGGTCAGCTTCCGAGACTTCCATTTAATCCATTGGATACAAATCGGCAGCAGCGGATCAAAGTACCAACTGCAGGAGGAGAAAAACTCACTATTTCACTACGAGCAGCTTGGCGACTCTCTCTACGAAACATGGACTTTAGTGGCACAAATTTACCTAATAGGCAGTAAATAGTGACATCAAAACTGGCGGGCGACCTAATATATGCGCACTCAAGTACCGATGTAAGTAACCGATGCCGCCCAATTACTTACGCGCGCGTGTGGGCAGCCCTCCACTCTCTCCGCCTCTTCTGCCGTGTTACGGAAGACAGCCGTACGTGCAGTCTGGGATGAGCCTCGAGACGCATAAGATCATATGCTAATCATGGCTCATAGAGAAACGCACTTACGGCTCTCTTTCGTAACACGGCAGTCTTCCGGCGATCAGCCTCGTACCAAAGCAACGGCCGATTCAAAGGCTCCATCATGAAGATGGGCGATACGTTTTGCTGTACTTCCGATTACTTCCGTGCGCGAAGTATGACTGTTGGCAGGAAAAAGTGTTGGTTTTTTTCTGGTCGTTACTTTTTCCCCCAATTTTGTTTTGCCTTGGAAGTCAAAATGGGGATAATCGGGTACACGGACTTTATGTCCACTTTTTTTACATCCACAGACTTTTCGTCCACAATTTTTACGTCCACAGTTCTAGGGCCCACACTATTGTTAAGTCCATTATTTAAACGTCCACTAAGTTAAGTCCACAAATGTAAAGTCCACTAAAATCAAATTCAAGCGTCATATTTTAGTCCGTATGTAAAATTATATTGACAATATCGAAATGAGAAAATTAAGAGAGAATGAGGTGTTGTTATCGTAACTCATATTTTAAATGAAATGTTAATTTCTTCTTTTGATTCATCTTTTCAAATTGTCTTTGGTAAATACTTGGTTTCATTTCTATCCTTAAAATTTCCGATGTAAAATATGCCTTAAATGTACATTCTTTTTTTCTAATGAAATTGATTACTTCATTTTAAAAACATTTGCATTTTTAAAACGTGGTAAATATTTGTGAAACCTGTAAAAACTAAGAAGCACGCAATTTTTTGTTTTTAACTTATTTGTATATCGACCTTTTTGAGTCAAATACGTCCAATTTTGAGGTTTAGTTGCGCTTACACCACGCTGCAGCACAGTGAAAGCCCAAAACATAAAAGAATAAATTTGAATGCTTTGGAAATCAATAAATTTGACACGAAACGACTATTATATTTACAAAAAACACATTATACTTTCCAGTAGTACATATTTCTTTTTCACCAGTTTAAAAGGGAATAATCAATGCAGATAGTGCAAACATTTCAAAATCATGAGTTGAAAAACGCTGACTCCACGAGTTTAAATATTAGAGCCTAACACAGAGCGGAGCGGCGTGTTAGCAGCGCAGAATGCGCACTGGCGCCTACAAACCTAACGGGATACTTCACGCATTGCGCAACGCGTGAAGTATCCTGTTAGGTTTGTAGGCGCCTATGCGCGTGTCACGCTGGTTGCCTGCCGCGCCGCAACGCTTTCAGCAACTATTCCACGTCAGAGGCGTTGCACATTATCCTACAAGATTGAACGAAAGAAATTTTATATTTTATATTTTTCTGTAAGAAATTTATGTTCGCGAAAGCTTTGCAGAATTTCAATACGACGTTGGAATAGTTTTCCCGGGAGGACACGATTTTTGGACCTCGTCATTGGTCAACTCCCTCGATGATTGATTGTCGATAGATTATTGACCCGATGAGGGCGAGATAAATTAATCGAGTGACACAACCAAGGAATAGCATACTTCCAATTCAGCTCCTCCTTTTATCACGTATCATCAATTCGAGGAAAATATTTCAACGATCGGTCTGAGAACTTATGACAGCTCTCGTGGGCAAAACCTAAGGAAACTTCACTCGTCACGGAGAGAGTATGGCTCTTCATTGGCGGATCCAGCAAAGTGGCAACATCGTTTCTCTCCATTTAAACCTTTGGAAATGTATCGGTTTATGGAACTGCTGGGTGCTCCAACAAAAATCGATTATTTAACATGCGTTTAAATGGAGAGAATCCAGTGTTGCCTATTTGCTGGATCCGCTTCTGTGGCTCTTGGCGGGGAAAAAACTATGCATATAGGAATGAAACGCATAGCCATTTTCATTCGGTTTCCCGGTGCAGTCCGGTCAAAGATCCAAGGACTGCTGCACTGAACACGCAACTCGCATCGCGACCCAGTTATTGGGAAGCCCTATGCGTCGAGTTTTTTGACCCAATTATTTGCGACCGCATAGGCTGCTTTTCTAGCCGGATCCCATCGACGCATCAAACCGCACATTTATCCGGGAAGCAAACCCACAAACCGGCCGCGCACATCAGTGAAGTTTGAAATTTTTACTCACGAATCAAACAAGGCTTTTGGGTTATAAACTTAGACACACTCGGAGGTGCCAAAACTTCTCGGCCACGCAACCGGGTGGTTCGCGATCGGCCGTGTGAGCAAATGGAAAGGCCCTGATAACGGTGTTCACAAATAGTAAAAGTAAAAAAATTGCGTCTTCCTCGCAGAACAGCGGTAAAAATTACGTGTGTTTCGTACAATCGCGATATGAATCGCAAACTTCGCAGGAACTGCGACTTATACTTATTCTTACAGAGCCACAAAAAAGTGTTTCCTAACATTCCTGCTGAGGAAAAAGGGGTTTTTAAAATGGGAAGGCTGAGACTTTCCTGCATCTCTCGACAGACTTTACATTATTATCCCATTTCCAGAGTCATTTAAAGAGGTTGTTTATTTCCCATGTATGTATGTATTTATCTGGATATAATGATACATTTCGTTAGGCTAGGCACCATCTACTCCTGTTTGACCACTGCGGAAGGAAGCAATGCTTAGATTAGACTAAAAAACCGAACATTAATCACATCGTAATACAAGATTAGCTGTCGAACAGTATTTGCCACCGTCTTATCTTGACAGCGACAGAACTTGCCCAGCGAGGTGCATCGAGAGGGTGCCAAATGAGCTGAGCAAGCGGTCTATGATCGTAAGCCAGACGAAACGAGCGATCTAAAATTTTCAAAATTGTGTTTGTAGTGATATGTAATGGTTTCAAATGTATCACGAACATTAAAGTGGAATGCAGTTGAACGGGAAGCCATTATCCAAGAAAAACAAGTTTTTCCAGATTTAAGCGAGAGGCTCCCAGAAATACGTGTCCGAAAAATATGTAGAATGAGCAAAAATGATAGATACTTGTTAATATCTCAAGATGAGTGATGTGAATATATACGTGCAACTTGGACGAGACTTTCAAGCAAAAGTGTGGGTACATTTTTTAATGACCCTCGAAAAAAATTGTCCACTTTTGTCGGAGGAAGTCTCTTCAAAGGTGCATGTCAATATCTACAACCGTTGTCGAGGTATTAACAAGTATTCATACTTTTTGCAAATCCTGTATGCAGTAAATATGCATACCTGTACGGTGGTCACGACAGAGCAAGAGGAAATATTTCATTACATTTAAAGGTTCAATTATTAAGGTGCTCGTTGCGAACACTTTGTTTCTCGATCCTTTTCCATAGGTTCAAAAATCGATAAGTGGCAAAGAACGCCACGCCACTGGAATTCTGGTTCCTATATTGGAGACATTTTCTCCTTCGATTCCTGCGTTATTGATTTCTTCCTGGAAGACATCAAAAATTTAACGCCGCAAGTCATCTTCCGTTTGGATGCATAAAAACACTACTACGACGATTCTCCAATAATTCCATTCAAGGTGCGGTAGAGCTGATTTGACTCCGCTGGTTCGGTTGGCTCGCTTCGGACGCTGGAGGCGAACCAATTGAAGCACTTGTTGCGCTACAATTCGCAGCTTCTGAAAGCTGATTCGCTACGATACAAACGAGCGGCTGATGAATGGGTCTTTCCGGGATTCCTGGAAGCAGAGACACGATCAACGAGGCGCGGATAAGGTGAAAATTATGCGCACCGTTATCAAAAATCATCGACTTTCATTTCAGAGGAGTGCCTGTGACTGTGACGCACGATTGCGATGCTTCGAAACCTCGGCGTTTCGTTTATTGGTGAGTATCGGCGATGACACTTTTTAAAGACTACTGAGAGAATGCTTAGACAGGAACAGGGGTTTCGTTCCATTTTCCGCTTCCCCAACTTTTCTGCGACTATTTAATCGGTAGGAAAACAAACCTAAGGTACGCACGGTAAAGGTCGATTCGTTTTTCTGTCCAACCCCATTCCCGGTACACGGAGAAAAAAACTTCGTGCGTGGGACCCGAAGTTTAGGTCATATGGATCTCTGAAGTTTTCGGATTGATCATTCGAAGACCCAAGGTCCAGCTGCTGAGGTTTGGATCACACATCTGAAACTTCAGTTCTTACGTCTGAAGTACTTCGGTTTTCACATCCGAAGAACTTCGGTTCTCACATCCGAAAAACTTCGGTGCTCATATCTGAAGTACTTCAGATGTACAATTATTGTAAGAACTGAAATTTCAGATGTGTGATCCGAACCTCGACAGCTAGATCTAAAGTGTTCAGATGCTCAAGTGTTCAGAGATCCATATGACCTAAACTTCGGGTCCCACGCACGAGGTTTTTTTTCTCCGTGTATATTTTGTTCTTCCCCAAAGATATCGCCAATTTCTAGAATCATTTTTCAGTCCCTCTGAATAGTGCGTTGCATCTGTCTAACATCGATGCTTGCAACGCGGCACCGATCCGGTCGACAGTCAATACTCCTTCCTGCTTAGTATATTCTGACGAAGTCTCCCGTGAAAGAAAAGATCTAGAGAATACAAAATTGGGAGGAGGATACGCAGCGGGATACGGCTCCAGCGATTGATGAAGGTGGTTTTTCGATTAAATCTTCTTTACCGAATGAATTCCATGCACTGGCTCCGGGCGACACTCGTCAGACGTCATACCCGAGTGCAGCGGACGCCTTACGTGATCGGCACTGCAACGTAACGTAACAAACAATTATCCTCCCGAACACAGAATCCAATTTTCTCCCGACCTTCGTGAAATTAGTTCCACGCTCACGAAAACTATTTACGAGCTTTCACCGATCCTAACCCAGCAGCTACGCGAAATCAACGATTTTTCTGCGGTGAACCATGAGTCTGCGTAGTTTTTCGGCTAGTGCTCATTTCAGGGACATGTACCGGACGCAATTACTTCATTCTGCTTTATTATGGGGTATTCTTCATTTTGTAAGTGAAATTTCAGGTTGCGATGGAGGTTCGGAACTTTTGATTGTAACAATTTGTATTATTATCATTTCCGACCTGAGCTTAAATCGATTTTGATTTATTTTAATGTGATCGGTCAGCTCCCTCAGGATCTCTGGTGGTCTGGACATCTTTAAAAGTCCAGGAATCCACGGTGACCTAGAGAAGTCAGAGAATTCGTGAGATCTTCCCAGAAAACCTCATGGGGAAAAAAGTCTCTGGGATCCAGAGGCCAGATTCTTAAAATATTCGACAAGGAAAATATGCCTTTGACTCAAGCGGATTTCTGCTTCAACCGAAAGCCCAGCTCTCAATTTAAGCGAATTTTCCTTTTGATTCAAGCAAGAATCCGATTGAATCAAGAGTATTTTTTCTTGTCAATGTTTCAAGAGTCTGGAATCTAGATCCAATGTGTTTTTTTCCCAGTGTATGGAGTCGGGACTCCGGATCCAAGAGACTGTTTTCCGGTATAATATAAAATGAGGGAGCTAATTACCGCACAAGTTTTTCACGTAATTAAAAAGTTTTAATAAGACAATTTTTCATTCACTTGCGACGACATTTTTCATTGGCTTTTTTTTTCCAGTGCTGGCCAGTTCGTTTGAGCACCCCCCCCCCCCCCCACATGAACAATCAATCGAATCGAACGATCGATAAAAATTAACCATCATAAATCGGAACAATCTATGCGTTACCATAGACCCAGACCCTCCACCTTGTGGGTCGATACCCTAATTGCTATCAAAGCCCTTCGATGTGGGCATCAGGGATCGGGATCATTACCGGCTTTCTCGCTTGCTTGCTTGCTTGCTCGCGCACAGAGGTCCATCATCGCTCACTTTCGCTGTCAATCGCGGTCGGGGTTCGAGTTCGACCACCCCCCCTCCCACCCCCACGGGAGGAGGGGGACCTCAGATGCAGTGATAAATGAGCCTATTCGCCGGCATACGTTATCGATAACCGATGCTTATCTCGACTCCTCTCCTGAGGGAACGACACGTGGAAACGAGCTGGAAACGTTCGAGGTCGGGATAACGGCCAGGGTCACCGGACTTTAATTCATCAGGATACTGTTCTCCCAAGGAAGAACGCTAGATGAGCATTTGAGTGTTTTCGAAACCTCCTCAGATAAAATATGTGTAACTGTGAAAAGTTATAGACAAAAGTATCTTAAGGCGCCCCGAGAACATAGAGATAAAATAAGACGGGAGAAGGCGGGGACAAGGCTGAAAAACACGATAATTTACAAAACACGGGACGTTTCGACCGGTCTCCTGGTTATTATCAACCGTCGAAAAAGATAAAATTGAAAAAATCTAAAAAAACAAAAGCTAAAAACTGTTTTAACTTTTTTCTTTTTCGACGGTTGATAATGATCGGGAGACCGGTCGAAACGTCCCATGCTTTGTAAATTATGGTGTTTTTCAGCCACGCTCCCGGATTTCCTTGTCCTATTTTATATCTGTTAAAAGTTATGAATATTTTCGTTGAAATTTTCAGGACTTCACATAGGTGCGAGTAAAATTTTCCAAAAAATATGAAGAAAGATATTCACAAATTCGGAAGATTTTCATTACACTGATAAAAATTGCACGAGAACGCGGAAAAATTTGAAAAAGCATGTTACAAACTACGCAGCTTGCGCGCTGAGGGGTGAATTCCGGACTTCTTGAAACGCCCATCGTGATTTCCGGGCAACTGCACACGTGGAAAGTCTACTCACTTGATTGTATCATTCGGGACCAACAGAATTTTTCTCATCATCAAAGTAAGACCTAATTTAGAAAACGTTTACTAAAAAAATTCAACGAAGCGAAGGCGATTTGAAGCGCGTTTAGAAGAGAGGAACCAAGCCACATCAGTTATTGTCACATTGAACGAGGCAATTCAATTTTTTACAAGAGAGCGTCCGTGCAGTTATCTTTGAAGATTTTAAGGAATCGTCTCGTACGATGCAGGAAATTCACGAAAATTCGCACAAAAATCAGCACAACCGTTTTCACGTAAAAAATTAAATTGCCTGTTTAGATTTGGCAATAGCTGATGTGGCTTAGTTCAATTGTGCTTAACGCGGTTCATTTGGTTCCTTTACATGATGAAAGAACATAATGCGCGATTTTGATGGCGCTTACCAAGTTATGAATTTCCACACTTCATTTGGTATCTTGCCATAAAATTAATCTTTAAACCAAAACAAATGAACAGAGACGCCATTTAACCGGAGACAAAAAGTCGTAAACGCTGCGAGACTTTACCAGATGACAACCGTTGCATCGAAACCGCTCAGGAGTCATGCTACGCGATTATACAACTGTTCCAGGTTCGTAAGCAGTCACATTGTTAACAGTCATCAAATACACATTTCGTTCAATCATCGATACAAGCGATAAGCTCGGTCGCTCACGAGCAGGGAAAATCGTGGCCGTTTGGGACCGGTGGCGGCGTCATCGATGCAACCGGTTGCTCGCTGCAAAAATCATTGCCCGATCATATTATCCGCGCGGATTGCAAACAATAGCGGCGATTTTTACAACTCTCCGCCGGATTACGTCACTTTCGAACCGTCGGTAATTCGCAGCCAATAGGCGAATTTGTCACTGTTCAGCTGCTTTGCCGTGCCGGGGAAGAACGCCGTATGGGCGAGCTGATGTTGCCAAAGTTTTTTCGATAATATATTAATTTTTTAGAGGACTTTTAAATATTTTTCTTCAAATTCTTTAGGACAACAGATCCAATATCCAAAAACACCATCTAGGATTTTGTCCTTATATTTGATGAACAATTTTTCTTTTGGCTTCCTTGGAAAATTAATACATATCGATGAAGAAAGGGAGCCAACCAATAATCACATCCCACCGATAAAGAAACAATTTGTTGGACTTACTTCTGAAACTGAGAGACGTGATTGCGGGATGGCTCGCCGAAAAGAAGTCTTTATCGGTTCGCTCCAAATCTTCACAGAAAGGAAGGAAATGGCTCCTCGTCAACCTCTGAGAAGAAATCAGGTGTTTTTTTCTGATATTGGTTCTAATACCATTTAACATTTTCATGTAATAAAATTGCTTTATTTTCTGAAGAAACAGGTATGAAGATTGAATTCTTACCATGTGCAAGCTAAATATTCTGTCATTTTGAAAGTTTCCTTACCTGTAACAGAGAGAAAAAAAAACATCAGTGAAAATACTCAATAACATTGAAACAGTTAAAAAAGGGCTACAAATATAAAACCTAAAAATTTCGACTCTTTTTGAAAACATACATACTGCGACAAATATACAATGATTGAAACATCGAACAGTAGAAATCTCATTTTTCTTCGATTGTAAGCCTTTTAAAAAAACTCCAACCTTTCGAGGGTTTCAACTTTGTTTCCCTCTTGACAATTCCACATTTTCCAGACCGTTGGGAACCCTGATTCCAGAATAGATTGATGCATAAAACGAGAGGAAAAAAAGATCTGGACAACATTTAGCAAATCGGACCTATAATTTCTGGCTCGGTTCAGAAACAACGTATACACCATTGTTTTCCCTACGCACGTAAGTGTTTTTACGAATGAGCCAGGATTGCAGTTCCTAATTGAAAAATGTTGTCGATTTCAGAGTCGGCATGACAACAGACGCGCGATTTAACATTTGAACATACTGGAGGCCGTGCAGGAGTCTTAATGCATGCATGCGCTAACAACGTGTCGCGGAGGGATGAGCTAAAATGTGGACGTCGCGTCGCTTGGCGCTCGGTGGATTGTGTAACCGGGTCCCGGGGTCCACGAAGCTGCCCACGGACCCCATTCAATAAACTCCCAGACGAACGACGACAGATAGCCCGTCGAGCCATCGGGAAGGGTAATCCGCCGTCTCCTCGTCGCCCTTTCGACAAAAGGACGTATCTAAACTTCGGGATGAACCCTGTGGTCCATAAGACTCAATGCTTTCCCAGTGGCATCTCTTGATGTGGTTACGTCCTTTTGTGAGCCAAGCGACGTTCTTACTCTCCGATGAGCAATACTTTGCGCAATACGCTGAGCTTTATCCCGTCTGCGGAATGCTCGGGAAAAATTGGGACCGATGCGATGTCGTCAACTCGCGGTTGGGTTCTGACCTTTGAACTCGGGAAAACTAGGAGCGTAATGTGCCCGACCACCGATGGGTCTGTTGCGATCTTTTGCCGGCGCGAAAAAAAGAGTTGCTTCTTACGGCGAATGGCTTGAAAATGAAAATCGAGGAAGCCTGCAATTCACTCCTGAGTTTAAAATGGAGAATTTGCGGGTGTCTTGTTTTGGAAATGTCATGTTCTGAAACCAAGAAGAGAGCATGAGCACGAGGATATCCTTGATTTCGAAATTGATCAATTATTGGAGGAAATAAGACAAAATAACCTGATCTGCATAAAATACACGTGTTTCAATGGGAAATGCCCTCAGATGACGTCACAAAGCGGTAAATTTTTTAACTTTTAAATGTACTTTTCTAAAATTTCTCATTTTAGAAAAAAAGTAAGCAAAATACTGTAAACTCAGCTCATTATTAGAAGAAGCAAAAAATAAGTGTGCAAATTCTCCATTTGCCTCGGAAAATTGGGCATTTTCGAGCTTTCCACTTCAAAAAGTAAACGACAAAGAAAACGTTATTCGACGTTACTCGACGTGAAGACGGATGAAATAGGCTTCCTCCCCGCAAAACTTGAAATGACCGTGGTGAATTCAACACCAAGAGAGAAAATAACACAATGCGACCCATCTGGAAAGCTAAACACAAAATAACCTAGTCTCCGGTTAATTCTTGGATTCCCGTTCATCTTTTGTGCTTAACATCAACAGTACTAAAATCTACGCAAAATTTTGATTAGTTCGCATTCAACTTCCTACTCTGATAAAAAGTAACACAAAAACACAAATACTTCTCTCAATGTGCGTCAAGAGGATTCGTGTTCAGTAAGCACTTTTTCTTAAACCTTCGTTAAAGTCTCCGGTCATGTTCATGGGTCCGGTGCAAAGTCTACTCGAGATTACTTTAACGAAGAAACGTTAAAAATTTGCTCAATTTATTTTCATGAAAATATCTGCTATACGGTTACACTTTGTGGTAAAATTATCATTTAATCTAAATCTGACACCAACGCGACACCATCTAAAACCAGACAGCCCAAATGGCTAAATCCCAAACGACCATGATTTAAAAGTATCGAAGACCTTCAATATCATGTAAATTACCAAAAAATACGGAATTTTGTGAAGCAGTGGCATCACCGGCCAGACGCGGAGGGCGTAATTTAATTAACTCCTAACCGCATCGGGTCCGAGCCATAAATAAAAAGTATGTCTGCAAAAACGACGGCAGCTATTAGTGCTCGAAAAGATAAATCGTCTGCATATTGAAGACGGTGTACGCATACTACGGAAAGTAGTACAGAATGTAAAATATTGCCCGCAAGAAGTGCTCTACGTCGTGCATGGAGAGTTGTAGAGGTACCGTTTCATCGGGGGCAAAGATGAGTATACCCGACATGAAAACTAAGTGTTTCAAATTTCAATAAAAAGTGCTTTTTTCGCAATTATTTTTTTGAAGTTTCTTAATGACCTTTGGCTATTTAATTACTTGATTTTTAAAGTATGTCCAAGAGATACCAAAAGATAACCAGTCTTTTGAGGACTGGCTTTCCATGCAAGGGCGTTCAATACATTCACAGGTATACATTGGTGTCTGAAATTCCAGACGGGAGTAATTACAATTTTCTACTTCCCTCAAGTCTAGGAAAACTACGATACGATATTAAAATCAAGATTTGAAGGTAGATATACAGAAGCACCAGAGAGTGGATTTCAGATACTTCGTCGTTTCCCGAACGTAGGTACATAACTCCATTCCATGGTTGCGAAATTGACTAAAAAAATTCAATTTTTTACAAGAATGTACTGGATCAATTTTAATCAAAATTTTGTCTAGTTTTTGCCGGAGATCAGAGGAAAAATTGGTGAAATTTTCAATTCGAAATATCCCAGATTCTTCAAGGAAAAATGCAATTTGCGAAGAAAAATTTGTCAACATTGAAATGTAGTTACGTTCTTTCGTGATTAGCCTGTGTCGCACTATCAAAATACTCCTTCAAAATATCAAGGACAAGTGCTGTGATTGGTCCGAGTCATCGAATAAGCCAATCACAACATCTGACCTTGATATTTTAGTGGCTAGTTTTGATAGACACTGTGACACAGGCTAAAGAAACGACGCTTAACGGCGATTAGTGGTGATCAATGGTATGTGCCCATTTAATTGTGATCTTCGAATGATTTTACAGTCAAAAATATTACTCATGCACTTGGGTGTGTGCACTATCTACTGTGTATCTATGGAGCAAGTAGAAATTTTTCTACGAGTGTTTTTCAGTGCTTTATTACTGAACATATTTCATTCTTAGTAGCCGCGATGAAAAAAGATACAATTTAAACAAGACAGACGGAAGGATAGAGATTTACTCGTGGGCTGGGAGTGGAAAATTGAGGCTGGTCGTTGCCTTTCACACCTGACAAGATCTCCGGCAAATCAGAGTGAGGAGGAGGGCCGCCGACAAGAGTGATCAAGATTCAAGATCGGCGAAGAAAGTTCTCTCGGGCAGATTTATGAGGAGCACGCCGCAATCGCCGCATCGGTCCGATCTTCGCGAGCCACGTCCTTCGCTCTTGACCCCCGGGCCCCGGGCCCGGGTTCCCGCCGCGAGAAAATATGTAGATCCTAGATACTTCGAGAATTTCGGCTTTCTAGTCCCTTCCTTTTTTTCTACGAATTCTCTCGCTTTGGGCGTGGAATCAGACCGCCTATATTTACGATCGAATTATACTTTTCTGGATCAGCCCGTCCACGGTGAGAGAGACCTTGTGCAAGAAGGCAAATCTGTTAGCACTCTCAGATACTCAAACGGATTAAAAGCACAAACTGGGGGCTTGTGTCTGTACCTAAGGGCCAAAGAGCCGTACAAATCAGCATATCGCACACATTCAAGAAATCTGAGGAAAACTATGGTACAGCTTCATTGCTTGTAACACTTTTTGTAAAGTAGAGGTATCAACTGAGGCCGTTTTTGAGCCTACCTTGAATTTCCGAAACTATACGATTTTTTACTCATTGAACGTTTATATATTACGGAATACATCATGATTTGGTCATTTTCGGTCTCATTCAAAGTCTAATGCTGGCCTAAACATTAGTTTGAAGGCTGAATTCAGGGGAAAATGTGAGCTCTGCGGGTTGGCGGGCGAATGCCGAATAATCCACTTTTTCGCCTCAATCGGCCTTCAGATCCACGTTTAGACCAGTGTGAGACCTTAAAGGACCGAAAATGACCAAACGATGCCGCATTCCATAGAATCAAAGATCTTCAATGAGCAAAAAATTGTAGAGTTGAAAAATACGGCCAGGGAAAATTCAGGGCGGGCCAAAAAAGGGCCCTTGTATATACCCCTCTTTTGAAAGCCCTGTATCTCCGGACTGGTATATGAGACAGCACAACCGATTTGTTGACACAAGAATTTTTTTCACATATTTGTTTACACGTATAGATCCAATGCTAAGTATGTTGATAACGGAAATTAATCGATTGTTCCAAATTTTTTCGATACGTTTCTTGGGTTTATAGCCACAAATACAACTTTAGACTTTTTACATACAGGTAGAGGAAATTGCATCTTTCTGAAGGTAGACATTTTATTTTACGCACGGACCAAAACACTTTCCCCGGGACGATAACCCCGCGGGCTCGGAACGCGAACCCGGCAAGAACGGGTCGCCACAATCGATGCTTTATGACGGATTAAATTGATCCGTGCACCGCGTCGAGCATTGCAGCGCCCGGTCGCGAGAAAAATGGGTAATTGAACGGATCGCTGTGCAGTGATTTCAGTTTTTTAAGGCGTCGAGTCGGTTTCGGCCCGCGGCCGCATGACTGCAATCTTCGTCACTCCCGCAACTTTTCGGTTTCTCTTTCTTCCCAACCCGCCCTGCTCTACCAGAACAGCGTATTTGCATCGGATTATCATTGCAATTATGCGGTTTTTACCTAAGAAGGTCGAGTACTCGGCCGGGAAAAGTGGCGATTCCTCATTTCCGTTTCGCCGGCCGTTTCCGGCGCGGCGCCGACCGCAGAAACACCGCCATTTCAATTGTACGCGAGGTTACGTCACTTCGGAGAAACTTTCATTTTCTCTTTTCCTAGCTTCCTGCATAATAGATAATCTAAAAAAGTAGTATTTTCTGGCTTAAAGAGCCTTAAATGGATCGCATTTAGCAAAAAGGAACCAGCGCGATTACAGTGTTGTAAAAATGTTGATTCTTCTTAATTATCTCCAAAAATCTCTCAGCATTGTAAATATTTTTGGCTTCCTACCAAAAAATAGTTAATTTTAAAGGAAAGTAACTGTGTAAACGTTACTGTACATATATTGAGTATTTTTAAAAGGAATGAAAGAGTTGAACGATTTTGAAAACACTGTAATCGCGCTGGTTATTTTTTGCTATATGCGATAAAAATAATGATTTTGCAATATAAATTCATTTATTTGTGGGGTTTTCAAAAGTTGAGAGAAGGAGAATAGTACCACTCAGTCGCGTAATTTTAAAGGATATTTTCACTGAAGCAGGAAATAAGGATAAAATCGTGCCCCTGAGATTGGTATGAGATTTAGTGGAATTTATTTTAAGATTGCGATGCTGTTGATTGAAAGTGTTGGAAATACTAATAGTATTCATTGGTGTCAAACTTGCAGATTTGGCTGATATTTAAAATTTTGCAATTTTATATTTTTGGTCAAACATACAAAAATATAAATAAAATGTAACATAATGCGCGATTGCCGATTCAAATCCGCGTTATTGCATTATGAACTGGGGATTTCCTACACTTGTAAGGAAGCGGCATCGTTTTTCAACGACGCATTTTTTTCCTTCTTTCCTTTTCTAGGAAAGAAAGCGCGATAAAAAATAACAAAGTAAGTGGAGGAGCGTGGATGAGACTATAATATAATGGCAATGACAGCGAAGAAAAGCAGATGAAAATCGTTGGGATGAAAGGAAGACGGACACAATGGGAAGGAGGATGCCAAAACATGACGCCCATCTGAACAATGAACAAAGCGTATGAAAGTAAAATACACGGGTCCGGGGCACACATGCATTTTTACCAAGTTGCGCTCGGTAACCTGCCACTCTTGCCACGTTGAACACTTGTAAAAAAGACATGAGCCACGATTTGACGTCACGATAAAAAAGGGGCCTATTTCCATGACTTGTTTTTGGAAACGGCCCATACCATAACTGCGATCATCTTTTCAAAAGTCGACTCATTTTTTCCGAAACAACAGCTGTTGAAAAGCCTGCTTACTAAGGAAAGTGCTAAGGTGAAATCGTTTCACAGGCTAGGTGTAATCTTGACATTGAGGAAAATGAATCGCTGTTTCCGTTGTCACAAAGTAAATTATTTTTTTTTCTTTTCTTTTTTAAACAAATTTTTCATTTACATTGACATTCACAAAAAAAATAAAAACAATGAAAAATATGGGGCCGTGGGGCATTATTTCGCAAAAGCTTACCTTCGCACTTGGGGAATTTTCGCTGACTTTCAATTTTGGATCAGGGAATCAAAATTTGAGATTTCACTGGAAAAATCTCTGTTGTGCCCGAGAAAAGAAGAAGAAAAAAAACCCATGCGAGTGGTCAAAATCAA
This sequence comes from Bemisia tabaci, assembly GCF_001854935.1. Classification (NCBI taxonomy): domain Eukaryota; kingdom Metazoa; phylum Arthropoda; class Insecta; order Hemiptera; family Aleyrodidae; genus Bemisia; species Bemisia tabaci. Next base: position 5,718,742 of record NW_017547098.1, read on the forward strand.
TTACGTGCTGACAGCTACTCCTCCTCCTTCGTGCTCCGAACATAAAAGATGAAAAACTTGGTGTTGTGAACTGCCAATTTCAAACTACCATGATTTCGATTCGTTAGAAATTTTTGAGCAACAGTACAGTAATTGTACCCAAAATATTCGTGGAACACTCTCTCGTGCTATGGTATAAATACCATGCTCCTATGGACTATACGGTCCTTTTCCCGTGGACAGTCACAATTATCATACCTGACGCTTAATGATGACTTAGGAGATAGTTAGAAGCTATGGGCACTTCCGGCCGAACCAGAAAAGAACGATCATAAAGCACATAGCGCCCTCTAATTGGAGCGGGGAACGGGCGCGTCCCTCACGGCACAAGACGATCCGAATCCGTGTCGTGTTATGACGGGTGACTCGTGGATCCCGTGACGATCCGGCAAGCGGGTGCGTGAGCGCGTGGCCGCGGACCCGTCACGCACGACTACGTGTTTCCCGGATACGCGACGCTACACGAAATCACGAATACGACCCGTCGACAAGCACCGCGCCGGCCGACACCGCCCCGGGACACAAGGGCCTCCGCACCATTGCCCCGGGCCGCCACGGGAAGAGGGATGATTCATCCACTTCTAGCACCTCCGCCGCTGGTCGGATGCGGTCACTCATCGGATCGAAACGTCAATCAATGCCGATTTGTGGAGAGGGGCCTTATCATCCGGGAGAAAATTTTCTGAGATTTTACAAATGCACGGAGGAAAAATAAGTCTGGAAATTGCGGCACAATTTTTACCCTAGAAATGAAGCTTTTGCACCGTAAAATAATATTACTTCATCTAAAAGAGCTAACTGAGTTGAGTTCGCAGTAAATTTTAAACTTTTTTCCGATTTTGGACTATGTACACTGGAAAAAAAACACATTGGATCTAGAGTACAGACTCTTGAAAACGTTGACAAGAAAAAATATTCTTGATTCAATCGGATTTTTACTTGAATCAAAACGAAATCCACTTAAATTAAGAGGCTTGGTTCTTGATTTAAGCTAGATTATGATAGAATCGAGAGTACTTTTTCTTGTCGATGTTTTTAAGAGTCTGGACTCTAGATCCAATGTGGTTTTTTTTCCAGTGACCTTATCATCCGAGAGAAAATTTTCTTAAATTTTACAAATGCACGGAGGGAAAATAAGTCTGGAAATTGCGGCACAATTTTTACCCTAAACATGAAACATTTACACCGTAAAATAATATTACTTCATCTGAAAGAGCGAACTGAGTTAAGTTCGCAGTATTTTTTATACTTTTTTCCGATTTTCGACGATGTAGGAAAACAAAATAAGTTACGAAGTTCACAGCCTTGTGACGTTATCATGCGGCATTTCCCATTTGAACACATGTATTTCGGAAGATTGGACCATTTTTGCATATCTCCTCCAATAATTGTACATTACAGTCCAAGCAAATTTTCATGCTCAGTTTACTCAGTTGCTCCTTTTAAATATGATATACATGAAAATTCAAACACCTGTAAATTCTCCCTTGGAGGAGGTAAAAGTCCGAAAGATCCAAGACAAAAATTCTTCGGTTGGGGAAAAAAGTAAGTGAGTTTTTGCAAAAAAAAATAATGGGGAATTTTTTTCCCCAGAGGGTGAGGTTAATTTTTACGGATATGTTCACAGAATGGGTTTCCGATCACTGAAGTTGACCTAAGTTGACCTAGTTGATATTCCTGCTGATATTCCTTACAGAGCCCCGGGACAGAACATTCCCGCTGAAAACCTCAGGCCAAGTTCACATTCTGAAAATGGAATCTATCGGTGCGTTGTTGTACAGAAAATTCGCAGGAGACATTGCAAGACTTGACGGTTGATTTCGCTCATAGATAAAACCAGTGCCACATCGTGTTTCTCGCAGGATATTGCACAGAACGAATCCCGGTAACTCTGACAATCGCTCTCGCGAAATATTCCTCAAAGATCGATGGTAGATTCAGAAATCTCCGACATTTGAAGGGACTTCATTCAAGTTTACGATTTCGCTTTAAAAATAGTAAAGAACTCGGTGTCGCGAAGGATAACCAATGGAGCTTAAAATCGAGTTGTCTGATGGCTGTCATTTCTACGGCTGATCGCCCGAGACAAGTGCACAAGTGCCCAGCGTGCAACGGAGGAGACCTAACTCATTGTCGACATGGTCCACAGTACAGGTTTACTTTAACGCAATCGAGGGTTCATGCCAAAATGCTTGATAAGTATTTTTCTACGATTGGATAGATATCGTGCGGTTCCAGTCGTCATTGCGACCGTGCGACCGTAATCCAGTTTTCCTCTCGCACCGCCCGCGTGAATCGCTGCAACGCCATTGTTGCGGCCGTTGTGAAATAATTGCGATATAATTGCATCTTCCGCGCATGCAAATCCGATTATTACAGCCTACCGGTCGGAATCACGGTGTGACGGTAATCGGCAAATCGGATTTCTGTTCAACAATACACACCGAGTCGATTTGGTGCAGGTTGCAGGGTCGTTGCGGAAATATATAATTGGAATTTCCTGATTATTCAGATTTTCTGATTTTAGAGACTATTGCGATATGGACGAACTGAATTGCATTCTGCAATTAGGATTTACAATTTCTGGCTCAGTTTAGGTACTTCGTTTACACTTTAGTTTCCCTGAGCACATAATTGTTTTCACCGATGAGCCAGAAAATTTAATTCTCAATTTCAAAATGTGATGTTCGATCAGCTGTTTGATCAGCTTATCTGCGTTTTATGGGCGCCATTGTTAGGCGCCAATGCGCGTTTCGCGCTGGCTGCAGCGTACCACGGCGCTTGAAGCAACTATTTCACACCAGAGTATTGCACAGTATCATACGAGATTGAAGGCGCCCAAACATATTAGGAATGGCAGGTATCCTTCAAAAGTACGGAGCTTTCCTCGCAAAATAAATCAAGAGAAAAGCCCAAAAAGAGAGCGGTAGTCCAACAACTCACTAAGTCCTAGCATCCGTAATTAGTAACGTTTAGCATACACTTTATCGCCTGGCTGTTGCTTAATCGCCATCGGCTATGAAAGGCTATAAGAAATTGTGTTGCCGGCTATAGAAGCTATTGGAAATCTTACAGCCGGCTTTAGGTCTATAGTATTTTGGAACACACATTCTACTGCCAATTTTTACCAGGGAAGTATTAGTAGAGCATAACGGACGCCCAAGGTAAACTTTTGCACAAAAAAACATTAACCGTGATAATGTTTGATTTATATCCTTGTGTCATGGTCTATGATACAGTGTAGTGCAAACATAAAATTGTTCCAAGTGATTACAAAATCGCCAACCTTCAGCTGCGTTAATATGGTAGAATGCACGGCAAGGAGCAAAGGGGCACATTACTGACACCAGTTCATAACCAACTAGACTTCCCTCACCCGAGATCGAACTTCTATTGCAGTCGGCAATTATTTTAGTGCAGCTGAGGTCATTGGATCAGCAACCTCTGAAATTGGACTATTTGCGATAACTGCAATATCCTTGCTTTGTTTTATTTTACGATGCACTAGCTGAGTGGGACCCGAATACGCAAACCACAACTCTATCTACCGCAACCCGTCCGTAACTCAAGGGAATGAGAACGGGCGTCCGCAAAGGGTAATACGTGCACTTAGCCCCATTTTCTACGCCGGCCAGCTAATGACCTTGACGACGCGTAAACGGAGGCCATGTTGCCTTCTGTAACCAAAATTTCCTGTTTTCAATTTTGCAAATCTCGAGCAAAATACAGTGGATAACTCTGGAAATGGTTCCTTGCGAGGGATTACAAAGATTCGCCGTTCGAAAAAGTTTATAGTAGGAAAATATAACGCATGTTTTGTAAGTTGTAACGTTGATTTAATGCGATTGAGACAGGTTTAAGGAAATCTTTAATATTTCATACTTTAAAACACAATTTTAACGATGTGGAGAAAAAAGTTGATAGCGCGACATTGGAAATGGACCTCTGCAAGGGATTACAAAACTTTGCCTATACAAAAAATTAATTATACAGGAGGAAAAAATTTTTCGGAGTTGGAAATATTGAGGTAGATTCATACCTACCAACCTTAAATTTTGTCAAAATCATAGACATTTTTCTTCCGTATTTTGCACTCTTTGCGGTGGCAAATCATTGTAATACCTTGTAAGGATCCATTTCCAAAGTTTTACTGCTGAATGGGCCTGTTGCATGCAAGAGATACAGCCGTGCGAATAGATTTTTTAGAAATTAAATGACACGAAAATTACGCTGGTCACATTAAAAAAGTCTGAAATACACTCCTTACTGCGCAATTTGTGTTGTTAGGAACGCGCTTTTTCAAATTTCCCGCGTCTGGGGGCAGTTTTCTAACGGAAACAATTAACGGCAACTCGCGGCTATTTCCGGTCAACTAAAACTGACAACATAACCTAAAAACCGGAGCTCGTGACATCGTGAAATGAAATGTAGAAGGATTGCGTTGGATATTTAAAAGTTGATCGATTTGGTTACCGCATTAAGCGTATATGGACCACTATAGGAGATCACGTTAGGTTTGTAAACAAACTGAAGGAAAATATAACAACAACAACAACGACTCGGCATCTTCCGGAAATCACCGAGCCCGCCGTTTGCTCGTTTCCGGTGATTAGAAAACTGCCCCCAGACGCGGGAAATTTGAAAAAGCGCGTTCCTAACAACGCAAATTGCGCAGTAAGGAGTGTATCTCAGACTTTTTTAATGTGACCATCGTAATTTTCGTGTCATTTAACCTCTGAAAAGTCTATTCGCGCGGCTGTATCTCTTGCATGCAACAGGCCCATTTCACACGAGGTTTGAAAAAATTGTCTTTTTTAAGATTGTGTGTTGAGGATCTCCTTAAACCTCCCTTAATCACACTATACACCATAAGAGCCCTCCTAAAAAAGGAACTGTTAAAAGAACGGATACAAATATATTGTCGCCCCTTTGACGTAAGGACGTGTTTGGATTTCCAAAAGACCCCCTTTTTTCCATCCAAAGCCATGTTTTCTAGGGCTCATGCGGAAATCAAAATACGCTCTTACGCCAGCTGAGCGACGATGTGTAGGCCTAGCCTAGGGTGAAATGCACTCCTGACTTCAATTCGATATTTCCATTAGTGTTCCATGTCCTAATTTCACGTCTACTTTGATCCAGATCTTCCGTTTGTTGGATGCCCGCGGTTATCCGCGAAGCGGTGACACGCAAGGAGGCTCGGTCAACGGTCACTGCCGTAGAAGCACGAAAGGTCCGATATAGAACTCACCGTCCGAGACCGACCCTGCTAGCCTACTGCCCGCAGCTTAGCAATTAAGAGCTCTCCGAGTGCCGCATCCGCCCGTCCCCTCTTCCGGGTTTAATCACAAACTCCTTGTAGATTAATCGGCTCACTTATTATTTTATCCCATCTCCGTGCTGCGGGTGGCATCGGGATGCGCTGCAGGAGCGGGAAGATGGGTCAGCATTACACGTAGAACGTGGCACAGAACCTCGCTATGATGATTGCTTCCTGAACGCGATTTTTTTGTTGACAGATATCAGACACAATTTTGAATGATTGTATGAATAGCCAAAAGTGACGTAATTTTTCTTACTACAGAGGGTGAATCTAGTGGTGCGGCGTGCTTTGCGATACATCGATTGTTGTGCCATTTAAGCCTATGGAAAAGGATCGATAATCAGGGTGTTCGCAGCAAACACCTTAGTAATCGATTCTTTACCATAGGTTTAAATGGTAGAACAATCGTTATCTTGCGATTCACACCACGCCACTGGAAAAATCTCTGATATCTAACTGGTGTTGCACCCAACAGCTTGACTCCATGCAGGAAATATGTACTCTAAGCGAGATTTTCTGTCTGCGATGAGAAAAATGACGTTTCTTACGGCTGATCATACAATCATCCAACTTATGTCTATTTGACTGGTACGGCGCGCCGCTCTATTCTTTGTGACGGATTCTATAGCCAAAAAATTGTCCATCGAACAAAAATGAGTCGATTCTGGGGACGCACTGAGAAAGCACTCTGTTATAGGTTTTCCGATAGATTTCTGAGCTTTTACAGAAATTCGTCTGGTTTAAGGGCAGGATTTTGGTCTTGAGCACTGAGAACTCTGAACTGTATGCAAACCTTGGGAGATCCTTAGAGAGAGTTTCTTGGTATCAAAATCACTTATTCTTTGAGGTAAAGTCGTCGCTCCTCTGATTTAAGAGCGTTTGTAAATTTCTACGTGAGCCCTGTTCTCCGTATAGCTCTGTACTTTTCGCGGCTCATATAAGAATAGAGATATGCCTTTACGTCAGAAAGCAAAGTATTGGAACTTTGCGACAAAGTATGAATAAAGAGTCATAATGTGCTGGAATCAAACCTTTCCAAATCCCTATTACGGCATTTCTAACAGTACAATCGAAAACTGCTCGCTTGAAAAGGGACCCTTTTTTTTGCCACTCTCTTTTCCGACCGAAAAAAATACGAATCCACGATCCTCATACCAACCTCGTGGTCTTAGCCCACTTTTGCTCTCAACGGCTCGTATATTTGTCCGGGAAGAAAGCGATTCAATTGTGCATTTATCGCAGGCGCAACAAGAAACTGCGCTTGCGCAAATCGTGAATTCTCCCAGCGATGATGCCAACCCGTACGTAATCCCCGTACAAAGCTACGGAAAATCTCCCAATTCCACACAAGAAACGACAACACTGTACTCGGCTGACCGGGAGTCTAGCCTCGCGGGGCCGGAGGTAACTGGAGCGCGTGTTGGACAATAAGGCGAAAAGATACCACCTACATTATTACATGAGCCCTCGTGATAGTGTTTCCTTATGGGACGGAGGGCTCATGATCGAATGGACGACGGTTAGCGCGGTGGAGTCGGCGATAAGGCCCGTAAAGAACAAAGTAAACAGGTGCGACCCGGGGCGCTAGTTTCTAATCATGACAATTTCGTGCCCGGCGACTAATAAAGCCATCGGCGGCGCCGGTCCCCAGGGACCGGCGCACAATAATTGATCGAGTCAATAGGAGAGGTCGGACACAATTTGGAAACTTTAAAAGCTCGTAACTCCGTTCATACAAAACTTTGAGGTTTTGAAAGTGGTTTCATTGGTTTCCTCGTGAAATTATCGTCTAGGGACACCCCTAAAAATTTAAAATGTGACGAATTACGAATCAAAATTTACGGTTTTAGTTGAACATTTCATGTCCGACTTCTCCGATAGATTCGATCCACTGTGCGGCGCCGCTCTTACCGGCGAGAAAGAGTCGGGAACCAAATGCACGGCACTTTCCCTCCGCGAATCGCGATACAGGCGACAAAGGACCCAGACGTCGCGGCGGCTCGAGTTATTGCGGCAATGCGCAGGTCGGATCGCCGGGGAGAGAGGTCATAGGAGTCGAGAAGACGACTGTGGAGATAAGACTTTCATCGACAAATGATAGTGTAAGTGGAAGGTAACAGGATTAGTCCGGGAGAGGTATGAAACATCAGGCAAGCTTGATAACGAGTAAGTTGGCAGTAAACTTTTGCGATGGATTTTAAAATAAATTAACTGCAGTTTTCTTACGTTTTTCTTACAATTATTAAACTGCACGTTGCAAAAGAACTGCAAAAGAACTTGCAAAAGAACTTATGAGCATAGGGAAACTAATGGTCTATCCGTTGTTTCTTAACTGAGCCAGAAATTGTAGTTCCTCATTGCAAGATGCAGTCTACTTGGAAACGACTTCATTTTCCAATGAGGAACTAAAATTTGTGACTCATCCGTAAAAGCACCTATCTGGATCGGGAAACTAATGGCACGAACGTCGTTTCTCAAATGAATCGGCACGAACGTCGTTTCTCAAATGAATCAGAAATAGTACTTCCTAAATGCAAAGTGTGGTCAAATTGCACGATCTTAGCATCAAGCGAAAACCTGAAAACATTTCGATTTCCCAACGTACAGTGATATTTGGACTACATTTTGCAGTTCCTAAGTACAGTTTCTGCATCAACTTAGAAACATTACCTATTAGATTCAGCAAGCACATGAGGGTTTCCACAGTTGCGCCGTAAATTGTAATTCCGAATTGCAAAATATAGTGCACTTATCAATCATCCGAAAGTAAATGGACAGGGACCCTGCGGTTCATTAAAACTGAAGAGGCGGGCACCAACAATTTTTTTCTGAGAATCAAAGTGAAATTCTGCCTATCCCTCAACACACTAACCCCTTCCCCGTCATCACCGCAGCCGTGCCGTAAGTGCATACTGGGATGAACATGAACCTCAAGTCACATCAGAGCATAAGCTAACCGTGACTCATACAAAAGTACACTTACGACTTCTCTCCTATAACATGGGAGACAGACAGACAGCCGATCGCAAAACACCACTCATTGGAACCTTTGTTTCTCTGCACTCCGATATGGGCGCTGCCTGTCGATGGCATTCCCTTGGCCGCGGCACAGGTTATAACCATAAATCACCTTCCGTGATCCCGGCGAACCCCGGGCGGGCGTCGTCCCGGACTCCCGTCTCGACCCACTCGGAGCCGGGCTAACCCATTTTCCAACCGGGCGACACAGCACATCCTCGGCCCCGAATTATTAGTCGCCCGGCCCCGTGTTTTCGTCTCGCTTTCGACACGCGAGGAGGAACCAAGGGAAAGGGGAAGGGAAGATGGGCGGGAGATGGGGTGGAAGAGGGCATTAAGGGAGAGAACNGGGGGGGGGGGTGTGTGTGTGTTTCAGGTCTCCTCCCCCTCCCGCCCAGCGCGAAAATGATGTGCGAATCGAGCGCGAGACGCCGATCGCGGACACGCCCGTCTTCGCGGACTGAGGAAAAACATCGTAAGAACACTCCAATGTTGTCAAATTTCCTCCAAATGATACATTTTTCCCGAAAAGGAGGGCATTGATATTTTTCAGATTTTAGATCAAATCGCGTATAGAACGGGTCAGTTGCGCTGATCGCATTGTGTTTTGATGCTTGATTCTTTTAGATTAGCTAAAAATGATAAGATATCGTCACCTTCCAGGCAAAGTATCACAAGCGCCATGCGACGTTTAAAAATTTCCGCCGCCATTATATTTTTTTACAGAGAAATTATTCAACGAACCTGTCCGAAAATTACACCGAATTTTCTTTGTGCTGCCGATAAAATTTAGTGAAATTTTCGAACAGATTGAACCAACAATTTCTCAGTAAAAAAATAAAATGGCGGCGGAAATTTTTAAACGTCGCATGGCGCTTGTGATACTTTGCCTGGAAGGTGACGATATGTTCAAACAGCAACTGTCTACGTTCAATATTAATCGAGATCTCGCGCTTTGAAAAATTCGGTTTATGACGTCATCCACCTAGGAGGTGGTGACACCCTCGGTTTTTTCCACCCTTTGCCACTTGCTTTTATCAATCTGGGTCTGGGAGACACCCTTGTAGGTACTCAACGTGACACTCGGATGAAAGCATGGTTGAAGAAACCAAGGGTGTCACAGTCTCACTGTGCCCCTGTGAAGAACGTCATAAACTGAATTTTTCAAAGCGCTATATCTCGGTTAATGTCAAATGTAGAAAGATGGAGAATATTAATATTATTGATAAAGAATATTATTTTTAGCTGATCTACGAAAATCAAGCATCGAAACACGATTCGGTGAACAGCGCAACTGACCCAGAGAGATTGGAAGGAAAATGTTCACGACTTTCCCAGAAAATTCTTGTTTTACAGAACAACCCATGTCAGAAGGTTAGCATGACAGTGCGGCTCTCCCATCAGCCCTTCTCTGCCCTCCGTAAACCTAACACTGGAAAAAAAAACACATTGGATCTAGAGTCCAGGCTCTTAAAAACATCGACAAGAAAAAGTACTCTTGATTCAATCCGAGTTTTGCTTAAATCAAGAACCAAGCCTCTTAATTTGAGCGGAAGTCCTTTTAATTTAAGCAATAATTGAATCAAGAGTATTTTTTCTTGTCAATGTTTTCAAGAGTCTGGACTGTAGATCCAATGTATTTTTTTACCAGTGAAAAAATGCTCAAAAACCACGGATTTACTAATAAAAAGCTCCACTCAAGCATCCCGGCAACACCCGGGCAAGGAACGCGTGCGCATTTGCATTCGCTCGCGGGGCGCGCGACCCGGCTCCGTCGGACGAATCATCCGTCTGATTCAGTGATTCATTCAAATGAGGATGCTCCTCTGGGTCTGGACCCCATACTGCACCCAGCCGGGGTCGGGCCCGCCTCGAAACTCCAGTCCCACTGACCTCTTTGTCTCGAAAACACCGTCTCCCGCCCACATCAGCAACCACCCTCATTACCGGAAATGGGTCACCGGAATCACTTCCAGGCGGAGGTGACACGTGGTCGACTCAAAAATCGGGACACTAATGCCCTCGCTCTTCGGTGATAACGAGCTGAGGCGTGCTGGAAGTGCTCCGGATTGGGGTGACCTTTGACGATGGGCATGAGTGCAATGTTTTCTGCACCGTTAAAAAAGTGCAGGGCATTTCTTTCGGAGTCGAGTGAATGGGATGATGGTGATGTTGAGCAACCTAAAGAGTGAGAAAGACTGATTCAGACCCGCGGGGTGATTCTTTAAATTGATGGACAAAGTGGTAGATAAAAGAGGACAAAGGGAAAACAGAGCGATACTATCGGTGGAAGCGGATGGCTGCAATGCATAAAGGAGGTGAGTAATAGACTAACTAAGGGCAACTCACGAAACACCCTTTGGTTGGTCCATCATTTCTCCCCTTAATCTATAATGACCAATTGACCACACGTTTCAATCAATGAATCGTTCCATTTTCCCTTATTTTTCTTTGTCAATAGCTTTGTCTATCGATTTCAGTAATCACCCCGCTAACAACGCTACATTCCTGAATCGATGTCGATTAGTTCAATCCTTCCTCAAAGCAAAGGATGTAAGAAATATTATGCTATTGTTTGAATCTAAAAGTCTACAAAACCCGAGAGGGGATGTTGCTTATTTTTTGGATAGAAACATCCAGGAAATTAAAATAGGAGATGAGATTTGAAAACACTGTTATGTAGATGTGACACTTCTGCTTTACTCAATCCTTTTTATTCTGGTTTACATAAGAGTTGATACAACTTTGAAACGACCAATGCAATTCGTTTGTCTTTAAATCTTGTTATCCACGTTTGTTTCGTCTAAGTTCCTTAAGTCGAGACAATAAAGTGCTTGTTCCTCATCTCTCATCTCTTTTAATCTTAAGTTTCATGTTTGTTCTGCTTAATTTTCTTAAGTCGAAAATATAACGGAGCGCTTATTTCTCATCTTTCATCTCTTTTCATCTTATGTTTAAAGTTTGTTCTGTTTAATTTCCTGAAGTCGAAACACCAAAACGCTTGTTCCTCATTTCTGTGCGATTTCGAAAAAAAATGTTTAGTGCGATGCTTGAGAGATTTTGAACCTACTTTTCGGGCTTCTAGAGCAGAGGGCCCCATTTGCGAGTTCCACGAATATGAGCCAGCTGAGTTCTCAGGCATCGACAACATCATCTTTCAAAATTAGGTCACTAATGATACGGCAGATCTTGGCCGATAATAGTGGACGCCAGGGTATATAACCGCAACACGGATCATCTCTAACAAAAAAGAGAGATCGAACATTCGTGCGTTTTTCTATTTGACGCTGGCCATGCTGCCAAAGTAACTAACAATAGATTCCTGAACTTTTCGCATTCTCATATAAGCTTTAAATCGCAGTCTTTCGTGGGAGGTAAAATAACACATTAATAGAATTGAGATTAAAATGTTTGTTTGTTTTCCCTCCATCAATTGTAAATCCAGTCTACCTCTTCATTTCCCGGCGAAAGGATTGATCCTTGCTAATTGAGTAATTTCATTGATGTTGGCCTTTAAAATTGAAATTGGTGAGGCAGAAATGGATTGTATTTTGAAATTTGGAACTATAATTCCTGGCTCAGTTTAGAAACAACGTATGTGCACTCCCATGCACATAAGCGTTTTTACATGTGAGCCATGTTAAACTGACTAGGCAGTTTGACTTGCCAGCCACAGCGTTTTTATCCTACCTCAACTCTTTTCTCTGTACAATTCTGGTGATTTCATGGGGGAAAATAAGCTCTAAACACGAAGTAGAAACTGCATCTGGAATATGAAATCTAGTCCAAGGCCTGATTTTCTGGGCTTCGAGCGGTGCGTGGAAACACGTTGAATATTGGAGCTCAAAAAAACAACAATGGCAATAATGACAGGGCGGGCGGCTGGTCTCCGCGCGGAGAGCCGCACGCCAAATTGCCGTGTTCAATGCGCACGGATCGAGTACCGTATTTCCGTGCTGGGGGAAAAAGACATATGAATATTCGAGTGTTGCCGAATTTTCCTCGGTAAAATATTCATTTTTCACAAAATGTATAGAAATTTTTCCTTGCAGTTTTGAGATCCTCATACTTTAAATCTAAAAGCGAATACATCTTCCGTGAAATTGGAAGACAAATATTCGCAACTTTTTGCGCTGAGATCTGTGCTACATTGAACAAAAATTGAAAAATCCCAAAGACTCATAGGGTGTTTTTCCTCAGCACGGTAGTAAACCAGCGCTGTACCTGAAACTTTTGAAACGTCTATTTTCCGATGAACTTCGACGTGGAAGTATCTTGGTAGACTTCAGGGCTCATAATAGAATTTCAAACAGTCGTGGCTCAAAAAAAAAAAAACAAAGAGACGATGAAAACAGACTGTGAGGAACTTACTTTCCAAGGTAGAATTGAAAATGGATGGGCTGAAAATTCTCACATACCTGAAACAGAAAAAAAATACAATTTTTAGAGATAGAAAATTAACGCCGATAATTTGAGTATGAACTACAGTGGCTTTAAAAAATAACATCGTCCACTATTTGGGCTAAACTTTGCAATTAGAACTTTAAATTCTGGCTCATTTTAAAAACAACAAGGTATTATTGATTTCCTTATGCACACACGTGTTTTTTGGATGAACTAGAAATTGCAGTACCTAATGATTGCAAGATGTAGTCCATTTCAAAATCCAGTTAACACTAGAGTAATTACTAGTACGCAGTTCCATATTGGATTTGGATACTAAGTATACGTCCTTGGAATCAGTAAGGCGACAAAATGAGAGCTTACGAGTTTTCCTGATTTGCGCTGAACTCCGCAAAACGATTCGCAAGCCGTAAAAGGGGAGGGAGCGAAGGCGCTATTTGAAGGCGTTGATTGCAGCAATCGACTTAAAGGCACGACTTAGCTCGCTTACAATCAGTTATTACAAAGCCAAGGAAAAGTCCGCGATGTGAGCAAATCAAAAATTACCTCTTACGGTCCAAGGCCTCGGTTCCATTCCAGCCGAAGCCGCGATGCACAGTGGACTCAAACTCCCTAAGATTGGGAACGTCCAGGTTGAAAGCTCGGAGTCAACACAGTAATTCTCCCAGCGCGGAGTAAACGTGTTGACACTGGTCAACGCATAAAACTCTACGTTCTTGGGGTCGAATACCCGATAAGACACAAAATGTTAGATTTTCAAGGGAATAGTAAAGGGGTCTGCGGTGAGAGTTTCCACTTGGCCTGCATTCCTGAAAGTTTGAAAGCCTCGAGGGGTTCCCAGCCAATTTTGGAACAAAACTTCCCTGAATTTTCCAGGTTTTTCAAACCGAATTGAGATAATTCTACGGCTTCTCGCGCAAATCATCTCATAGTTACCCTAAATTAGATGCAGCGAGCATCTGACTTCGTACAATTTTTGACAATGCCTATCGGTTTATCGGTTCCACACTCGATAGCGGGAAATTCAAATTAAAATCCAAGGATTAAAAGATTGGACATTATAGATCCTTGTTTTCCCCTTAGATCCTAAGTCTTAAAAAAATTTCCTGATTTATAGCACTGTTTAAGGAAATTCCCTAATTATTTCCGATATTCAAGTCGCTTTTCCTTTCTGACAATTCGTTATCCCGCTGATGAAAGGGCGTATCTTGATTTCAACGTCAGCCCTGCTTTAAATAAAACTCCACACTGGAAAAAAACACATTGAATCTAGAGTCCAGACTCTTGAAAACATTGGAAAGAAAAAATACTCTTGATTCAATCAGATTTTTGCTTAAATCAAAAGGAAATCCGCTCAAATTAAGAGGCTTGGTTCTTGATTTAAGCAAAAATCCGCCTGAATCAAGAATATTTTTTCTTTTCGATGTATTTAAGAGTCTGGACTCTCGATCCAATGTGTTTTTTTTCTTCTTTTTTTTCCAGTGCATGTTTTCCGGAGCTCATGTGGAAATCGATATACACCCTTGCGTCAAAGCAGCAACGAATTATAAGTTTAACTAAATACACTGACCATATTCTCGATTGAGAAATCGGAAATATGGTCCCTAAATGATGCGATCCTGATTTATATACTCATGTGCAAAAAATCCTGGATTCTATGGAACTTGCATCTACTGTGCGTGCCAGGATTGCGTGGGCGGCCGTGTTGTTTTGATTCAAGCGCTCCGAGTTCGAAGGTGTGTTGAGAGACTTTACGGTCCAGCCCCCGGATGACGTCAGCGGAGCAATTCGACTCGCTTTCCGCTTTCCGGGAGAGACGATTCAAACGTTTCCCGATGGAGATCCGGGATCTTCTCGTCGCCGCGGGCTTCGGCTGTCCGCACTTCCTCGGACGTCCTCGACCGGGCACGATTTCATTTTCCGCGCTTGACCTTCGTCCTGCCATCCTCTTCGAGAGCCCAATCTTCACGTCAGAGCGGTCAACGATGAGAAAACGATGCGCTCATCGATTGAAGAAAGAATGTCCAACACCTCAGCAAGTGTTGCTATGATCGTGCTACTTTTTCTATGTTAACGGGAATCTAATAGCCTAGGAATCGAGGGGAAAAAAACATTGGATCTAGAGTCTAGACTCTTAAAAACATCGACAAAAAAAAAAATACTCTTGATTCAATTAGATTTAAGCTTAAATCAAGAACCAAGCCTCTTAATTTGAGCGGATTTCCTTTTGATTTAAGAGTTAATCTGCTTGAATCAAGAGTCCTTTTTCTTGTCAATGTTTTCAAGAGTCTGGACTCTAGATCCAATATGTTTTTTTTCCCAGTGATATTCAAAACTCTAGTCGTGAAAATTAGACCAAATTCTAAATAAAAGGTTCACTGTTGAAAGACCATGAAGCAAAGGCATTCTGGTTCTTTCAGAAAGACATTGCCATACACAGGCTCAGCAACATCTGATGGCGCGCATCATGTTTTGAATCGCTAGTAGTCGGTCTTGAATGATCTCGTTCTTTTATTCTTCATTCTTGCATGTTATGTTGATTACACTACATTTTGCAATTAGGAACTACAATTTCTAGCTCATTTTACTGCACGTAGGTGTTTTTACAGAGGAACAAGACATTTTAGTTCCTACGATTGCAAAATGTAGTCCAATTCATGAACAACTACCTGAAGTTATACTTAAAGCTTTCATTTGATCGCACATCGGTGAGAAAAACTTTGGTTCACACGGAGCATGTGCCGTATATGCCGAGGTTTTTCGTCGCGGGGATTCGGGGAACCAAAATTTCGGCTCACCGAGCTGAATTTCAGTTCCATGAGCCAAAACGGTCGGCTCGCTCGACTAAGGGCTCTGCCTCCGAACCAAAAAGCTTCACCTGAACCAGTTGGTTCTGATGACCAAGATTTCATCCTTCGTGAAATACACTGAGATCTAGAGACCATCGCACACTGTAGTGACGTATGAAGGTATAACTGGAGGCTCCAGGACGAGAAACCGATGCGCACCCAACTAGGTTACATCAACGCCTGGATCTAACCTCTTTCCGTCACCTACGGGAGCATCACGACACACCGACCACGTCCACGTCCCGGTGCCGCACGTTGGAACGTTGGAAACGACGTCTCGGCGAGATATCACTGGCCGTCACTCGCGAAATCCAATTTAACCGCCGACGGATTTGACGCGCGCGGCGAGGAGCGGCACGAGCTGCGCATGCGCGGTTGCGACCGCGCGCGCACCTCCGATTTCTGCAGTGAAAGTAATTGACTTTATGACGTTTGACACGCTCCCGGGCACCCCGATGCGTTCGCACCAGCTTCGTTGCCAACGTTCTAGGTTTTCCGTGAGGTTCCATCCAAGGCGTAACTGACGGAATTTAGAGGTTTAGACTCAGGACTTGTGGGATCGGAAGGGACTTTGATACAATTCCAAGGAATTTTCAGCAAGTAAGTTTCCCTCGTTCTATCGGACAATGCGTCGCCACTCGGATGTAAGGGCGTATTTAAATTTCCACAAGAGCCCTATTTCCCATGATAACTCCATACTTTTGAGAGCTCACGTGGGAATGGAGATACGCCTTTACGTCAGAGGGGCGACGAATATTGAGCGACACTTTGTTTTAAAGATCCACTAGTCGAATATTCGACTAGTACAGAAACTAGCCAAAAACTCAAAGTCGAGAAAAATAAATTAGTCTGTATTGAGAAGGGTTAAAGTTTATTTTCTACATTGAGCCTTATGGAGACATAAAACTTCAAACCCCTTTTTCTCAATTTCAACTGTATGTGGGTTGATTCTTTTCTGTTGGACTCGGTCTGTTTAAATCAAAATTTATCACCTCGGTTTATGGAACTGAAGCTCAGTACTGCTGTAACTAAGACGTCCGATCAGTTAGACTGAGGATTCAGTTCGCTAAACCAAAAAGCGACTACTGAACTATATTGGTCTTATGACGGAAGTTTTTTCTCCGCGTATTCTTCGCATGACAATAATTCAAATTAACAACACAGCGCTGTCGTTTACCCTGTCACAGGAGTAAAGTGCGTCTGGGCTGTTTTTTCTCCCCGTAGGCACGGAGATATCAGGGACGGCACCTGTCTACCGAGGCAAACTTTCGTAACCGGGTAACGATCCCGTAGAAGGGCCGCTTCAGACGCTTCCAGAACGTTACGACGCAGGTCATGCGCCAAAATGACGCGCCGTATGCTGATTTCACGTTTCTCGTGTCATAAAAGCCGCTACCCGGCGTGGATACACACCACCAGCGCTGCCAAGTTGCAAAAAGCAGAATTTTCCACGCTCTAAGGCTGTTTTACAACGGATATAATTTTCGAAGATACTTTAAAACACCGCGCAAGCCCGCTCTGACTGATTTCTAACACCTAGCTAGCGGGACCGAAAACGAGACTTCAAGAGAGAGGCGTGCGGTACTGTCCGTTGTTCATAGGACAACTTGCAGAAGGTTTTAGGCCAGACTTTTATACTTGCTCGACATGTCTCCTTATCACCGCGATTCATTTGAAATTCTGTTCTTGGATATTAGCATTTTGTAGGGCTTGCATTTGTGTGTAAGTGCTTGAAAGCTCCGAGAAAATGGAAGTATTATACATTACCTGTTAGAAAAACGCCGTTACAAATCTCAAGATTTCAATATTACGGCCAAGAATGTTGAAAAAAGAGCGTTCTCTCACAATGATGAGTCAATTTATACAAAAGCGAGAAAAAACACTAAGAAATGGCCCGAACTGTGTGGAACAAGGTGATGAAATGGTGCTGGGTCCACATCATTTAGCGGGGAAAACAAAATAAAAAAATTCCAAAAGTTCAACGTTTTGTGAGAAAATTTTAGGGATTTTTTTACTTCGTTTTCCCCGCAAGATGGTGTGGACCCAGCACCATCTCACCACCTATGTGCAAAAAATAAGTCAAATGCGTGCTTTAAAAACGAAAGACCGTGCCAATCGTAATAATAAATCATTCTGGATGATTGGAGCTCATAGGCTGGCTGTCCTTTTGGGCCCTAAGAGCCCCACGACCTGATCTCCAAAATTAACGACAAGTCCATACTCTCCTCATACAGGTACTCCAGTTTACATTGTCCTTTCGAGCCCCATGCAAAGCCCAACTGATGAACCAATCAGAGCCATTCATGGGTAATTCGAGTTCATAGATTGGCTGAACTTATAGTGCCTAAGAGCCCCATGACCTGACCTCCAAACTTTCCGACTTTTCCACACTCTCCTCATATGTACAGGTGGTTTAGTTTATATTGTCCTTACGAGCCCCATTAAAAGCCGAAACTGCTGAACCAATCAGACAACAGCACATTCACGGCAATACTCTCTCCATATAAGTTCTCAAGATCCACGACAAAGGTCCCAGCTCGGATAAGAATGACGGACACAACCGGGAAGAAGCGACGCTGCAGCGGCGGCAGCGTTTGCAATCAAAACATGATCGGATTCCGAGTCCGACGCGACACTTTCTTTCACCTTTACTTTTCCTTTCTTTTCTTTTCTCGAGCCCGTTCCCGTTTTTTTCCCTCCCGCGACGGCTCCCGGCTCCGGGGGCTGCGTGCGCCGTCGGGAGCGCGATCGTGAGTCGTGGGAACGCGCGCACCCGCATTCGCGCGCTCGCTCCCTGGCAGCCGGCGCCACCGTACGCTTTTTCCGCCATTATCGAGCTTTCGCATCGGGGCTCGCTTTACGTCGCTGATCGGGCCGAGAGACAAAAGGATAACGTTACGGGAGGGAACAAAGTAAACTGAGAAGAAAACTTCGGTTGTGCGTACCGAATGGTTCGGTGGGCGCTTTTTGGTTTAGAACACTGAACCTTTAGTAGAGTGAACCGACCTTTTTAGTTCACAGAACGAAACTTTAGTTCGGTTCTTGCAAGAGCGTGGAGCTTGTATAATGTTAGCCTTCACATGAGCGATTCGGCAAAATCACCTCCTGAGTGTCAAAATAGTCGCATCGTCAGATATGAGCGTATGCGTACAATGCAATTAGCGCAGCTATCTATAACGATTGAAGGTGGTACCGAATGTCTCCAAAGAGTGTGGAGCTTATGCTGTGCGCCTTCATATAAGCGATTAGGCAAAATCACCTCCTGAGAGTTGAAATAGTCGCATCGTCAAACGTGGACCAACGTATACAGTGTTAAATAGCGCAGCTATCAGACGATTGAAGGTGGAACCCAATGTCTCCCAAGAGCATAGAGCTTATGCTGTGCGCCTTCGTACATGCAAATAGGCAAACTCGCCTACTGAGAGTCGAAATAGTCGCATCGTCCGAGATTGATCTATATGCGTATGTACAGTGCGAATGGTGTGGCTATCAGACGAATAAAGGTGAGATTAAATTTTTCGTGAGATTCACCAATTTTACCTGACGTAGTCCATTATAAGCACGTCATACTTCTACCTATGCAATATTTGAAGTTACAGAACCTAAGGTTATAACGACGAATTTAATCAAACTCCCGATCGATTTCAGCACCGAACTGGAAAAAGTGAAATTAATCAGCTCTCTGGCAGATCCTAATAAGTTATTAGTCGCATTATCATAGTACAGCTCAGTTTTAAAAATCAGATACGTTTGAAAGGACTTATTACTTCATCAACATTCCCATGCGACAAGCTGACATTCGTAGGTTTCTCGAGCGAGCAGTTAAAATTACAAATTATTTTCCCCATATTCAGAATGAGGAAAAGTGACATCCAGAATAAGGAAAAGCGAATAACGTGGCGAGTAAAAATGTTCATGTCTTTAGAGATGACTATCTTTTCGAACAACGTTGTAGTTTCAGTACCTAAATGAAAAGATACAATTCAGTCTGTCCCAGACGATACATAACCCTCGTTTCGAAAGTAGCCTTGTTGAACCCGAATAATATTAAAGGGAATAATAACACATTTGGCCCTTTCCTGGTCCGTGGTCAGGGTTCGCGCTCTGGTCGGTCAGCAATTAAAATCATTTGTAAAACGTCCAGACACGCGTTGCTGGAAGCGGCTCGTTAGGGATTATCGGCCGGCGCGATTAAGGAGTCAGCAGAAATTAATGGCGTAAGTATAAGGTTGAGATCTCGTTTTAGCATTTGATGTCGGAACCCGAAAACATCGAGATGATAGATTAGCCGGATTTGCGTGTCTGATCAGAATCAAGGAAGAAGTGAGGTCCGTACTATGTCGGAGCATCGCGGGTTATCAGAATGGGGCTATTTCGATCGTCTAGAATGTTGAATATCAAAATTTGCATGATTTTGCGAGAGATTGAAAGTTTGAGCTGACCTAACTGTGCAGATTATTCTAGTCTAGGTTATTTTCAAAAAATTGACTAACCTTAGAAAAAAAGGTTAAAAAAGGTATTTTCATAGTGATTGCCGGTTATAGGTAGTTAAGGTCGATTTCACCTTGTGTTTGGTAGTTTTACTGCAGGCTTTTTATACGCAAACACAATAAAATTAAGGAGAGCACGATGAAACTAACTGGAATTTTCGTAGATGGATAGTTTCAGTGAGAATTTGGAAATTTCATGTTTTTTTTTTCTCTTGGTCTAATCTGTGTTAGGAAGGGGTGATGAACACTTTCACAGTGAATATAGACGTGTACCAACCAATTTTGGGATTTGTAAGCTATTAATTTGAGCAATATGACGAAGGACAAGAACCTCCACCTTGTGACAATTCATTGAAGCATAACGCTGATGTAAGAAGGCCAATATCTGAGGATGCGACTATTTTAACACCCAGGCGGTGATTTTGCCTAATCGCTTAATTGAAGGCGAACCGCGTAAGCTAAACGCTATTACGCAGCCTCAAAACCTGCATGCATCTACCTATGGCGTACCAATGGCGTGCTCATGTAGACACGTCCGGGACTAAACGTTTAATATCAAAATAGACTGTAATCTTTGTTTACAAATCTGAGGAACTAAGTTTTGATGAAATTATAGTTTTGGTGATTTGGATAGGTGACTTGGATTTTACATACAAACAGCCTTACGCATATTTTCTTATTGGTTGTTTCAAGCGCGGAGGAGCTAATACGATGACATCACCTGAAAATTAACGAGCCTGAAGAACTATTTGGTTCACGGAGATTCTTACGATGTTGGGAACTAATTGATCCGTCGCGGGCAAGCAGATCCTCTCTCTGCCGTATCGTGCTCCCGTAGAGATGTTCTCTCCACAAACTGGACATTGTAAACTTCATTCCCGGATGAATATTTTCATGGGGTATTTCTTGCGTCATACTCCCAGCAGTGTTGCCGAGTCATAAGTAAACTCGCAAATATCTGAAATGTGTCTCATTGAGGGCAAAGATCGACGACGATGAATTCAGATATCTGCTAGGATTGATTTTGGTGGCAATATTTTGGAACAACTAAATTACAATTTGATAGAATGAACCAGAAATGTGGTTAATTTAACCATATATCCGGTTATATTGATGAGTTTTTTATTCCGGAATCGGAACCAAATAGAACCTATTTACCTTCCAGCAACTCATATCCATCCAGCCAGTGAGTGTTTTTTCGCACTGCTTTATGGATAAAAGGGTATAAACACACCGTTTGGCAAGAATGGTGTTGAATGAATCTGCGACTGAAGAACCGGGACCCAATCCGAGTTATTGAATCATTTTAAGTTTTAAGTAAGTCCATTTGAGACTTTCGATTTAGAAAGAAAACGACAACGGTGGGTTCAATTTATCGGTCTGACTTCGATTATGCCTTGAAATGGGCTAACAAAAGGAGCAAGTCCAATCGCTGAGTGAACGGACAGCGGTCATTGCCCATTGGTGTTGTCATAGTGATGACGAAAATTAAAACTTTTACGGATATGCTGAGGAAGAACCTCAATTTGAAACGCGAAAAGCTACAACTTTAGATCACTTGACACTGACAATATTTTCCTGCTCCTTTGATTATGAGGGATTTGATACAAGTTTATCAATTGTTGAAGTTCAGTACCTTTGATATGCAATAAACGCTGACCCTTGGCGTCACATTTATATTCTTCTGTAACTCATAATGTTATTCAATTAAAATTGTATTATTTTTTTCTCATAATTAAAGATACAATTGTAGAATTAGTTAGAATCAGCAGAAATTGTGTCAAATGAAAAGGATTCGATTCCTATGAACGGGCACTAATTTCATGCATGTCTATCAAGCGAAAAAGAGAAATGACAGAGAGGGAAAAGGAACCAGAGAAGAGACCTTGGTCTCTAAACTCAAAAAGTAAGGATTGATACGGCTGCACAGAATAATTTTTCGACATTTTGTCTGTATTGCACGTAATAAAAGGAAAAATTAGTTCTCTAATATTAATTTCACATGACTTCAAACTTTCAATCACACTTAGCCACTTAATGAGCACCTTAGTCTTCAATTACGAGAAAGAAATATGAACCCGGTTTGAATGAATAAAAATCATGATAGAAGAATAAAAAGTTGACGGAAATGGTGAGCGCATAAAGCACGGCAATTGCACTCGGCTCCGAGGCTGATTAAAATTGCATCAAAACCCCGTCTGAGGGTCAAGTCCACGGGTTCAACCACCTGCCGACACCCCCTGCGTGGTGAGGTGGGTGTCAATATTTAATATCTCCTTATCGGGAGAAATCCCGATTCGGAGGGTCATTCGACATGGAAAGTTGCAATTATGCGCCCACCCGGACCCGAAAAGGGTGGAAGGCGCGGAAAGGATTGCATATGTAGCTCGGGCCCGGTGTCGTTGACCTCGAGAAGGGTTGGGGTGGCCGCGTGGGCGGGAGCGGGGCGGGGGAGGGAAAAACGCGAAAAGACCATTATAATTTTCTTTCGCTCCGTTTCCTGCTCTGTCATTATCTACCCGTCGCGCCGCCCCGTTGCCGAGCAAGGGAAAATTTGGAGACATCCAGACCGAAGGCCGAAAGCTCAACGGAAGCATCGGAGCGATCTTTTTTTAAAATTAATTTTCTGGTCTTCTGGATTTCTCTCTGATAGACCTAATTGAGTTTAATCTAACTTCAGATAGAAATGGAGCAATGCCAACTGGACGGGTTATTTGAAGAATGGCGTATTTTTATGTTTTCTCAAAACTCGGCTTTTGGCGGTTCACTGGGAAAAAAAAAAAAAAAAAACACATTGGATCTAGAGTCCAGACTCTTGAATACATCGACAACAAAAAGTTCACTTGATTCAATCAGAATCCAGCTTAAATCAAGAACCAAGCCTCTTAATTTAAGCGGATTTCGTTTTGATTCAAACAAAAATCCGATTGAATCAAGAGTATTTTTTCTTGTCAATGTTTTCAAGAGTCTGGATCCTAGATCCAATGTGATTTTTTTCCCAGTGTTACGCTCTTCTTCAAATAACCCGTTCAATTCGTCGCTTCCCTCATAAAACAACGTAACTATGTGTCAATATCGCTAAATACCCCTTCAAAAATTGCACTTCTAGAGGGAACATCTTGTACATTTCTGACTGAAAAGTTCCCTAATTTTTGACGTGATCGCATTTAAAAATCATGAAATATTTGGAGGAAAAATTGCAAATGTACATCTTTATAACAGATTTAATAGTTTGAGTCAATTTTGCAGCCTAGGATTGGAATTTCGTTCTGTTTTTTCGTCCGGAAAAACGACGAATTATGAAAATTTCTGTACTGGTTAGGCTTGCCTTGATGCAAAAAATAATTTACAGAAAAATTGAAAAAAAAGAGTCGATATATTTTATGATCTTTCATAAAAAAGACACGAAAAATGGTCACATTTGATTACTACATAAT
Organism: Bemisia tabaci; assembly: GCF_001854935.1. Lineage (NCBI taxonomy): Eukaryota > Metazoa > Arthropoda > Insecta > Hemiptera > Aleyrodidae > Bemisia > Bemisia tabaci. The sequence continues at coordinate 5,742,299 of NW_017547098.1, forward strand.
GAATGACGATCATCAGGGTGTCTACTAAAACAGGCTGGTCAAAAATAAGTACTTTTACAATACTTTTTCAGTACATTCTCGAGGAATTCAGAACCTCTTCCAACAGAAAAATTCCGTACTTTTTTAGTACCTCCATTTGACGAAATTAGAAAAGTTTCAAAAACTTGAAACTGCGACAAAGATGACAAAAAATTTAAAAAAATTCCGGACCTTTTGCGGAATTTCCGCACTTTTTCAGTACTTCCGGACCGCCCTTGAAAAATCAGTGCTATTTCTGGACTTTCCGGACTTGTAGACACCCTGATCATGGAATCCAAAGCTCATTGTCATGGAATTTCGTTCACTTTGACTATGAAGGCTTTAAAATCATGGAGCATTCCATAAGTAGCTCCTTCCGCGAGTTTCCTCCCAAATTGACAACGTCCTGACCGGCGAGCGGCGGCGGCGACGACATAAAACTTGCAAAAGAAAGACAGCGTTTGCCCCTTGCAGTTTCAACCATTATTGTTCGATAAGGTGCTGAGAACACTAAAGAACAATAAGGCAATTTGGCCCGCGAGAGCCGGCGGGCCCGACAAAGGGATCGATCCTTCCCGATCCGCGGATACGAAATATCGCGATTCGAGGGATCGAGTCGAAAAGTCATCTCAACGGAAGCGCATGCAACGCTTACTCGTGGACGACAGCAACCGATTAAAAAGAAATTAAAGTCGAAGAGTCCCCCAACTTGGCTCGGAAACTTCGGTAGTTGAGACTTCGCCGCAGGAAAACGAGCGGATCTCAACGAGAGTCCATTAAGTTGAATTATTTCGTTACCAAGTTTTAGCGTTTCCGAGAGAGCATTACCGTATGGGTCACGAGAGGAAAAATTACGCGGCCAATGAATTGAAAGTCTAGAAAAACATATTATTTGTCCACTGCGAGCAAATAATTCTTCGCTGAAAAACTTTTGTGAGAGTTTTTCACCTAAACTAAGTTGATAAAATGCGTCAACTTTAAAAAAATATTATTTTTGCTTTTTTACAAAAATTCAATACCATTGTCAAGATTGCCGGAGTGAGGGAGCTTCTCACTCTGATGCGAGGCAAGATTTATGGACAATGTTTGACATACATGCTCGAATAGCTAACTATTGATGCTCAGAGGACGTTGTGTGGTCTAACTTAAAAACTGAAGGCGAAATATTAATGTGTGTTCTCTCCCATAATTACTGCATGCTTTCAAATCTCCTAGAATACCAGTCGGAAAACACTTTTGCTTACATTGCAATTGGGGATTTTTCCGTCGGTTTTCGCCCAAATGAGCTGTGTCGTAGTATAATTCTATACGTTAAGAATCCAAATCTGCATGAAGCATTAAACTTCTGTACGAAGGACCAAGCTTCGGTTCTAATAAAACTCTCAAGTTTACAAGACCAAAGTCATTACTAATAAGGGGCACGAGCCTCAGTATGTCTAACGAAAATTGCGGTTACGTGGATCAAAATTTAGTTGTTTTGACTGTAAACTTTGGTTACCGGGACCGAAAACTTTGGTGCCTCTCGTGAACCCGTATTGTACCTCCCCTTCTTGTACCTCTTCCTATTTTCATTCACTGGAGGAAAAAGTCTCTTGGTCTTGGATCTAGAGTCTAGACTTTTAAAAAAGTTGACAAGAAAACATTCTCTTGATTCGATCGGATTTTTGCTTGAATTGAGAACTGATCCTTTTGATTTAAGCACAATTCCTTCTGATTCAAGCGAAACCCCGATTATCGCACTGGAAAAAAACACATTGGATCTAGAGTCCAGACTCTTAAAAACATCGACAAGAAAAAGGACTTTTGATTCAATCAGATTTAAGCTTAAATCAAGAACTAAGCATCTTAATTTGAGCGGATTTCCTTTTGATTTAACCTTAAATCTGATTGAATCAAAAGTCCTTTTTCTTGTCAATGTTTTCAAGAGTCTGGACTCTAGATCCAATGTGGTTTTTTTTTCCAGTGCGAGTGTATTTTTTCTCGTCGAATTTTTTAAGAGTCTAGACTCGGGATCCAAGATACTTTTTCTTCCAGTGTTCTTTTTCCAACCAAGAGGGGCCCGCGGTCTGGAAAAGATTGGCGGGCGCGATGTTATCTAGGAATCGGCGCGAGCGAGAGGAACAACTAAGAGCAGCGGCGGAAAACAATGCAAATGAGACGAGCGGATTTCCGAATAACAGTTATTGGCCGCTGATCAGGGTAACGGGACGTAATGAGCGGTTCCGCAGCCACCACACCGCCGCCGCCTCCCCCGCGATCAACATTCGAAACGGAATCAAAACATTTGTATCCGTCGTTGCCTCCGTTCCTTGTCTTTCATTCCGATTGATTGAGAGCGAATCATTGCTAGACTCAACCGTTCCGTTACGTCAAATTATCCCGGGTGATAGGTTTCCTTGACGGGCCCTGAGCGAAAACCGCGGAATTCGACTCGTCGGGAAACCTTGAAAAGTCAGAAAATTTTAAAATCCAAAGCGATTTCTACGTGTCAATTTTTCAGGGCTAAGAGATATTTTTTCAGCAACACTATGCGAACTATCTAAGAGAAATGTCAGCGATGAAGGAGAGCTCTTTTTGACTCGGTAAGCGCCGACCGTGTGCATGTAACAGACCTCACTGGAAAAAAAAACACATTGAATCTAGAGTCAAGACTCTTAAAAACATCGACAAGAAAAAGTACTCTTGATTCAATCAGAATCTAGCTTAAATTAAGAACCAAGCCTCTTAATTTAAGCGGATTTTGTTTTAATTCAAGCACAAATCCGATTGAATCAAGAGTATTTTTTCTTGTCAATGTTTTCAAGAGTCTGGACTCTAGATACAATGTGTTTTTTTTTTTCCACTGCGCTTCAGTACAAAAAAATTTCAAATTATTAAAAACTCCATCAATGTCTTGCATCCATGAGAAAAAACCAAAGCCACAACACTTCCAGCCTCAAAATCGGTACCCAGAGAGTTCGATTTTGAAAGCTCGTCGAACTCAAGAGGTCGTAGAGAAACATAATATCAAATTGACTGCACTTTTCAATAGAAAAGTACTATTTTTGACTCCTCCATGAAAGCACCTATCTGCAATGGAGAATCTAATAGCATGCCTGTTATTTTCTCAAATGAGCTGGATTTAGTAGTTCTTCATTGCAGAACGAAGTCCAAATAATGCTCTTCGATAATATCTTCTGAGTTGGGAACAGTGTTGCAACCGCGGAAGAACAGAGAAGTGGTAATAACAGAAAAGAGGCCCGATGCAATAATCAGGGCTCGGAGGGATTTTCTCACTCGCAGAGCGATTTGAGGACCGCAAAGAGGATGACTGGACCCATCATATCCGCGCGTTCCAGATCATTTCCGATCCCCGTTTATACGCCCACATCGACTTTCGTGGAGCACTCCTTAACACGTTGTTGGAGCGTTGCGGTCACACAATCCACTAGAAAGTGCGCCAGATTTAAATGCGCGCGGAGACAAAGTGTCCGATTGAGGAAAGAAAGTGTGGAAAACAAGTGTTGAACAGTTTTGATGATGGTTACTGTTGGAAATCACAGAATCATTTACCACAGACCTGAATCAATATGTTGACGGCGAAACTCACAAAACCAGGAATCTCGGTTTGTGCTGTTGCAGATTTCCAGTCATAGTTTATAATTTAAATGGAGAATTACTCAACGTCAATTCTTAAAACTTCCGTGGTTTATCCTCTCCGTGCGAGGCAAATTCTGAAGAAATTTCAGGGAATGATGTTATTTTGTTCTCATTTAAAAACGTAAAATAAGAGGGGAGATTCTTAAACACCGCAAAAGAGATACGTAGTTTGGGAGTTTAACCGTTAATATGTAAAATTGGCGGTAATGATGGAGCAACAACAATAGACTTGGGAATCAGACTCGTGTAGAGTTTAATTGTACAATTGTAAATGTTCCCCAGGAAATCAATCATCCTGTATAAAAAATTTCTGGCCGTGATAACATGACGTTTGAAGGATTTACTAGTCGTCTGATTGACATTAAAGGCATCAAATTCTAGAAAATAAATTCCTGGAAAGAATCTCTCAAGAATAGGAAAATCTATCATTCGTGAAAAACCCCACGAGCCCCGCGAGAATGAATATTTAACTCACCAGCCACAGACTGAAAACTCTTGATTTATAGTCACATACCTGCAACAGAACAACAGACTCAAATCAGATAAAGTCCATGACAAAAATGAAATGTAGGAAGAACACAAGCAACATTTTAATTTGAGACTTTAATTACCAAAATCCTCTCTAAACAGGCTAACACCGAATTGAATGCCAACAACGAGACTGTCAAAAATCTGGTTTCTGATTAAAGTCTTTAATTTGTTGAAAGATGCAAGAAACACTTGCAGAACGAGGTGACAACGTTGGCGAGCATTTTTCAATGAACTCGTCATCAATGAACTCGCTCGTAAGTTGTGCGAGTCTCGCAGGGCAGGCGCGGGTGCGGCGATAATCCTTGACCCTGACGGGACAGCTCCCCCCCCCCCTGTTCGACCAATACCCCTTCGCCCCCCTTCCATCGCTCATGATTCACCGGTTGTCGCGACGCGCACCAACCAACGAACCACCGTTACCACATTTCACAAAAAGATACGAGTTCCAACAGATGCATTTCAAAATCATTTCGGAAGTCTTCTGAGGTAAGGGCGTATCTCAGTTTCCACGTAAGCCCTGTTCTCCGTGGAAACTCCATATTTTCTGGAGCTCATGAAGAAATTGAGATACGGCCTTAAGTCAGAGGAGCGACGATTTGTGACCGTCTACGGGAAGAGGGACCTAAGTTGAGTTCTTGATACCGCAGCACGGGGTGATGTTCTTAAATAAAAAGGGAATCAAAAACATGTTTGAAAAAAATGTAACCAAACCCTGTGCATTTAGAAATTAACAACTCAAATCATGCTTTGATTTTCCCGCAGAAAAAGCCCATATACTTTACCCCAGGGGTGCAGAATGTTCACGAACCAACGACCAATCGAGCCTTCGCAAACTGCGAAGGCAGTGGGAAAATTGCATAAGCTGCAACCTTGAATAATGGATAATATAAAATGTATTAAGTTTTGATCAAAATGCGCTCCATTTTTAGAAACCGAGCACGCACACTTCCCTACACGTTTCAAAATAACGTACACATCTCGGAACTAGGCGTGATTCGCCAGTCAAGAGCTGAGAGCGAGAACAGAGATCGAGTGCCGCTGGTGCAATGCTTGAAGTATTCCTGCAGTCTTGCAGGCGCTTCCCGCGATCGTTTTTCGCGAAAAGTTCCAAGTTTTTCAAGTTCAAACATGAGTAAAACAGTTGGATGGGACGAAACACGTGATAAAACTATTTCGACTTCCAAGTAGGTAAAATTTCATGACCACGAAATAAAGAGGAACGTCAGTCAACTCTTTTCGGCAGACTCAGAGACTTTAACGCATGAGTAGAAAAGTTGGAAGAAGCGAAAAATGTGATACAACTGTTTCGACTTCCAAGCAGATAAAATTACATATCCACAAAATGAAAGAGAACATGGTGTTCTTTATCATCTAATAATATCCTTCGCTAAACAAAACAAGGATGCGACTTATCGCACTTTCCAAAGAAATTCCCTGACTTTTCGACGCTTACAAGTCGCCTTTTCCCCATGTAGATTCCGGATTTTCCAGACCACCGGAAACTCTGTTTTAGAATATTTTACCTCCGGGAAAGACAAGGATGGCCTTCTGCATGTTTTCGGGAAATTAACCTTACCTTTTCCACGTTTCCAAATCAATTTTTCCCATGTAAATCGCAGATTGTCTAGACCAACGGAGACTCTGTTTCAGAATATTTTGACGGAATATTTATACTCCGGGCGAGACAAGGAAACATCCCGCGCATTTTAATTAACTTTGACTTCTCCACATTTTTAAGTCGACATTTCTCCATGTAGATTGCAGATTTTCCAGACCACCGGAGACTCTATTTTAGAATATTTTGCCTCCGGCCTGGATACATGATTTTCCGCGCTTTTTCGGGAAATTTTCCCGAACTTTTCCACGTTTTCTAGTCGCTCGCTTCCAAGTTTTCAAAGTTTCTACGTTTTTAAATTTCCCCATGTGGATTCTAAATTTTCCGGACCGCCGGAAACTCTGTTTTAGGATATTTTGGCTCCGGGCGAGACAAGGATGACCTTCCGCATTTTTGCAGGAAATTTTCCATGACATTTACACATTTTTGAGTCGAATTTTTTCCATGTCGATTCAAGACAACCGGAGACTCAGTTTCAGAATAGTTTGTCACCAGACGAACCAAGAATGACTTTCCGCACTTTTCCAGAAGAATTTCCTTACCTTTTTTTGGGACATTTTCCTGAACTTTGCCGCTTTTTCTCCTAATGAATTCTAGGTTTTCCAGACCACCGGAAACTCTGTTTTAGAACATTTTGCCTCTTGACTAGACAAATTATTTTCCGCACTTTTCCATGGAATTTTCCTTGAATTTCCACGTTTTTTTGTCGCTTTCTTCCCATGTACATTCAAGATTTTCCAGCCCTCGGGAGACTCTGCTTCACAATATTTCATCTCCAGACGAGACAGGGATGCCGAAGACGTGGCAAGGGTGGCCGAGAAAACTGGCCGTCGCCGTCGAGACAAGAAGGAGTTAAATCGGAGACGGAAAAGGAGCCGGAGGTGCGACTGCTGTCCGGGGTCTGGGCCGGAGCGGAGTGCCAAAGCGACGTCAGAGTTCTCACCGTGAGCGTAGACCGGGACGCCCGGGCAGGGGCCCCGGAGCCGGGACAGGCCACTTCCGCTGCAACCCGTTCGGCCCACACGAACCCGGGTCGCCAGGCGCCGACCCCCGGCCCCAGACCCGACTCCTATTTGTTTATCCACACTGTTTACATATACAAACACCCGGGGGTGGGAACCACGGAACCAACCACTGGGTGCCCGTAAAACCTCCGGAAAATATGCCCCCTCACTTCGGGTCTCCAAGCTTGTGTAAAAAGATGGAGTGCTCAATCCTAGTCTAACAGACTTGGGTCTTAACCAGAGTGTCTACGGGAACTAACTGAGAAAAAATCAGTACTTTTGCAGTCCTTTTTCAGTAATTTCCCGAATCATCAGAAAAATGTAGTGCGTTTTCAGTACCTACATGCTGCAAAACTTTAAGAAATCGAAAATTTGGAACTCATGCGCGAATCACAAAAATTACGGAGCCACAAAACTGGAGGCTCATTGCGATGTACTGGGCACGAGTGATTTCCCCCAAAATGCAGTAATTCCTCGTTGAAAAGATGCAGTGTTTCTTCAGTTCCTTTAGTTGCCAAACTAAAGAAATTAAAGATTTTGAAATTTACCCGCAAATCACGACAAAATTCGAGCTTACAATCGATTTAGTGAGTACATACATGTGCATTAAGAGTCAATGAGCGAGAAACTGCAGACTCTCCAGGCTACCTTCAAAAACACGCGTGGCATAAAGCGAAGCGGACGTTCTTGCGGAATTTTTGCACACTGGAAAAAAAAAAAACACATTGGATCTAGAGTCCAGACTCTTAAAAACATCGACAAGAAAAGATACTCTTGATTCAATCAGATTTAAGCTTAATTCAAGAGCCAAGCCTCTTAATTTAAGCGGATTTCCTTTTGATTTAAGCTTAAATCTGCTTAAACCAAGAGTCCTTTTTCTTGTCAATGTTTTCAAGAGTCTGGACTCTAGATCCAATGTGTTTCTTTCCAGTGTACAGTTCCAGGGCTTCCGGACCGACCTCAAAAATAGTCCTATTCCCGGACTTCCCGGATTTTCCAGACCGGAGGACGCCGTGTATACACTGAGAAAAAGCTCGGTTGCAGGGGCTGAACTTGGGCTCCAATTGTACATGAACGAAAACTTCGGCTATCAGAACCGAACTTTTCTCTCCGCTTCCTCCTCTTCTCTCTCTTCATTTTCTTTCAGCTCGCTTTTCTACTAGGTAACCTGCTCCTAAACGGCACTCCAAAATCAACTTCCGCTTCAACCAAGTCATCTTCGCACAAAACAAACTTAAACTTTCCAGAGCGCATTTGCATACGAGTAATTAGTCTGTCAACATCTATATTCTGCCTATTGCGCACGTAATCAACACCCATTTTACCCTTCCTCCAAGACCCTGCAAGTCGTGTACCCTATCCACCTCTCACCACCGCCTCGATCGGGAGGAGGAAAGAGATGAATGCACTCTGGACGCTGGCGCAACGGCTCATTCATTAAATTAATGAGGGAAGGTGCGCCTGCGCCGAGTCGATCGAGGGGGCGAAAAACCAGGAATCGGGCGAGACAATGGTGGGTGTGGAGAAAAAAGCAGCGATATCCCGAGATTACAACACCGAGGGCTCGCAAGGGATTCGAGCGGGAGGTGAGAACGGGCTGTTGCGAAGTCCGAGCAAATGAGCCATTAATTATTATGGATATTTATACGTGTAACGACTTGGGTCCTACACGCACGGACCTTGCTCCGCTTGTTTAGTAATGAGCCAATGGACAAGATATACATTGGAATACTACTTAGTACGTGCGCTCATCGAAATGTCACAAGGATATCGTCGGATGTAATGACTCGGATCGGAGGGATATGAGGGTTGAAAATTAACCGTGGTTTAATTACTATCCGTAATCATTTAACTTATCGGAATTAGAATATCGCTTTAGCACCTCACTTGTTTGATGCCAGGAATGTTCGCAGAGGGCTTTGTTTTTTGGCTTAATATTTCAGAAAAACAAAACCAATATGCGACATAATAATTGTTGATTGTTAAAAGAGGGTATTGTCGGAGGTTGACAACGCAGAGAGAAAACTTTGGTTATGAGGACTGGAGTTAAGCTCATATGGAACAGTTGGGAAACTGACATGTTTGGTCCCATGAACTGAACTTCAGCTCTGATGATCATTATTTTTGGTAAAGACGTCGTCCCTCTGACATGAGGACGGATCTCGATTTCCTCATGAGCCCCATAAGGCCTAGATTCACATGTAAAGCAGGGCTCCCGTGCATATTAAGATACGCCCTTCTATCAGAGGGGCGACAAAGAGTACCGATATGAGTATCAAAAACTTTCATTTTAAAGAGCCCAAAACTTTTGAATTCCACATGAACTGAAAATAGTTCATAGTTATCAGTGGCGTGGCGTGACTATATCCGGTAGGCGTTCGGTAGGAGTGTTAACTTTAGGGGGGGAGGGTCAGAAAGGTTCACTCCCCTTCCTTAAAGGGGGGTTCGGGGGGCCTCCCCCGGAAACTTTTTAAAAAATGAAGCCGCAAGAACACGATTTTAACCCTTTCTGGTGAAAATTGTGCCGGTAAATTGTCATTGAAATTTTGTTCTTTTTACCGATCGGTTTCCTGTAATTTATTTTGTTAAATGATAATTTATTTTCGCAACACGCACCTGCAGAGAGAGGTGGGAGAGGGAGACTGGGAAACTGGGAGATGCGGCCCGCAGGCGCAAGGGGGAAGCGGAGGGCGAATCGCGGCATAGAGGAAATTCGGCGGTTCGCAAACCCCTGCGGACCACTGCTATGGGAAACCGCTGGACTGATGAGCGGCTCTCCTCTCTCGTTCTTTTCCCCTTCCTTTTCTCTCTGCTGTGTTCCCTCCGCGAGCGCGGTCCGCACTTGTCTCCGAACCCAATGCTCACGCTCCGCTCTGCGCCGCGCGCCGGTGCCTCTCCTCTCTCGTGTACCCTTTGCCCCTTCATCATTGCACCCAAGTTCTCTCTCCTCACCGTACGCAGATCATCCAGGTTCGGTAGCCGGTGCGGACCACGCGTCAAAGGATTGTCTCTCTCCGCCGCGCCACATGCCGCTGTCGGAAGCCAAGCGCCCGATACTTATTAGGGATCTACTATTCTGTATTCCTCGAGTTATTATATATTGCCTCCCACATTCTTAGCCATAATTTATTAATTGTTTCAAAATATTTTAGGGTGTTCGGCGAACACTGCGAACCTATGGACGCCACGCCACTGATAGTTATGGTTCCTGTACGAAATAGTTCGGATATCCTCCATCAGGACCCGTTTTTCAAAAAGATCGTTCCAACATCGCAACACCTCGGAAACGATCGCCTTTGGGCAGTCGGGCGCTCAACAACCCGAACACTTGTGAGCGCTGTTTACATAACAGCATCCCCCTTCCTCCCCCCCCCCAATTAATCCGTGCAACTCCCCGGTCGGCCGATCGGGAGCGCGCGGGTGAGCCCGGGCAAATTAGGAAAACAAAGGAAGTGACAGCGTGACGTAACGCGGGCACATTACAATGCCGATCCCGTGATGCAACCATCAACGCTAATTGAATCGGGAGTCACGGCGCGGCGCACGGTGGATCGAGTCGATGGGAGAGGTCGGACAAAATTTGGAAACTTTAAACGCTTATGACTCCGTTTATACACAACTTTGAGGTCCTAAAAGTGGTTTCATTGGTTTCCTCGTGAAATTTTCCTCTGGGAACGTCCCTTAAAATTTAAAATATGGAGAAATAAACATGAAAGTTCGCAGTTTTAGTCCAACATTTCATGTCCGACCTCTCTAATTGACTCGATCCACTGTGCGGCGCTCCCCCCCCCCTTCCCGGGGACCTTGGAACGGTCGCGACCCAAGTTCGAGGGAAAAAGCGAAGGCGTCGTGAGTCCGGGGGGTTCGGCTCGAGGGGCGGGGGGTCACGGGGGGCGCTGGGGGCACTCGACCGAAAGACAGCCGGGACTTCGAGGCGGGGGGTCGTCACTGCTCGGTGACTTGGGGACCCAGGAAGTCGGGTCGGCGTTCTCATTGATTGGGAAATGACTGATGACGAGAGGTGAGTCGACTTTTCTCGAGGAGAAAAGTGACGAAGCGTGCCGACCGTGAGGCAATTAATTTGGAAACTGGGAAATGCACCATTTTCCGCTGACCTGAGAGGAATCTCTACTTAAACTACCGGGTAGGAAATTCATTGACTTTTCCGGGTTTTTCCTGTCGAAAATGAGAATATTCATTGACTTTTTCAATCGAGGAACTTTCTAGATGCATCAGATGCAGAGGATCTAAGTTTCCAATCACTGCACTGGAAAAAAAACACATTGGATCTAGAGTCCAGACTCTTGAAAACATCGACAAGAAAATGTACTCTTGATTCAATCAGAATCTAGCTTAAATCAAGAACCAAGCCTCTTAATTTAAGCGGATTTTGTTTTAATTCAAGCACAAATCCGATTGAATCAAGAGTATTTTTTCTTGTCAATGTTTTCAAGAGTCTGGACTCTAGATCAGATTTGTTTCTTTTTCTAGTGTGAAAAAAAGCCTTGAATTTTGCGTTAGGATGATTCCTTCTTGAATCGAGGATAAAATAGCTTACCAAACATAAAAACACACAATGAAAACTAAAATGAGAAAACACAGGAATCACGGGTTAAGGGCATCAATCCGCCAAGTTATCAAAGTAGTAATTGGCTGAGCAACTCATCTCAGAATGGAGCCTTCTGAATCCATGAATGAGGAAAGTAATCCTTCTAATTCAATGACTCCGAATGATTGGAATATAGTTTCACACAAAATAAAACCAAGAACCTAAAAGCTCTCAACTTTCGGGAGGAGATAATTCAGAAACCTATTTGGACGTTGGAATGTAGGCTAAGGGACGGTTACGATGAAATACGGCCGGAACCGGCGCATTCGAGGCGACAAACGAGAACAAGAAGTCGGGAGTGTTTATGTGCAGTTATGCCGTGAGTTCCACAAACGAAGTTTATTCATCATTTCCCGATCTTCTTCATTACGAATGATTACCATGATTTATCCGCCCGGTTCATCGCGCTATGATCCATGGAGCCAAGCCAAGACTCCGGCCAAACCGATCCAACCACACAGAGCGATAGCATCAAACACGTGTTGCGTTCAACTCGGTAGCTTTTAGCCACGCTCGTAGTCAAACTGTGCTTTGAAAGGATAAATTATGATATGGTCGTAGGAGAGCCAGAAAAAATTGCGGAGAAACAACGGCAGGACGGAGGAACAGGTGTGATAATTGTCAGGTAAATGGGGAAAAGTAGGTGTCTTTGTCATGCAAAAAAACAATCGGTTGATATATTAGTTTGGCATGGATGATGAGAAGTAGTACGAAGGGATTAAACAGCTATCGGGATGCATTTTTCTCCTTGTAACGAAAATAAATTTTCTGTTGCTGCACAATGCGATTTTTCCAAAGAGGATGTCATTCAAATATTCGACCTCCTCCACCAATTTTATCCTGTTTAAAAGTCCCGCATGACTCGTATTTGTAGGAACACAAATAGTTGAATCTCATTTAGAATGTGAACGTACATTTTTTGGGCACTTGAATAGAAGATGTATTTAACTACGATGGAGCATTTCACGGAAAATACAAAATTGAAAATCAAACTAGGGGGCTACAAGGATTTTTTTTTTTTTAAATAAAGAGCAAGAGATTTTTTTTTTTTTTTTTTCAAGTGCATTTAAAGATGAAAGCGAAAAAAGGTTAAGGACAAAATTTACGTTAAAATATGAAAGTCTTGTGAAATTTGGTCTTTTGAGGATGAAAAAAAACCGATTCAGACATCTGAATTTTGAACCGTTGTTTTATTTTATTCTTTAAAAGAACAACTTAATTTGGGGAAAAGGCTGCACATAAATTAAATAATTAATTTTTTTCCGGTTGAAAATGAAATTGTAACTATTTTGAAACGTTCCAGGTTTTGTTTATTCTTTGTTCTTTATTTGCAGCCTTTTCCCCAAATTAAGTTGTTCTTGTGGTTGTTCTTCTTAAATTGTAATGTGTATTTTGGCTGATCAAGTTGTTTCTCATTTTATTCTTTAATCATTTCCCATTTTTTCCTAAAAATATAATAAACACTATCACCTATTAATTCTTGAAGAGTATAAGAGGAGTTTGGCAGAATCAAAGACAATTTTAAAGAGAATGCCAGGCGTTTCTAAGAGGGAAAAAATCAGAATTAGAGGCTCCACTCTCATCCAGTAATGCACTGATAAAAACCCTTATTTTCAAGATAACCGAATAAAAACCGGCAACACAATGATGGAGGCAGTTTGACGAGCTTCTGTTATTTCAAGACAATGAACCATAAAGAATTTACATTCTTTTCAGAAGCCATGAATACTTGAGCGGTGAGCGGCGCCCTTCACCGAACGCAATTGCCAATAGCCCCGTGCCGTACTTAGGGTAATTTCACCGGGCGTTTGCGCACTTACAAGTCTTTGAACCCGCCAAAATGGGTTTTAAACAAGACTGCAATCACTGGCACGCAAGGTAGTATCGCAAGGCAGGAAGCGAAAACGCTTGAAGGGTTGCGAGAACTTTAAGATGGGCGTGTGGAATTTCTTCATGAAGGAGGATTTTAAGAAATGTTTGGAGCTGACTGAACAATACGCACTACGATAATTATACGTTGGAGCTGTCAGTTATTATGGAAGGCTGAGCATTTCAGATAAAACTTCATTTAATGTACCGGTAAACAGTTCCTAGGATTCATGGTACTACTTGTGCATGGTTTCAATGGAGAGGATGAACATTTTAATGATTTCTAAATACTGTTATGTTTGATTTCAAAATGTCTGTATAAGTCAGAGAGAGAAAAAGACTCTTACTTTTCTAGATTTTTCCGGATCTAACTGAAAAAAAATTCTCTGCGTGTTTTTTGAATTTACGATCTACCGACATAGGAAAATGTCTCCGTAATTTTAGGTTTGACTTCTCGGTCCTTGATTTTGCTTTAGGTTAACGCATTTTAGGCAAAAACCATTTACGAATGATCCCAAACTTCCATCCTGAGGTTTTATCCGGTAAAGGGGCGATTAAGAGAGAAATTATATAAAAAAAAATAAAAAAATTCAGACCTCTTAATCAAAGTTCCTGATACAGTATGGTCAAAGTTTCAACTCCAACTTTTGATGAGGGTTTATGACACTCTCAGAGCTATTTATATAACTATAGTTAAACTAAAAGGGTTTAAAGTTACTAGCAATGAGATAATATAATAATCAAACAAAGACGAGAATATTAGCGAAATACACTGCACCCCAAATCGGACCGGTTGACGAAAGAAATTCGCCCCCCTTATGGAATAATTCAAAAGTTCTTAAATAAATATAAAATTTATCAAAGATACTAATCTCAAGAACCGAAGTGCTCTGAGCTCGAGTCCTAAACTTATATTTCTCCACTCAACAGGAAAGAAAACAAACAAACAAGTAAATCTCCTTCTCGGTCCTGGGGAGCTCTGAATGAAATACTGACTCACAAAAGCTCTCAAAAGTTCATTGAGCTGAATGCGAGTTACGAACTCCACCATTGAAGATTAAGAGGAAGAAATTGTCTTCCGCCGAGGGGCATAAAAATCAAATCACATTCACTGGCACGGCAATAAAACGCGCCTCGCTAATAAAAACACACTTGAGCGACACTGTATGAATGTCAGATTGTTCGAACCACTTACTTCACTCCCATTGAGGCGAGCCGAAGACTCGATCAAAGCGAAATCTTTTCAGGCACCAAAGGCAGTCGTTCTGGAGCTGCGATAAGTTCAATTGACGAGCAAATAATTGCAGCGTGTGTAATGAGTTCCGCTCGGAAGATTGAACCGATTGCTCCCACCCAACGGTAAACTTTTCAAGATGGAAACAGCTGGTCTCGATGGACTGTGACCTGGCGACCATAAAGTCACTCACAAACTTGTCACATCATCCAAACTATGCCCGGACCATCGCAGAGTGAAGTGGTGTACTTGAAAGTTAAAGAAACCCGGGTGAAAAGGCGGTTGACACTCACACATGGATTGAGGAGCAAATTAAAGGGAAAATGGTGTGCATTATAGCAATCATTTTTTTTTTCTATTAAGATCGTAACTGAGTTGCTTCCGTTGAAAGGTTTGACATAAATAAGCGTTTGTGGACTGTAAATAAGCCGTGTTTTGCCCGCGATAAGCGTTCGAACCATTAAAATTTGAAAATTCCATTTTCGGCCAACTCGAAAATAAAATAACTATACTGAAAATTCCGTCTACAGGAGGAGTAACCGTCGCTCCTCTGGCGTAAGGGAGTATGTCATTTTAACGTGAGCCCTGCTGTTCGAAAGGCTCCACACTTGCCAGGGCTCACGAAGAAACAGAGTCACGCCCTTACGCCAGAGTAGTGACGTTATGTCCCTTTTTTCGTAAACGGTCATCCTTTTTCCACGATGCAAAATGATTTTTTCAGTTTCTTCATGAAAAATTCCATGATCAAATCGTACGTTTCGAACATTTTTTTTTTTTTTTAAATTTACACGTAGAGCTGCATGTTATGATACAGACTACAAGATGCCGCCACTGACTGAATGATGCGTTAAAATTGTGGATCGTTGACCCGTCCCCTGTTTTCAATAGGTTTCATCTGGAAGGGTTGCAACAATCGGTGATCTGGCCTCGTTAACGACGCGGTTATCAAACATCACAACTGAGCCGCGAGTATCCGCATCGTTGCCACTTTGAGCACAAAAAACTTGATATTTATTCGAAATGAAAGAAAGCACCACAAATCTCAAAAGGAGGAGTCTCAAAAGGACCTCGCTCAACAGAGGGATGTTTAACTAGCTATCGTGAATTTCGTTATGTTTCAGTATAAAAAACATAGCGGCTGTCTCTTTCTTTTAAAAAGAACGGATATTAATATAAAACTGGACGCCATTCATAACAATTCCAGTTGTTTACGTACAATATTGTAAAGGCATTGTTTCGTACATGAGTGTATTTATAAATTGCGTCCAAAGCTGCAAAGAAATAATGCTACAATTTTTCAAGTTCACCTCTTTTTTTGAGCTTCCCTTCTACTTCGCACGCGAGGAAAAAGTTTAAAAATGACGGGGGGAATAAAGTCACGGTGATAATTGGGTCATGAATACACCAAAGCAATCTTGCACATTTGAAGACTTTCAGAAAAATTGCACGACGAAGACACTCGTCCTTTGCATAAAAGTTTTTCAATCCCACGAAAAAAAAGTAATGGATCTGGCTATTTCTGAATTAATAATTACACTCACTGAATAAATCTGGCAAGAGCTTACGCATGACTAGGTTCCGTCAACAACTGCATTTTATCAAATCGGTCTGGTTTTTTGATCCGCGGCTGTCATCGCATCCGGTTTGCCCCGCCCTCCCCCTCGACCCCTCCCCCCCCTTCTAGAGGGGCGAGGAAACGCAGAAACGAATGCGCGCGCACGTAATCCCGCGCGAGAAGAAGAGGGGATTAATTGGGTGGAATATACTTTTACGGCCGAGATCAACCCACATAATTAATTACGGAGGGTGCAACCGTATCATAAGACGCTGGTTTAGGATAATTGGGTCTGTCTGGTACACAGCGGTAATACAGTCTTATCGTCTTCAGCACTTGAACTTGAACAAAATCAGGTTTTTTTATCCTAAATTTAGTGCATTTTTTACCATCTGCAGGATTAAGGACCTTAGTTCACGAAGAGACAGGTTTCACAGAAGCGCCTTGTGCCGAGCTGTGGAATGGTCCAAAAATTGGATTTCCAAATTCACAGGAAAATCCTCTGATGTTTGTCATAAAAAATTAGTTATGAATGGTATTTGTTTCATTTTTTCCTATATAGAGCTTACGATTTCCTTACGGTCCAGCAGTTTGGGGGCTTGAACGAGGTAAATTTAAATTTTAAACAATTTTTTCTTAAAATGTTGTTTTCTGGACTGCAAGCTTCAAACCGAAATGATTCTAGCGCTCAGTTTTGGTCTCATATTTATTTGGTCCCATAATATTTTTGAACCACTCCTCAAGGGTCTGGCGTCATTTAATCAATTTAGCGTTTTTTTAGACCAAGGTACCTTTTTTCCTTGGACGGTCACTAAGTTTTCATATTTTATCTGGTAGAAAATGAAATTTCAACTCGTTGTTTGCTCTGAGAGTTGAATTTCTGGATCGTATATTTAGCGCAAAATTACCAACCGCTCAGACTAGGCAGATTTTTGAAAATGTTTCACAATTGGACTGCATTCTGCAATGAGGAACTAAAATGTATGTCTCACACGTAAAAACATCTGCATGAGAGAAACTAAAGGCACATGTGTTGTTCTAACAATTCTAGAAATTGTAGTACTTAATGGCAAAATGTAGTCCAATTGGCAGAAGACCTCGGTTTTCTTCAATTTCTGAGTCTCCTTTCCGCATGTCCACCAAACTGCAAAATCCAATGAATTTTCGGAGGACTTAACAAAGAACGAATATTCGGAGACTACTTGTTTGTCTGAGCACGAAAGACTGATGTCGTCTCGCTGAGCCCGAGGATGAAAAACCGAAACAATGACTAACAAGACGAAAACCCGGCCGGTTACGGAGAAGCACCTACGCGAGTTCGGCGGCGGAGCGCGGAGGTAGTCCAACATTACCAACATGTCCTTGATGTATTGAGCAAGTCGACGAGACATTCAGACTTCTGGCCCGAAGAGGGTGCGATGTAAATCGAAGGGGGAGAGGGGGGCGCAGACAGCCCCAGATTGCCAAATGTGATACGGATCAATTTCACGCATGGATACAGTAAGGTGGACCAGTATTCGGACTTCATTTTGCAATTGGGAACTACGATTTCTGGCTCATCCGTAAAAACACTTATGCGCATAGGGAAATTAGTGGTATATACGTTGTCTCTGAACTGAGCCAGAATTTGTCGTTCCTAATGGCAAAAAATAGTTCATTTGATACTAAAATCTGCACAACGCATTGTAAAGCTGATCAATATGAGCGGTCCGGCTTGCCGACAAAATGGCAGTCCAAAATTTAAAACTTCAAAAGTCAAGAAGCAAGATAAAAAGTGGGCACAGATTAGTATACCACTATGTTGTGGCACATTGCACAATTTTTTTAAAACTTTATCGGCACTATGAAAAAACAGATTAGTATGCTTTCCAGTCAAGTTAATTGTACCAGCTAGCACACTTCGTGAGTGTGAAGTAAAATAAGTGGTCTTATTGGGCTTTGATTTGAATAGGCAACTAAAATAACTCCCCGGCGAAGCTGAGAGTATCATCCGCATTTGAAGGCGCACCAACCTGTGGTCGTGCTGTTGCAGTTTTTAACCCATAAGATTTTTACTATGTCGGTGTGAATGACTGCACTCTTACGAGGTAACACACATGTTACTTGCCAATAAATGGCGAGCGATTGCAGCCTGCGTGTAACATGGATGTTTTTGCCAGGAATTACTTTTTCTCTGGTAGTATGATTTAACTTCCCCATCGATATTACAAATTCTTCTTCATCGAATTTATTCACATTGTTCTTCATAGCCCCACGAAAAGTCTAAAACTGTAGGATTCATAAGAGAGCTGCACAAACAAGCAATGGTATACTTTCTATATGAAGAAACGCTATGCGACACAACGTGACGGTCCCTCCGCGTTTGGTTCCAAGCTCGGCCGCCTGGCAGCGCTGGGAGCGAGGACGCATGTCGGCCTCTTCCCGTGGGAGCAGGGTCCCGTCAGAAAATATGGAAACAGAGAGGCAGCCGGCCCGACGCCACGAATTGATACGCTCGCAACAATTAATTAAGCCCATACAAATGTTCCGCGCAACAAATTCGACTCGTAGCCTCGACTATGATCTTGACTCTTCTGTCGATTACCGTCCACCATAATTCTACTCCTCCATTTTCATCGTCGACGTTGCCATGACATCGTAAATGTCAATAATAGTCTTCCCGCAGATTCCCCAATGATTAAAAAGACAGAGTTAGAACTGAAGAATCGCAGAAAATGGTTTCTCATCATGAAGTGCATGAGAAAAAGACATAACGCATTGAAAATGTCAAAAATCAACTCTTCGGTGCAATCAATGTTTATTGTTTTCGTGGAAAAATAGTTCTTTTCTAAGTTCCTATCAAAGTTCCTACTCGCTGTAGAAAAAAATCTTGATAATGAGCTCAACATACCGGAATATGTTACTAGGATTAAAACTGCTAAAATACGCAACCTAAGGGAAGCATCTATTACTGCTCCTAAGCCGCACACTTTGCCTACCACCTTATTGAAGGCGAACTGTTGAGAATGAGCGCAACGTAGAAAAACAGTCAAGCCGCTGCAAGCAACTATTACTGCTCTTAAGCCGCTCACATTGCATACCAGCTTATTGAAGGCGAAATGGTGAGAAAATAACTGTTTGGCAACTAACTGGAGTTAAGATTTCATGGAATTTCGTCCTACTGGACTCTTTAGTATACGGATGCATATCACTTGAAGACTCTGTAAGAATGATTTAGTGCACTGATAAAATTAACGTGTAACACACTCGGATTTGTTCCACTAGGAAGAAAATGAACGGCTTATATGAATCTCAGTACGACATTCAACGATGATTCAATTTTAAGGTTCGTATATCCGTTTGGGTATTATAATAAAACTTCGGTTAATGTAACCGAACCTTTTGACTCAGTCGAATTGTAGAAATATTTCAATAGTGCGAACCGAGGCGTAAAAACAGTTAGACTGCATTAACTGATGGTGCGGTGATATAAACCAATGAAAGCGGCGGATTTTTAACACCTTGCTAAGATTCATATTTTTCTGCCTCGAGCCGATAATAACAAAAATTCCCAATTTCTCGGTGAGTTCTCAATTTGTTATACGGAAAATTCTGAGAATACCAATTGGGAAACTTAATCTCTGATCCTATTTAAAGTTTTATTTTCTACACAAACTGGCAGCGGTGGATTCGGTTGACCTCAAGAATGTCCCGATACGAGCCCACTCATTCGTCCTCCCTTAAGAGCAACAAAACGACTTTTTGAAGAAAGACATAAGTGCCAGCACATCTTAGCACTAGTTGAGCTTTTCTTCGGATAATCCGCTCTACAGACACAACCGAGCAGACGGGCGGTTTTATCGGGAGGAAAATGCCGGTCGCGGTCGTAAAGGAGTAATTCATCCTGCGACTGTGAATTTATGCGATAGAAATTGTCGGGTATGCGTCGAGGAGGATGCGCCTTTGCGGAATATTTCCGCCGCGGCGACTGAGCCGAGGGCCGGAAGACATTTGACACACGGGGAAATTGATAAAGACTCAGGAATGATGGCCGTTCTTCAGAGTTGAAAGAGTTGGCATTTTCTAAAGCCGCACTGCGTGGGCATCGATCTATGGAAGAAACTTAGATGTGAGAAATAGTTTTATATTCTTTACGTTCTTATTTATCTATTTATTTATTCAACGAGCCAAAAACCCTTTGGTGCCTTGTAACTTAGAAACGCAATGGTGGCAGAAATGTTATAAGCTGTTTTGAAACGAATTGCTTTATTGATAAATTATGCGAACATGATGGAAAAACCTGTAGCAGACATAAAATCGCCAGGAGAAGGCAGTTACAGACCGGAGTACCTTTTGTAATGCGGCGGCGAAAACACAGACAGTGTAACACGCAGATTTTCAAACATACAACTAAACCAGCACGCACGATGTTTTTTGGCCTACTTCCAAAATTGAAGGCGAAATGGCACTGAAGATGATCGTAACCTTTAAATTATTCAAGTTGCGCGACGATTCGCCTTTTTATATTTGAATCTTAAAAACTGCACTGGCTCAGAGATGGAAGAGAGGAAGGAGAAGAAGAAGAGAAAGAGGAGGAGGAGGAAGAAAACAATCATATAAAAAAGAGAAAAATAACGAAAATTGGAAAGCCAATGGAGAGCCTTGATTTCGATCCATTAACGTCTATATGTCGAAATCAAGGCTCTCCATTGGCTTTCGTCTTTCACTCGCAGCAATTAATCGCCGTATGTATCTAGGCCTTTAAGAACTTATGTAAATTGAGGTTAAGGAATACCTTAGAAGAGATTTATACGCAATTTTTTTAGGAAAAAACTGGTTCGCGGAGAAGTTTCTGCCACCTAAATTTCTACAGTTCGGGGCTTTATTTCCGCATAGGGATGAGTTTACCAAGAAGCTCGCAGGAACTCTATTTGTCTGTGATCGGACTCACATAACCTCTCCTAGCATTCCGAACGGTGATAAACCCGTCAAATTATCGATACGTATCGTTACGTCTACGTCACGTCAGTCAAAAATCAACTCTGACTCCAACTTCGTGTATAATTTTTGTCTTTTGTTTTTAGGAGCCTTTCCTCTGATTACGTTTTTGTTTGCTGACTCCAAGGATGACCTACTACCCCGGAAAACGAATTTTCCTCGAGGTGCTTTCCCGTGCGACCCGGCGACTCGGCACCGACGAGACGATGAAAGCACCGGGCGACGCGACTCGACGCGGTGGAGCAGGACAATGCGCGGGCACAATGGACGCCGCGGTCCAGACAAAGACTCCCAAGTCCGAGCCACCGCTTCCCGTTAGGAAAACCTTCACGCTTTTCGCCCCCCCCCCCCCCCCCCCCCCCNGGGAGGGAAGGACCGCGGATCAGGATGCTGCTCTCGTGATTCTCGGCTCAAGAAGTCAAGATGCGTGCGTGGTGACGAGGTTCGGTCCAGTGGCGTGGCGTGAATGATCGATTTTCGATATTCCTCATTTGAATCCGTGGTGAAGAATCGATTATCAACGTGTTCGCTGCGAACACCCTGTTAATCGATCCTTTTCCATAGGTTTAAATGACATATCAATCGATACATCGCAAAGCACAACACGGCACTGGTTCGGTCCCGAGTCTGCTCCTGGTCGTCGTAGTCGTCCGGAAGACTCGGTGACGTGGCTTAAATTTCTGGACGGAGAAAATTTTCCCACGCCGACTATGGAGACGTCCTACAGGCTGACAAATTTTTTTGGATTTCAAAATTCTCTGGGTATTGAGGGTTTTGAAAAAATAATTAATTGCATTTTCAATGTTATCTTTTGGGCGTAATTTCTATATAGATTATTATCTATCTAAATAGATTATTATTAAAAAAAAAAAGAAAAAAAAAAGCGGTAAGTCTCTGGAAATAAAATAAACTGCCATGTTTTCGCCGGGAAAATTTTAAGGTTTTACAATGAAATACCCTTTTCTTTTTAGGATTAGACCGAATTTCCTAACTTTATTGAAAACTCGCATTCTTGCGCCGATGGAAAATTCCTCATAGAATTTGATTTTGATATATTATGGAAATTCCGCTAGTCTCAAACAAAAAAACAAAACAAGAATTGTGATTTTTAATAATTTGCATATCGTGTATTTGATTGGAAATGGCATCATGCGCGCTTGAAAAATATCCTATGAAAAAGGGAATCGTAGAGATTTTATGGCTAGCTGAGTGAACGAACTGAATAAGGTGAGAAAAATCTCAATTGACAGTTCTTATGATACCGAAGAAACAAGCGGCTGCATCGTCAAATTCGTTTGCATTTACGTAATTTTAAAAAATTGTCAAAACTCAGTAACATTACTTAATTGATAGTACCAAATGATACAAACAAGTTTCCAATGCGATGAGCGAAACGAAAAGGAAGAACAGGGAAGGGGAAGTATCCACTATACCTCTCTCAGAAGTAAAATATCCACTAGTAATTTGAAAAAAAAAATCAAAATTACAATAAAAAAAAGATAAACGAAAAAATAAATAATAAAAATTAATGAAAAGATAAAACCAATTCGAGGTAAAAATGAAAGTAAAACAAAATCATAGACGCACCGAACCAGCATGTGGCAGCAAATCAAGGCTTATTTTCAATGACGCCATGAATGAGCAAAAACACCACCCAAAAAGAAATCAATCGACACAATTATTCCCCTTCATAACGTCAAAAGCATGGGGGAAAAATCTGTTGGTACTAAAGATAAATGAAAAAAATTCATCTTCGAAAAGATTCAGAAGGAACCGCAATGCTGTTACACAGCAGTCTTGACAGCGTTGGGAACCTACGATCTATGGACAAAATGCGCCATATTGGAAAAATCCCTGGGGGAAAACTCGGCGGATATCTCTACATTCATCCAGAGGGATTCGTATCCGCAAATTATGGGAATTAAAATTTTCAGCGCTGCGAACAGGATTCGAACCTGTGCGGGCGAAGCCCATTGGATTTCGAGTCCAACTCCTTAACCACTCGGACATCGCAGCGGATGTACGGAGGAGGCTTCCAAGCGGTACATAGGCAGTAAGCAGTTCCGGGTTACTCGCCGTGAATCACGTGATCCGTTTTTATCGTGTTTCATTAAATTTTCATCCGTTTTTCTTGCTTTTAAAATTGTCAAAACTTGGAAATGAAGAGATAATTCCAATTTACACCGGTTTTTGAGGCGGATATGAGAAAATAAAAATTGGAAAAAAAAGTCAGTTCCATAGAAAAAAATACTTAGTTTTGCAGCTCATTGAGATTTAAGGTTAAGCATTTTTGAGGAATAGTCGAAAGAATCATAAAGAGTGATGGAAATACCGCTAAGCAATTGATTCGAGATTGCACCTTAGGACTCCCAATTTTTCGATAATTAATTTTTTTTTTTTTTAAGAATTAATTTAAATTTTTCAAATTTTGCTATTCATACATTTATTTTTCATGAAAACCGACAGATGAATTTGAGTGAAATTTTCTCGACACATTACATTCACTGGAAATTTTGCGATTTTTGTCGATTTTTGAGGCAAACTTAAGGAATTTTGTTTTTTTTTTTTTTTTTGGGGGGGGGAGGGGGGCATCGGTTTCAAATGAAAAACAATACATGTTATACATGTTCTCGGAGTAGATAGGTAGCCAAATTTTCTCGTTTGTGCAACATAACTTGTTGTTGATTTTTTTTTTTTTGGGAAGTGGCAGGAGCATTGGAACGATACTTCTGATACATAGCAAATCGAAATCCACGTGTTCCTGGTTTCATTATCGATCCGGCCAGGACCGAACGAACCACTTTACAAGTAACATTTTGTGGTGAGCCTTTGAACCGATGGACTATACATGACGGTACTGTGTTCGAAAAATGTTAGCTCCTTTTTGGCGGCTCGGAACGTCCGCGAGGATTTACGGCCGGGAGTGTGATTGTCAAAAGACTTCCTGCGATGAGAAGCCGCTTTTGTCATCCAATTCTTTCATTTTTA
Organism: Bemisia tabaci; assembly: GCF_001854935.1. Lineage (NCBI taxonomy): Eukaryota > Metazoa > Arthropoda > Insecta > Hemiptera > Aleyrodidae > Bemisia > Bemisia tabaci. The sequence continues at coordinate 5,766,338 of NW_017547098.1, forward strand.
AAAGAAACCAAAGGCATGACGGGATTTAATCCAAATCAGAATTAGGGCGACGATATCCGCTACGAGGTCTGAAGAGCACGTTCGAACATGGGTGCTAGCTTTCAGGATGGACCATCATGGTCACCTTGTTGACGAAATTAGTGTTGAGCATCGTTGTCGATTCAGTCGTACTTGAAAGGAAACTACTGAGTGAAAATCGATTTACAGTGATCGAATATTTACAGTTATTATGCAATTGAAGAGGATGGAGTTTTTCCTATTTATGGTTTAATGGATGGAAAACTTAGAAAAAATGACTTTTTTCTCTTTTGATACTTGAGAGCGTATGTTCGGAGAAAAAAATTCGAATCAATAGGTTTATAGAAAAAGTTGAATGAAAATCCATTGATAAACTGGTAAACGTCTTTAATTCCTAGTGTATCCTCACAAATGGCGAAACTAGAACTCGTAGTGGATGAATTTTCCGATTATTTCCCACTCTAAGAACATAGTCGTCATTCTGAACTTTATGTTCAAACCAAGCTTTCTCCGATAAGTATGAAAAAAATGAATTCTCGGTTCCTAAGAAAAAAATGATTAGCATTTCACTGGCGAATAAAAATAACGTGTGGTAACATGGCAAGTAAAATAGTAAGTTTGACGACAAATAGTAGTAATAATTACAAACATATTGCGGTAGACACACGAGTCGTAAGACAGTAAGTTGGAATTTTTCAGCCAATATGCATTGAATGCAATGTGCAATGTGCATTCCAGAAAACTGGAAATCTCAGTACAAAGAGAAAAAGCTCGTTTGAGCACAGTTTTCCCTCAGAGAGATACTCTGTTTGGTGCAACACCTAGTTAAGAACATTCGGGATGGCAACTGCACAAAATTGTGCTCAAACGAGCTTTTCCCGTATGTATCGAGATTTCCAGTTTTGTGGATTTTTAACGCACATCTGCCAAAAAATTCCAACTTACTGTCGTAATAATTCTTGAAAAGTTAAAAAGCTTTCCTCATTTTCAATCACTCGCACTGTCGCACAGTGCTAACCAAAGAAAAGCTGGATGTTGGATGCGGACGTTGTGAACGAAATCTTTCAAAGTTCAGGTGACATTAATGTAAGAGCGCTAATGCTCCGACTAAAAGGAGACTCACGTCCAAGTCGGAGCCATTTGGCCACTCAATTTTTTGTGCGACAACGAGTTGGATTAGGTTGGGTCGTTATCTCCGCCAAACGCTTGATTCGTTCCAATATCATGCTTAATTCGCCGCCCACACAGCGGTAGGGAGTATGTTGTGTTGAAGCCAAAAGCTGGCGCAAAAGCTTATTTAGTCGACATTGCCTACTCAAATGGACTGCATTTTGCAATTTGGAACTATAAATTCTGGCTCATCTGAAAATACACTTATGTGTAAAGGGAAACTAATAGCACATACGATGTTTTTAAACCGGGCTAGAATTTATAGTTCCAAATTGCAAAATGCAGTCCAAATAATCCTCAGAGAGCTGCATAAAAATCCAGTCTGTATGATGAAGCAAAAGTTTTAAGAAACTTTGTTCTCGGCACAATATTAACATTCATCCAATAATTGTATTTCTTTTGAAAAAGAAGGAAACACGAAAAAAACCTAAAAAGAATTAAATAAACGAAAAAGACATTTTGGAAAGAATCAACGTTGAAATGTATCCCACGAAAATTTTAACCGTAATTGGTTTTATTTCAAAAGGCTTTCATTTTTTTCTATCTGACATTCCAAGTGTTCGATCAACTGATGAATCAAACCAGGTAAATGATTTTGATTTGTCCAATAAAATTATACCGTGAGTAGCAACATCACCAAAATACTTTTCTAGATAAGCATCGAATTCGTCAGGGAACTTATTTTCCGTCACAAAACAGTAGCGCACTTAATTGAGAGTTTCACTTATGAAACATCATTTCATATTTTTATATTTGTTTCACAGAGAACGGAAGATTTGAACTCAATTGGACGTACTTCTGCCAGACGGAACTATGTGCATAATGACTTGAGTCCTGTTATACATATATATTCTTATGGGTCTCGGGGCTCATGTCATACACATAGTTCCGTTGGCAGAAATGCGTCCAATTTCAGTCGCTTCTGGAGGACTATCTGCAATGAAAAATTTAACAAAAAGTTTGGCGAGGTAAGCATGTCTTACTAATGAAAGAAAGAGAGAGTGGGGGCTAAAAAAATCTTAAAATTATTAAATATGGGGATAGAACTAGCAGATTTTAATACCACACCCATAAACTAGTTACTCGTCCTAGCAACCAACAAAGTAGTGAATGACTATTAGAGACCGACCTTCCGTTTACGGCCTCCTGCCACTAGTGATGAACAAATTCAGCGAAACTTCTGCATAAAATGTGTTCCAGGTTGTCAGTGACCTTTTCAGCGTGAGGGATGGTAGGATTAGGACCTTTCCTGCGTTCAACTGACCTAAAATCGTCCTTTGAAGGCGAGTTAAAGCAACGCACTTTGGACGAACAGGGAACTGGCGCCTGTCCCGAGCTTAAGGAATTGGGTGCACCGACGCTGATTGGGTGCGAAAGCTCTGGTCATAACTAATCCGTACAAAGACCGATGGTGCCCGCGCACTTACACGGTTGTCGTTTTAGGTCACGGGACATTCAATGCAACATACATTTGGACGCTGCATAATAGAGTCTTTCGAGACAGTTTCGGACCGTGAATGGTCGGTATCGAATTAGCTGTCTCCGAGGGATAGCATGGTGTGTTGAAACTACGAAGTTTTCGTTCCGCAACATTTGCGAGAAAGTAAAAGATGAAAACGGAATGGGAGATCGAAAGTGCGGTGATGGTCTTAATGCAGAAAAGATTTACATGAACCTTGCAGAAAAACAAGCAAGAAAGGGAGTAATGATGATGTACTCACTGACACTGATTTCGACCATTTAACGTTAAAGTTCCCGTTTTTACGTATTTTCTTATCATCTATAAATTTACCTGCAACAAAAAATGAAAAAAATGATTTAGAAACAATAATTGGATACAATTACAACAACATTAACAAACAACTGGCAATCGAAAAATCATAGGTGGCGCATTAGCAGTAAGGATAATTTTCGGCAGCATCAAAAGAAAGACAATTTTCGCTAATCTTAGGTAAATTTCAACAGTTTATCTGGAATCGACTCCATGGAGGGGATTGCAATGATTTACCACTACAAAATACACAAAATAGAAAAGAAAATATGACACGGGTTTTGTTAATTTCAAGGTAGCTTTGCACCTATCTCAAAGTTTATCAAAATCATAACATTTTTTCTTCGGTATTTTGAACTTTTTACAGTGGCGAATCATTGTCTTCCCTTGTGTAAGTCTCCATTTCCAGACTTCCTCCGATGATTTTCACACAGGTTTTGCAAAAATTGTTCGTTTGTATGCCGCTGTATTAAGGATCTCCTTAAACTTTCCTTAATCACAATGAAAACCCTATGGGTCGGCCTGAGGAAAGAAGCTATTAAAGGAACGTCTATTAATACGGCCCTTGTTAGATTTTCCTCCCTGCGTAATACGCGATGCGTATGCAACTTAATGGCTTAGTTACACGATCAAATTCCCGTCAAATTCCGATCAAATGGTGACTGGTGCGCACCATCTACCATCAAATTTCTGCGACCTGCAAAAATTTGATGGTAGATGATGAAGCTGTGGGGCTCATCCTTCATCTGATTTCCACACAACCGTGCTTATTTCATGCTTATTTCAATCAACACGCTGTTTTAATTAATTTTACTCATAAATCTAGATAACTCTCGACCGCCATCTTGGTCATCATTTTGATCGGAATTTGACGAGAATTTGATCGTGTAACCAGGCCAATGAACAGCAGCGCAACGTATTGCCTCAACTAGACTGCCAATTTTACCTCTACAAAACTTCATTCATCGTGATTTTTAGGAAGTTTTGACCTCCCGATGAAAAATTTCCAGGTACACCTTTGCACAGGAGGTCCTTGACGACGCAATAAAGTCCACGATCCCACAGTCCCGAGCACCGGCAGATCGTAGACCTGGTTGCCATTTCGCGTGAGGGACCGTCAGCTCATTACTCCCCTGCGAATCCCTGGCGGGGTCCCGGCCAGACTCCCACAATCGATAACGGGACCTGAATCGGAGCTCCGGCCAGGACCGGGACTGCGGGACTCGGGATTGAATTAAACATAAACAGGGTGTTCTCCTCTGTTCCTGTTATCCCGACACGAGTTCCCATTGCATAATGCCTCGTGCCCCGTGCCCATGCCGCCTGCATAAAGCACGCCGCCGGGAGTTTAGGACTTTGTAAACAATCAATGCCGGGCCCTCTTCCGAGCTTTGCACCCCGACCCCTCCGAAAACATTCACCGGATTCCTTCACTGCCATGTGCGTTTTAGTTTGAGAGGCCAAGTGGGCTGATTTTGGAATCAATCGGTAAAGCGATAGACGAAGGGAAAATGGAGCGATCCTATTGGTAAGAGCGGATAATTGCGATGGACAGAAGAAGGAAGTAATAGGCTAACCTAACGGTAGGCCGAGGGGACCATACAGTCAGTCTATAGTTTTCCTTCTCACATTGGAAAATTAAATTTCTTAGATCCAGAGCCTAGACTCTTGAAACATTTGACAAAGTAAAAAGAAAAAAAATACTCTTGATTCACCCGGACTTTTGCTTTAATCAAAAGGAAATCCGTTTAAATTAGGAGGCTTGGCTCTCAATTTCAGGAGCAATCAGACTGAATCATGAGTATTTTTATTGTCAAATTTTTAAGAGTTCGTACTCTGGATCCAAGAAACTTTTTTCCCAGTGAAATCTATAAGAGCCCCCCGTAGTCTGAGATTGAGTTACGTTCGTTCGCCTGCGAAGCGATTGTTGAAATTGATAGTCAAGGCAATAGAAAAAGAAGACCGAGGGAAAATGGAGCCATCCTATTGGTTGAAAATGGTAGTTGTTGGAATTGATGGACTGACTAAGGAGTCTCTCGTGGGATGCCGCTAGTTGGTCTATGACTTATTACTTACCTCCTTTGTCCATTACTTTTACTCGTTCCCACCAAAATGCTCCCTCCATTCGCTCTTTCTTCTTCGTCTATTCCTATGTCTATCAATTTCAAAAATCAGCTCGCTGGGAAACAACGATTTGGGAAGCAGCCAAAAATCAAACGGCCGGACACGAAAGGCTACGTCCAACTCATAACACTCCCGCGACCTTTTCTCATATACCCTCTCGTACTGTGTCCCGATGAGGCGAGGAGATTATTTCACACTCTAATTAAGATTCAGCAAATGAGCTGGGCCCGAAAGTCGTTTTCGCGTGCGTTCCGCAGATCTGGGATCCCGATCTCCGGCAGGCTCTCCTTTTCCGCGAGCTCCGGAGCTTCCCCGGTCCCCGATGCCGTGTCCGCTCAATTAATTTAAATAAATATTACATCCGACGCTTGTTTTACAACCTGGGAGCGTGTTACGGTCCCCGTGTTATGCTCGTCGCGCGGGCAGAGCAACAGAGGACGGACCAGTTTTTGCCTAATTTTACAGATAGCATCTCGCGTCTCGCCCGGCCCCGCTTTTACTTTCGTTAATTTCGCGCTGGGAATCCTGGCTCTCACCGCCGCACAGTGGAACGGGACGGGAGATGCTGGACATGAGGTGGAAACTTTGAAAGCAAATATCTTCGTTTATATCGTCGCCCTTCTGTCGTAAGAACGTATCTCAATTTCCGTATGATCCACAAAAAGCATGGATTTGTATGCAAAATAGGGCTCACGTGGAAATGGAAATACGCTCTTACGTCAGAGAGACGACGCAATGAGACTTACAAGGCGCAGACTGAGCTTACAGGACGGTTTTATTGGTATTTTTTAACGGTTTTCTCGTTATTTTTCTACAAAAAAAAGTCGGCTTGTGAACCTAACGCATGGTGTTCCATTTCATACCAATTATTCGGTTTGTCAACCCGGACATCGACTGTAAAGTGAACTAAAGAGAGAAGTTTGATCATATAAACCAAGCGTCTTGTTCGTATGACAAAACTTTTTTCTTCAGCTAAGTAGCACTTCTCAAAATTGGGCAGATTTAACTGGCCTAAGATCGGCGGGATCAGCATGATTGCATTTTACGCTGACTAATTTTCCCTTGTGTTTTATTCATTTATTTATTTTTTGACAGAGAACTGAACTACTTAACGCCTTTCAACTTTCTGTGAATTTACCCAAAATTGTGAAAAATATACATCAAATTCCGAGTTTCAGTGTGAATTCTGTTTTAAAAGTAACACACAAGAGGAAAATGAACTTATTTGAATGGTAAAAGGAACTATGTGCATAAAGGGATTGCATGTAACATAGTTTCTTTTAGCATAAACACGTCCAAATAGACATCTTCTGAGGTAATTAGACTGATTACGGTTAAAATCGTCCAATTTGTAACGGAACGAAATAAATATACGAACGTGTGTAGTTTCAGTACACATTCGTATATACTCCCATTTTCAAAATTCTCTGTAAAGACGTTAATAGCCTGTGACGCTGAATGTCTTAAAATATATTAACTAACTAACTAAACGCGAAAGTCCCGTTCCACTGTGCGGTGCTGTTCTTTACTCTTCGACAACTCCGACACCTTCGATAGTTACGTTTAAGGACTGGAAATTTAGCAGAAATGTGGCTCTTCGCAACACAGACTTGCCATTTCGTGCTAAATTTCTCTGAATTGCCACCATCTTTTACACATTTTCTGATGATATTGCAATGTCGTCGGAAACACCTCCACCCGGTCGGATACATACAAAATAGCACTTTCGCTCTAGAGATTACTCGCATGAATTAGATGTTATTCTTATTGTCTACTTTACGTCATTTCGCGCTATTACTCCGCGGTTATAACCGTGTAATTTTTATTCGGTTTGAGGTAGTTCCGCAAATTACTTAATTAGTTACGACGATTCCTCTTTTCTGCTAGTTTTCAGGATGAATTCATTTCTAGACTCACTGGAAAAAAACACATTGGATCTAGAGTCCAGGCTCTTAAAAACATCGACAAGAAAAAATACTTTTGATTCAATCAGATTTAAGCTTAAATCTGATTGAATCAAGAGTCCTTTTTCTTGTCAATGTCTTCAAGAGTCTGGACTCTAGATCCAATATGTTTTTTTTTCCAGTGCTGGTTTTGATTCATTGCTTCATTTTTACATTCGAGTAAGTGCCAATTTTTATGTTATCCCCTGGAATGTTAATAATAAAAAAGAAAATCACACAAAATAAACGAAACGGGGACGTCGCCGGATATTGGGCATTTAAGGTTTTCTTAAATCGATTGATTAAACTTCGGTTTGATGTCAACATCACTGATTATGGCTCATCCGCGCGCACCCATCCACAACTCCCGCAACACACTGAACATTTTTTTAAAGATATGTTCCCCGCGTTATCGTAGAATTTCCTACCTGGGTCAGTTGCGCTAGTCAAAGAATTGTGTTTTGATGGTTAAAGTTTATAGACCACCAAAAATGAATAAAATCTGTACAAACGCCAAGTTTCTGTTAAACTCAGTCCAAATGTGTGAATCACTGATTGATAAGTCAAAGGTGGAAGCAACCATGGTATGCTCCAACGCGATGGATGACATCATACACCTTGTTTTTCAAAGCGCGATATCTCGACCGTTAATATTGGACGCAGAAAAAAGGCGCTTCGACTGATCTGATTATATTTGGCTAATCTAAAAGCTCAACCATCAAAACGCGATTTTGCAAGGAGCGCATCTGATCCATTCTTGAAGATATGTAAGGTAAAACGGATTTTCTCATCCAGGCGGCAATGCCCTAGTTCCGCTGGGTCCGGGGTCCCACATTAAGCGTCAGTGAATCGATAGACTCACCGCGGTATCGGTAACCTAATCCGATTATTTTCGATAAATTGGATTTGTGACTTGCCAAGAGCTTGATTTACCTGGAATCGCTGACCTGCAAAGCTGAACTAAACTTCGAGGAAGTTCATAGCTTCGGCCGTTTCGTTCAACGTCCTTCCGGGCTCTCCTCAGTAGTGTAGATAACTCGACTTAACTACAATCCTCAGTAGTGTAGATAACTCGACTTAACTACAATCGAGCTCTTGCATAAGTCAAGAATTTGTGAATCAAGCACTGATTCATACGTAAAATTTCGCGAGAAATACGATGGTGCCACTAGTTTACTCTGAAACAAACTCCAAAATTCAAAAAAAGCTCTCCTAGTTGAGACCGTAATGGAGGGGATAGTCCACGCTATCCTGAGAATCCACCTCTGTAACTAGTTTAGCTCTCCATGCAAAGATAGGGAGTAAATAATACATTGACTGAAAACACAGCAACCATGGATAGTTTGACTAGATATAGAGGTGAACTCTCAGAATGATGTGGGATACCTATATCTCCTCCATTGAGACTCACCTTTGAGAGCTTTTTTTGTGCATAGGAGTTCGTTTCAGAGAAAACCAGTGGCGCCACCGTGTTCCTCGCCAAATTTCACGAAAAATTTCAATCTCAAATCCTCCAGCACACAAGAAAGCACTCTACTTTAGAGGATAAAAAATTTGCATTTCACTTCTTAAGAAATGCCTTCCGGAAACTTGTCCACGCATTGTACTATATATGGACGAACTGCATAAAAAAAAAACACTATAATTGTATGATCGGAGGGAAGAGGGTTCGATTAATTTGATGGTTTTCCGATGAAAAGAGACGTGGTAAATACGACCTTTCAATGCTCATGACTGTCGAAAATTCCCTCCACAAAACTGGCAGAGGCGAGTTCAATGCGGTTTCAAGCTGATTGAGAGCCGTGCGTGTTGGCCGATAGTTGAGCGTGCAAACGAAACGTTTCTGTGGCCAAGTGTGGCAGAAAAAAAAATAGCGTGATGAAGGTTTTTGCGGACAGGAATACAGAGAACAAAGGCGAAACGAATATACTTGCACTGCCGATACGATGGGTTCGTGTTGTTTGCTCCGATCAAATATGCTCTTGCGGGTAAGTAAATGGGTGTACTGGCGTCATACGAGACATGCTCTGTCATGATGTCGATTATTCTGGAAGGACGGAATTTTTTTCCAGCGGTTTTTTTGGGACAGGATATCAAATCGGGCGTATATATTAAGAAAAGTGATGACGCAGAACGAAATGAGGGAAAAACTATGTTCGTGCGATTCAAATTTTTGCTATCAAAAACTCAAGAAATAGAGCAACGAAGTATACTGTGGATCAATTTTTGGTTTGATTCCTGGCAGAAAATATGATTTCCGAAATGGCTCGTGCTAGCTACTCGTGGGAGGCACACACACACACACACCCTCACCCACCCTCACACACACAAAGGTTGGACATGTAGAGGTAGAGAAACCAATTAACCTTTAAAAACGGTTCATCCTGTTCATTAAATGATTTACTTTGACTCATGTTGGAGAAAATATTGAGCAGGAAAGCTAACCACTTCGATGAAATTTCAGGCATCCTAATAAGTTGTTTTAGAACACTGTGTGTATTAAAAATTATCATGGAGAACGAATAAAGGCGATTCAGTAATTTGCCAACTTAGGAACTCCAGGGATGCAGAAATTCCAGACCGTATACCCCGTGCTTAAGCTTAATTCATGTATCATGATTGCTTCCTCCTAAAGACTGCTTCCCAAATTTTCGAAAAAAATTCTGAAAAAGGTCCCTTCATTTTTTTCGTCTTTGAGGGATTCCCGTTTTTCCTAGTTCTTACGAACGTTTTTCCATTTCGAAAACTGGGATTGTCGCGTTGTCGGAAAGATTCTGTCTCTCTGGTAAACTCATAATCAAGGGTCCAGAGGATTTCGCGAGCGGCCCTAGTTGATTTGAACTCATATAAAATGTATCTTACCTATAATACCAAAACTAATTCAGTTTTAATTATTTCCGAGACGTGCTAGTTTGATTCGCCCAATTCCAATGGAAGATTGTGACAAAATTTTCTTCAGAAAAAAACTTAAACATTTCAATGCGTATTTCATCTAGGTGTACTTCCACGCACAATATCACAAGAAACAGTTTCGTGATATCCGACCTCTGACCTCGTCCACAACTCCACGGGTCTGCTCTATCAACGATCAGTCAACATCACGATTCCCTCCTGTTTCCTGGCTCCCGGGCCGGGATCAAACAGGGCTCCCCATCCCCGGAGACCCCATCGCGGGAGCCGCTTCACGGTCGTAAAACCCCTCCCCCCGCCTCCGTAAAAGGGGGAGCAGCGGGCCCCGTACACGACGCCGACGCCGGGGCCCCGGCACGCGGAACTCGGGAGCGGGGAGAACTCAATCGAAAACGAAAGTAAAACCGGGACGCACGGCCAAGAGCGGCAGAAATCGCGTATCTCCCGTTTTAACCTTACGAGAACCCGCGGTTTCAGCTTAGCGGCTCGTCGGTGCAGCGTGCGCTACGATTCGTTTGTGCGCTTTTGTTGGCCGATGCGTGACCCGATTGGAGATCTTTCCCGGGACCCCCGACCCCCCCCCCCCCCNCCCCGGACCAGGCTTACATAATTAAAACGCCGCCGTCTTTTCTCGTGATGTAACGGGTGCCCCGCGATCGACTCCTCCGGGAAGAGACGCGGATTTATGTGGGGAGGAGGAGGGGGTTGAGGATAGGGAAGGGGGAGGGGGGGGATTTGTCACTGCTCGCAGAAAAGCGGCTGTGCCTCACGAGTTGAACGATGAGCTTTGTGAAGCAGTCGTATTTGAATGCGTTAGTTTTGCTGCGTGTGAGGTAGGCAACTTTGACTGCAGGCTGAACTTTTGAAACAGGTCAGTAAGTAGGTTCTACGACCCGTGTTTTCAATTTAGCGGCACCGAGAGCGAATTGCGGCTAAAAGGCAGGTTTTGTCATCTGGAAATGACAGGCGCCACGCTGAGTGTGGCGGTGGCGCCTAGAAAATTGAAGTAACCTCGATTTTTACTCCGGCCTGGCTGCTTCCAGAGTTTCTCGTTTAGTATTCAAAATCCTTGATCCTATTTATAAAATGCGTCACGCTGAAAAGTTAAATTAAAACTAATAATTTTCAAAATTATAATTAAATTTGCTAATTTAAATTTTAATAAAGAAGAATAAACTTATAATTAAATTTACAATTTAACCCTTTTATCAGGCACTTTATTTATTAAGATATGGGGAGGGGTTAATCAATTCTAAAATTGCAGTTACCTCCCCCACTTACGCACCCGCGAGTAAGGTCTGCCTTTGCATCCCCCTGAGAAAAGTACTCTCCTCGGCCCCCTCACCACCCCACCATGTATGTTTAGAGGTTGAATTAGAGCTATTACAAATAAAATTGCAGCCAATATGGGCCCTGATGTCTATGACTTCCTTCCAGATCATAACATTTTTATTTGAAATTTTGTGAGTTCATGTATTATTTATGAACCCGCGGAAATGTGCGGGAAGTTTCAAAGCGTTCAGTCCTCTGTCATAAAGAAGTAAAACTTTACAGGAAACTAGAGAATGCGGAATACAGTTAGACTGGTTCTAGTTTAATAAGTCCACGCATAGATGAGGAATTACCAATTTGCATCAATCTTTTTATCTAAAGTTTTCAAAACTTTCCGTGAAATCGGAGGAAAAAACCGGTGAAATTCCAAAGAAACATCCCTTTGGAGTAAAGCGGTTTGTTAGTAAAAGTACAGCATGCGAGTGGAAATTTCTGGAGTCAAAATTTCACTATGTTCTTTCTTCAGGGGAACGATATTCCATGTTACGATATCACATGTACAGGGTATACAGGCGTGACTGGAACGTTCCTTTCTGGACACCCTGTGCTCGAACACAGAGCGTAATTAAACGCTGGAGCATGGCGGGCATTACCGAGACGTGGCGCACACGTCTTAACCTTGGGATCCCGGCGCCGGAACGTGGCCGTTTTCGGGGCAGAAAACAAAAGAGGGGCCTCAATTAAGGACCCCACGGAGTTAGGGCCACGGCCGAGATGGATGTGAGAAACGGGACGGGTGGAACTGCCCGTCAGCGTCGAGTAGTGAAAGCGCTTTGATTCATATTTGAACAACCCGCGTTGGACCGCGGAAAACACAGACAAAACAAACATGGGGGCGGGGGTGCCACTACCTCCCCCCTCCTAGGCGTTGCAAGACTGGGCGGATTTTGGGAGGTCGAATGCACCGAGTGGGGCGGAAAGAAACCAAGCGAAATTGTGGGAGGAGGTGCATGTTTTTAGTTTTAATAGTCAGTCACAAACGCATATAAATGGTCGGAGTTTTCTTAATTTCTTAGAATTCAAATCCCCTGACTTTTCTTGGCTTTTCATGCTTTGCGCTAACTTCGTATGATTAATCCCTGACATTATTGACCATCTACAAAACTTCGCGTTCAACTTTTACTCTTGACTCAAACTTCAACTTTTACTCTTAACTTTACTCAAAAAATGCGCAGAATTTTCCTCGAATTTGGAGGATACTTCCTGTTCTACCGATTCAAATTAAAGTAAAAATACTCCGAAGTTGTTACCGATCTTGCAAACGGCACTGACTGAAATTGCCGAGCTGATGGGCTTCACGCAGAATTTCCCGACTTTTTCCATGAACGAAGCAATACAAAATGGATTCTAGACACCAGTTTTCCAAGCTACGAAGCATGATGTAACTATATTTTCAACGTCGCAAATTTTCCACTCGTACATTACATATCCACTAGGAAAAAGTAGGAGATTGATTTCTTACTGAAGATTTTCCTTTTATTACATCCCAAAATCGGCAGAATTCTGGAAAAATTTAATTGCTTCAGCCAACTCTGCGTCTTTGGGATGAAGTAGGTTCCTTCGTCTCTAATGCGACGAATTATATACACACAGTCCTTCAGGAGCTCTGAACCAATCGTAGCGGGTGTAAAATGACGTCACAGGGTCGGGGAATGGCGGGAACTGGGTTCAGGTCAGGCGATGACGATGACACAGTCATCTGATAACGACAAGGAGATCGGGGGGGGGGGGTCAGGACGACAGACAGCGACGGGGACGGGGCCTCGGAGAAAGTGAGTGCCCTGCATCTTCGGGCTGGAGATGCTGTGCCCAAACACAGCCCACCTCACAATTAGTTGATGACGACCGTAGATCAACCGGTGACACGCGCGTGTCATCCTGGAATCTTCGGACACCGCTCTCCGGCCTCTTGTCACATCGTGCGCCCGATAGTCAATTTCCTAGCGAGAGGAACTTCGAATCAGTACCGTAGTCAAACAATTTTTTGTGGTGGGTCGTTGTGGATGTCTTGTTATTTTCTTGTATGCAAACATTTTTCATCATCGGGGTGCAGAAAGTTCTTCAGCATACGCAGTTTTCAGCAACTAAAGGATTCAGCCTACGCACTTTGACATTGCGCGTTCGCAGTAATTTTCTATAAATTAAGCGCGATCTCGAGAATTTTCTGAAAGTTCAAAGATTCCGCAATAAATTTTTAAAAAATTTAACACTTGCGCAATAATTTTCTTAAAAATTCAACCCTGTCGCAATACATTTGTGAAAATCAGCGCGTTGAACGCTGACCCTTTCAAATAAAACCGATTTTCACTTTCTCGCGCCCCTATTTATTCATGAAACCGAACTTTTTTCATAAGTTTTTTTAACCTCATAAGTGCGGTTATACGCATCAAACATTCCTTTATAGAGGCTAAAAGTTGGTTTTGACGAACGAATAGTTGGGATGATGTAGAACTTTATGAACTTACTTCATTTTACTGATGCAATTTTATTTTTTTGGAACTCGAAATAGTTGTAACACGCGTTTCGCTTTATCCAACTTTTCTACTCCTGCGTTAAAGACCCTGGGTTAGCTGAAACGAGATTCGCCTTTATTTTGTGAATATGCAATTTTACCTACTTACAAGTCGAAATAGTTGCATTTGGCGTTTCACCCCATTCAACTTTCCTACTCTGCGTTAAAATCTCTGCATCAGCAGAAAATAGACCGAGGCTCTTTTTAATCGTCGCGTATATTGGAAAAACTTTTTTTGCTTCTTTATGATTGTGACCGGATCTTTAAAAAGAGACCTCATCTTCCGGGAGAAAATATCCGAAACTTTAAACTTTGCCCGAAAAACGATTCCGGGAAGCGCCTGAAAAACTGCATGAATACTTCAAGCATCACACCGTCTTCCCGAGCCCGCGGCTTCAGGATCCACCTGAAGTGAGCGAGGGTGCAGCACAATCCGACATCAACGGTCTCTCACTCGAAATAAGGGACAAAAACAAACATGAGAAGATGCTCAGTCTTCGACCGCAGCCCGCGATGTCCCACTGAGATGCAAACGAGATTACCCGGAGGCCAATATTAAAAAGTTATGTCTCAATTCAGCCGAAAAGAGAAAATGTATTTGGTCCATTGTTTGGAGTTCCAGTGTCAGCGCTTTGAGGTGCGAGTCGCATCATGGTGACTTTATGTCCTCACGTGTGCGTGGGAGTGGCCGTAAAGAGCCGTAAGTGCAATGTAAGATGAGCCCCGAGACCCAATACAGCATGCGCTAATCGTGGCTCATACGAAAGTACACTTACTGTTATTTTCCGTAACACGAGTGGTGGTGTCGAAAAGTTACGTCAGTGGAGTGATACTGTAACTGTTATTACAATTTTTATTTAAGGAGGTTGCCTTCCACTTCATATGGACTACATAACACGAAAATCATCATCTTAAAATAGTCGAAGAAGCAACGGATCCACCGTTAGAGACAATACATTTTAGAGACCCTTCATAGTCCGAGGGCCCGACATTTTGTGACAAACTTGGGATACAAGTTTTGACCACTTGAATCTTAACTGACGCGGAAAATGGTTGCCTGCTACGTGTTAGCGCACGCTTCACCGTGGACAACAACCATTTCGTGTCGGATCATGTAAGGCTATCGATTTAAATGGTCAAAACTTGTGTCCCGAGTTTGTCACAAAATGTCGTCGGTCTCTCAAACTATTACTGCCATCCTCCAAGTAGCGTAAGTGTCTTTCTCCCTACATTTGGTAAGAGTCTTTAACGCTTACACTACTTGGCTAGTGATGACTGATGGCCAAAGAGTTGAGCGAATCGTTCAGCAATCCTAACGTGATTTTCAAAAACTCGCCTAGAAAATTGGTCACCCCGACATTCATCACTCATAATTTGGCGTATTGATTGCATGCTCATGCACATTGACGGCGCTAATGTGGGTTGGGAGCGAGAAATGTCCGTTGTTTTCTTTGATCGTCTAAAAAAGGCTGCGGACCGATATCTTGATTGGTGAAGAATGCAGTCGTCGCCTACATGATTTTTGGGCTGAGGTCACTTAACAATATGTACTCGTATATCGACGGTGTAAGTCGGCAATCACATAACTCAGTTTGCGACGTCGCAGACTTCCTGTCGTACTTTATTTTTTAAACGGAAAACTACTCAACGGCAATTCTTTAAAACTGCTGTGATTTTTCTTCTCTGCGCGAAGAATATTCTGCAAAAACTTCAATGAATGATGTCAATTTGTTCTCCTTTAAAAAAATACAATAGGAGCGGAGATTTTTAGACACCGCAAACGACTTATGTGATTGCCGACTTACACCGTCAATATGATTTTCTTTGAATTTTCAATTTCATTAAAACAAATATTTAAAAAAATTAAAATAAAAGCAGAGATTTTTAAACGCCGCAATGCAGATGCGTGGTTTAAAACTTCAGCCATCGATATGTATTCTATCAAATCGAACTTGAGCAAATTTTGGGAGATAAATGGAGCCGAATACAGAATCTGTGAAGAAATACATCTCTTACCGACCGCGTCTCGGCTCGCAGACGCAGGGATCGCGTAATTTCGGAGAGGTGAAAATGCTGCAAAGGGAACAATGGTCGGTTCAGCGTCCGAATGACGGACAAGTAGGCCACGCGAGTGAGTACATACCTGCACAAGAAGAGATGGACACACATTAAAACGCGGACAATTACAACCTTACGGAAAGAGAACACACGTCAACATAAAATCCTATTTTACGAGCGGGTAGCCGTTGTTAACACACACCGGTGGCTCGCTCTCGAACCTTTGTCCAATTCTGAAGAACCCTCCGACAGCCGAGTTATTAAATTGACTGCCGATGCCTGCTTTCGTGGTGATCTAGTTCCGCACTTCCGCGATGAGAAAACACTATGGTTAAAATCATCACTATATTAGCTTTCAATTGATACACGGAAAAGAAGTATCACAATCCCAACTATACTCCTGGCTGATTTTGGAGCCAGATATAATATAAGAGAAGTTGCACCAGTCAGAGGTACGGTTGAGTCTATGAAGGTCTATTAACCATACCTCTGGTTGGTGCAACTACTCTTATATCTGACGTCAAAATCAGCCCAGGAACACAATCCCAATTGTGATGCTTTTTTTGTCCAATGTAGTAATCATGACCAATAATAGCGGTTTTATTACCGATAGGAGAAAATTTCACTAACGTAATGATACAAATGTCACAACAATTTACTCATTGCCTGCCCATTTTCAAATTAACACAAAAAACTGTTTGATTTGAAGAAAAAATGTTTGAAGTAATTTTCTTTTAATAAAAAGAAAATGTTTAGTGAATGGAAAAATTCCTCTTTATTCACGTGAGTTTTTTCTTATTAATTCAAAGAAATGTACTATTATTAGCAATGGAGAAAAAAAATTCTTATACTTTTTTTTTTTCACTCAATAAGAATTTTCTTTCGATAAAAGAAATTCTTTACCTGAAAAAAAAACTTTTCAGTCAAAAATAATTTTTTTTTAGTCTTTAGAAAAAATGAAGAATTTTCTTCAGTGATGTTTCCGATGAAACCGGTCGAAAATCTTTTATTTTAAACTAATCGTAAATAATGTTACAGAAAACCGTAATTGAATTGAACCTAATAAACTTCTTTTTCTCGTCCGTTCGGACATTAGAACAAGGTGGCCGCAGGTGAAAAATCGGTCGAAAATAGAAAGGACCCACAATAAAATTACATGCAGGTTAACGACTGCGTTTACCGTAACCACCAATTTACCGCCGTTAAAAAGTAACCTATGTTTTGAGTACATTTTGAAGGCAAATAGTCAACCGCGAGCATCTTGATAACAACGATACCGAGGTCCTCCGAAATTGAATTGGTCCATGTTAAAACGCAACGTGTCCATTATCTAAAAAGCCCTGACATTTAAGCACGCCAGCGGACTTCAGGGGTAACCAGAAAATGGGCTTGCTTGGCTTCGAAATCGGCAATAATTGCTGGTTGCCAAACTGACCAAGCATGCATGAATGATTCGACTTGCATCGAGTTCTTTCGATAGGCCTTAATCTTTTGACATACATTGAGTGTGTCCAATTTTTCCTCATCTTTCTAGTTTTTATCTGTTGGGAATCGATACATTGCACGAAACGATACAAGCGAGGTCCGAAAACTCGAACGGTAATTGCGGACCGTTTTAAGCAGCAAAAAGTGGGCATGCGCAGACATCGATTAGGGACAGAGGGGGATAATGGCACTGACTAAATTGGGGCATAAAATCGAGAGCGGACTCAAAGCTTGTGTGAAGGCACATTACATTTTTCCTATATTCTTCGTAATTTTATACTTGGAGGCCTACTCTTTTGAAGAAAGTATATCAGGACACCACACGAGGTGGATTTGTCCCATTTCCTTTGTGTCTATATTCTTTTACACAATTTTTGACAAGTTTTAATAAAGAAGTAATCATAAACACCAGCATTGACCATTACCAGCTACAACCTTGGGAGTAGATAAATTGATACGTTGAGCATTGAGATTGTTTTTTCATTGAGACTTCATGCGAAGAAAAAAATGACAATTTTTCTGGTGGTTATGGATTACCGAAAATTCTATGTTCCTCTACCGACAATTTTTTTAGGGCCTATACTGTCTTCGGTAGAAGAGATTTTTAAAATTACTACAAGCATGACAGAATCACTGAGATTTCCCGGCCATCAACAAATACGGGAAAACTGTAAGAGACCATGCCGAAAATTTTAGTGAAAACACGGAACGGACAATATTATTTGTTGTGGGGCACTGCCTTTCTAGTTGGCTTCAAAGACACATTAATAAATATTGGTCGACAGGTGAGATACGTAAACAACAACAGAAAACGTAGACCCAAACAACAGAACAACGGGAGCCAAACAATAGAAAAAGTAATGCGGTGCATTTAAGATTGAAACAGAAAAAAAAGCGGTGGGGATAGAAAAAACTCGATGGCTTCGCTATAAAGATTGATTTAAAATTCACGGAATTGCTAATTATTTGCGAAAAAAACAACATCAATCATAATTACCGCCGCACCTCTTACAAGTGAGGAAATTAGCCTAGTTCCTCTTTCTTTCACTTGGCTCGGAGAATATCTTGACCTTCTCATCAAGAAAAAGAGGGCAGACCTGACGATGTGAGTCGGATTAAGACAAGCGATTTTACAGTGAATAAATGACCATTGAATCTATCTAAGAGACTACTATTCCATTCACTCTGCTGTTCCGCTGCGATTATTTCGCCTTTTGTTCCATTGGTGTGAATTAGTTCGGCTCAATCACGTCTCAGCATGTGGTCATAGTGCGTTGGTGTCTTTGGCGTTTGATTCGAACAGCGCGAACGTAATTAGCACCAATTACCATTCGGCAATCATCGAACCACTGCGGGGGACATTTTTTGGAAGTATAGGAAGTCAGTCGATTGAGTCATTTGCGAACATTGCTTCCATCATTAAATATTGACAAGGAGTACATGAACTCTGGACCGGAGTACAGCGACTTTGCCATCCAGATTTAGTTTAAGTATCGTCATGGGTAACTGAACGCCCCCAGACACAAAATTTTTGAAAATGCAGTTTACGAACTGCGCAAATTTTACGCTAAGGAATGGATTTCAGACTTTTTTTTATTAAATCGTCTTCTAAAACTGGCCTGCAAATATTCTGTATACTTTGAAGACACTTTTTTAGTCCTTGCGGAAAAAATCCTCAGTACCTCAGTGCCGTAATCCTCAGAATTTAAGAACCTACTCGACAGAGAAATTCAGCACTTTCCCAGTACTTTTATGAAATGAGTTTGCAAAATTTCTAAAATTCGAAATTCACGGGCTAATTTCAACAAAACTGACAAGGCCACAAAATTCGAAGCTATTATCGGTGGCCTGAAGATACATTGACTGCAAAATCGAAATTTAGCGGCCGTTTCTGAACAATCAGTACAATTTTCGGACTTTTCGGACCGGGAGGCACCCTGCTGATACGTCCGTTGTGCATTTTCGTCACTCCCCTGACGTAAGGACGTATCTTTCTTTCCACGTGACCCTTGAGAGGCATGTAGTTAAACGAAGAACAGGGCTCACATGGAAATTTAGATACGCCCTTACATTTGAGGGGCGACGTTTTGTGCAATTTTACAAGTAGAAACTTCATTCACTTTCCTACATCTCTTGCACGAAACTGACCTATTTTCAGTGAGGCACTGCGCATTCTTTCCTTAAAATATGTCCGAAAAACCTCATAAAAACGTCAACATCACACATGCTTACATCATAGCTGTCATCAACGACAACAATTACGATGAAAAAGCGGCTCGATGATAGGGTGGGCCCGATTCGCAGCGAAGCGCATTGTGCTTTGGACTCCCCCGCGTTGAGCTTCCGTGGCCGTGGGTTCCGGGGGCCGTAATTACGGGACTTGAGCCCAAATTCGTCGGCGTTCGATGGCCCGGAGTCTCCCACGCGGTCCCGAAATCCCGCTCCCAGCCTCAAAAATTAACTGGAGCCCGATAATTATGCAACTGAAAGTGCACTTAATTGCGCGCGCGCAATTGTGTCATTGTCACAAATTGTTTCCGTTGCATAACTGCGGACAGACGGCGGCGCGGTGAGGCGGCGGTCAGCATCTGCTCTCATTCGGCGCATAACATCCCCAATTGCCAAATTGTGCAAAATTAGAATTAGATTGGAAGTCTATGATAGGCCGTCTTAACGATAAGAACTGTAGATTGGCTAATCTACTCACCGCCAACCATATAGATAATATATTTTATTATAAGCCCCGCACTTAAATTCCAAGCAATGTAATTGGAAGGAAAAAGTTGAGTTTTGAGGTCAACACTACATATCGCCGTATGATGATTTTGAGCAACTTGATAAGCGTAGAATTCGCAAAATGGTGACAGATGGATGTCGGGGTGGGCACTTTCCTAGGTGCGTTTTTACAAACTGGATTAAGTTTGCTAAACCAAAAGCTCAACTCTTTGATCATCATAAACCGGATCTGAGCTGACTTCCTAAGTAACTTCTACACTTCTAGAGGGAAGAGAACAGTCGGTAAAAGATCCACTGTTAAAAATTTTGGAATGAAATTCTGTGAGGTCTACACAACGCCCAAAAACTCTCATTGATTTGAATGCAAAGCGGAATCTATTCTCCTTACGAAATTATTTACACTATCACTGAGCGGCATTTACTTTTCTTGCGGGATGTCATTCGCTACTTCGCATTCATATCACTTGGGGTTTCCGGGCGCTATATAGACTCCAGCATCTAATTTCACTCCTCAATTTTTAACGGTGAAATTCTGAGTAGATGGTGGGATCAGTAAAATATATAGTCTCTGTTTCAAACAGAGCTCAGTCTGGCAGCTGCGTCTTGACCCATCTACAATAGTCTTGCAACAATTTTAGCATCACTCGATCTGTGCGTACCCAACAAACCTATGACTCATTGGGCATACAATGTACCGACCGATGTCAACATTCGAACTCTTCTAGCCCTCCTATTGTCGTCGGCGAGGGCATTGTCTCTATATTTAATAGCCTGCCCTATTTTTTGAGGCTACCCGCGTTCGAAATTGCACACCCGCGAGTCGCGAGCTCGCATTTCGATCGAGGGTGGCTCATGGGAGAAACTTGGATCATTTTCTACTTTCAAAACTATCAATGCTCAGAATGATCGATGGAGTATAGCAAGAGATAACACACTCCGGTTCGTAGGGAATAACCAAGTATCGGGTCTCAGTAACCGAAGTTTCAGTCTTGGCAACCAAATTTTTTGGTCATGCGATTTAAACTTCATGTAAAGAAACCAAATTTTCTGTCAGCCATGCTGCGACTCGTATGAAACAAAATTTAACGGGTTAGTTGCGTTAGTCAAAAAATCATATTCGATAGTCTCAAATAAGTGATCGGCAAAGAATAAAGAGGTCCATAAAACAACCAGTTTTCACGTCCAATATTATAAAATCACTCCACAGGGATATCGCCCTGCAAAAAACAGCTTATGACGTCATTCATGAAGGGGCTGCATACCACAATTTCTTCTGCTTTGGGGTGTTTCTTTATTTTTTTCTTTCTTTCTTTCTTTCTTTTTTAGTCGAGAAACTGATGCAAAATTAAATGGGTGTATCGGGCATTGTTGAGTCAAAGGTGGTCTGAGAGATCACAGTGCGTGCTACCCTGATGCGGATGACGTCATAAACCTTTCTTCAAAATGACGATATCTACGTTCATTATTAACGTAGAGTCTAAGCGCTTCCACGCATCTTATTTTTCTCCTTTGATCTGTTTTAAACAATCAAAATGCGATTCTGAGACTAGCACGAATGGTCCATCACCTTCGAGTTTTACTTCCGAGAGTAAAATGATGGGTGTGAATAAAACAAATACGTGCGTAAAAGCAACTAAAGAATCCGTTAGAACTAATTTTATTGGAGGACTTGACAAGCGCTGAAATGGTGGTTCATAGCAGTTAGGGCCAAAAAATGTTTACGGCCAGCCAGCTACGCTACGGGGCGCTTTAACCAAGAACCCTTCCCGCGGGTTTATGGGATTTAGAAGAGGCCAAAATTATGACACAAACCCGTGTTAACGTAATTATAACATAGTCTACGTCGTCCAAACGGGCATTTCCTCCGAGTTTAACGGCGCTGAACGCATTTCCTCGACTTTTACAGTTCATCTTAAATTGGCTCTCAATAACTATTACGTTGGACAAAGGCGCCGCGAGATGAATCGATAGACAATCAGCTCAACTCGAGCGAACTATCAAATTTCGATGAGCCTGAGGTGGAATCACCCGACGACCGACAGGCGGAAAACTGTAATGGACTTTCGAAATTTATAGCGTGCGGTTAGAGAAATTTATCGGCCGTCGTTGGCCTGTCTGCGGGCCTAATTTTACGGCCATGCAGAGCATCGATTGGTATTATTAGAAGTGCGTTTTCTTCTCTTTGTTTTTTCCTCGTGGCCGTAATTGATAATCGGCCACGGTTTGCCGCGGTTGGGAAATGTTTAGCGGTTTTTACGATCAGGTTTTATTGTTATTGCTGCCCCTCTTATGACACGAAATTCGGGCAGTCGCTCGGTTCGAGGACCGGTAACGGGTTCCCGTTCTGGCACCCAAAAATAATGTTTTAACTACTAAATATTCTTCTACGCTGATTATGTGTCGGTTTTTATCACAGCGGAAAACAAACTTGCGAAATGGAATGGCTTTTGGAGAAAATCTGAATACATTTTAATATTAAACATTTATTTGAGAATTATTGATAAATTCATCTTTGTCATGCTAACTTTTAACAGAATTTAGGAGTTGGTTAACTTTCTGTGGAGAAAAAATAAAAAAATGGAACATATTAACCATTTTCATTATTTCAACGACGAAACATTGCATGAACAACCATTATTTTTATTTTTTTTGCAGTAAAAACGATTTTTCTGGTTCATATTGGTCGTAAGAGAACCTCATGCAGAATGTCTTTGGTAAAAATCACGATGCTGCAAATGGGGTTAAAAAATTACCCAGGAGTTCGCTTAACATCGCCGACCCATTTCTTCTACAATATATCGTCCTGGCTAAGATTGTTAGAAACGCCAAACTTTTCCAGAAATCTGGAGTTATGGGGAAATTTGACAAAATCGGTGGCCAGGTCATCCCACGCCCAATTCTGAACCACACTTTCAGCTCTAGATTCAAGCAGAATCGTCGGTAGCATTCAGTTGATTTACGCGAGCTTTGCTCTTAAAATACGTCCAATCTGACGCCTCATTATCTTGTCAAATTAAAATTCAACAACGAAAGTCAAGCGGATACAGAGTAGGTACGTTCGAAACCGTACACCCACTCAAAAAGTTTAAATAGTTTTTTTTTGGTCATTCAGGGCATACCGAAATATAGAATACAGATGGTCAGGTTTTGGCGCCTAAAAATGAAAGACCACTGCACTAAATGAGGCTCCTAGAACTTAAAGTACTTTTGATTGCTTCTAAGACGAGTGTTATTTTTTCTTCTTCTTTTTTTCTTTTTCCCATCGTTTCTTATTCCTTTGTCCTAAAATGAAAAATTGAGATCGAACAGGAAAAAGCGCTGAATTCTGCACTTTTTTGCAGCCAAACGTGTACATCTGGCCTTCGCGTGCGGAGATCAGAAGCTTTTCAGGGAGGAATCACTTTCAAAGCAGAGATTGCGCCTAATTTTTGCTTCAAAGTGCTTCCAGGACCGCATAAGCCAGTTGACTACTGGCGAGAAGGCAACTCGAGGAGGCAAATCGACGAATTCGAATGCGGCACTGACCACTCCAGTTCCAACGGTGAACTTGTACTTTCAGTACTTTTGATTGCCTTGCAGAGCGGGAGGGGGGGGGGCGGCCGCTCAGAGATCGGATCCAAATCGACGCGGACAGCGTTAATCGAAAGTTAGCCACAAGCTTTTCTAGGTCAGGTACCGTCGGAAGCGGCTCGACGCCACGCAACGTGGAGGTCCTCCAGGCACCGGCTTTGAGGCGCCTATCATCGGACCTGCACATAGAGAAAAGTGTCCGTTTCTATCGTTGGGAACGTGTGTAATAAATATCTCCCGCGATGGAAGTCTTTTCGGAACAACTGAAATTCTTGTTCGAGCGGCCACGTAAGCTCAAGGAGAGAGAAAATCAGAAGAGCACTGGAAAAAAACACACATAGGATCTAGAGTCCAGACTCTTGAAAACATTGACAAGAAAAAATACTCTTGACTCAATCGGATTTTTGCTTGAATCAAAACGAAATCGCTTAAATTAAGAGTCTTGGTTCTTGACTTGAGCTAGATTCTGATTAAATCAAGAGTACTTATTCTTGTCGATGTTTTTAAGAGTCTGGACTCTAGATCCAATGTGTTTTTTTTTTTCCTAGTAAAGAATATATTCCTATCATTTCATACTTTTCCTAACGAAAGAAGATGACTAAATTTCAATTTCGCCAAATTTCCCTTCGCAAAATTCATTTTTATCAGGAGAATTTTGGGCATTTTTGATTGCTAATCTCACTGTTTTTTCCTCTGACTTCTAGCGAAAATTTTGGAAAAAACTACGCGGTAAATTCTCTTCAAAAGCTAACCGACGGAGTCAATTTTGCAACCTTGGAATTAAGTTACATTTCTTCGTCCTGAAAACGCTGATTTCAGAAAAATCCCTCATGATAAGTTCTGTTTTCTACGACTTTCAGGCAAAATTTGCTTTCCTTAGTTTTTCATGGTGGCCCAGTCCCATTAACACCCTGCTTCACGCTGGTAACTCTATAACGCCTTGACGAGAGAAATTATTTTAATTCAGCTTTGAACCTGTTGATCGCGTAACCGAGAGAAATATATTTCACTCGTTTCACAAAAATCCCTCATGATAAGTCCTATATCCATGAATTTTGCGCAAAATTGCTCCCCTTAACTTCTCGCGGTTGTCCAGTCCTATTGACACCCTGGTTTATGACTGCAACTCCGCTAATGGTTTAATTAGAGAAATCATAATTCGGCTTTGAACCTGTTAACCAAGTAACCGAAAAAGGAATATACTGCACTCGTTTCACAAAAATGCCTCGTGATAAGTCCTTTTTCCACGAATTTTTGGCAAAATTGCCTCCCTCAGCTTCTCGCAATTGTCCAGTCTTGTTAACACCCTGGTCCATGACTGTAACTCCTCTAATGGCTTAATTAGAGAAATTATGATATGGCGTTGAGCTGCG
The DNA here is from genome assembly GCF_001854935.1 of Bemisia tabaci. Taxonomy (NCBI): domain Eukaryota; kingdom Metazoa; phylum Arthropoda; class Insecta; order Hemiptera; family Aleyrodidae; genus Bemisia; species Bemisia tabaci. The sequence goes on from NW_017547098.1 coordinate 5,791,340, forward strand.
CCTGTTGACCAAGTAACCGATGCCTCGGCGTAATTACTCGCTATGCAGTTTCACTTCATGCTTGTGCCGGTGTCGGCGCTTCCCCTGCGGTGACCGAACCAGATAGATGCAGGACGCTGTGCTTCGTGCAAGTATGGAGTATGATCGCTTCCACCGAGTCGCCGCCAGCCACCGTCATACTTCCAGTTCCGAACTCGGGTTCCGCTTGCCACATCGAGCTCAGTTACCACAAAACTACGGCAGTGAGCTACGCTGAGCTGAATCTGCGCCGGTAATGAGTTCACATCGAGATAATAGATAAATTTTACTAAATTACTGGTTTCACTTTCAATATTTGTCAAAAAGCGGACTCAATCCAACCGAAAACACTTTTTTTGCACAAGAAAAATCTGTTTTGTGAACCCTAAAATGAAGCTGAAAATATGCGTCGTGAGCAAAAATGACAACTTCCACGAAATTCAAGTAAACCTCAACACTGTAACTTCGGGAACAGACATCTGCGAGAGATTGACATGATTTGACACCGCAAAAATTCAAAAATCTGGAGGAAAAACATCTTGCATGTTTTGAAAATGTTACGGTATCTAACTTACAGCTGTCAAAATCATGTTTAGTCTACCGGTTTGTTTGTTTTTTTTTTTTTCCCCCGGCGACATTTCATCGTACCCCACGCAAAGGTCTATTCTCAAAATTATACTGTTGAATTTTACTTGAATTCCGTAAAAATTTTCACTTTTATCGTACAATTTAGAGGGCTTTCTTAACCTCCTGTAGTCACAATGTAAACTACATAGGGTTCCCTGAGATAAGGAGCTGTTTAAGGACCGACTATGAATATCGACGGTGAAACTACCAAACCCGCACGTATCTCGGTTTGCGACGTCGCAGACTTCCTGTCATACTTTATTTTTTAAATGAAAAACTACTTAACATCCAGTCTTGAAAATTTCTGTGATTTTTCCTCTTTGTGCGGAGAAAATTCCGTGAAAATTTCAAGGAATGATATTGATTTGGTCTACTTCAAAAAATAAAATGAGAGCGTAGATTTTTAAACACCGCAAACGAGATACGTGGTTTGGTAGTTTCACCGTCGATAGGGTTCCCTGAGATAAGGAGCTGTTTAAGGACCGACTATGAATATGACCTTTAGATAAAATCGATAGGAGCTTTTGAAAGCGGACGACAAGACGTCGCACGGTACGTGGATAGATCCGTTCAATGCGTACGTCAACGTGACGTCGCCGACGATGGATCCGATTTGGGAGTAGCGGGAATTCCGGGCATCTCGGCCGCGGTGTCCAGTTTTTTTTCTGCGTCCACTTTTACTGTCGGCTCGCGTGATTCGAGCACTTGCGGCGTCGTCGTCGCGTCGGGCCGGGTCACTCCCTCAATCTCGGTGGGAATCGCTTCTTTTATTACTCGCTGACGAGGTCTCCATCCGGCCCGAGTACATATATCCGCACCGCCGTCCCGTCCGGTGAGGAAGTGTGTCTGCGCAGGAATCTCCACGACGCGACCAGACGAGGGGCGTGCACTTGCACTTCCAACGACCGCCGTTCTATCGGGACGGAGACGATTCGCAGAGGAAAACGCCCCGAATTAATGCATCCGTACTGAAAGTATTAGACTGGCAGTTCAGGGTGTCTGACACATTTAAAAAAAGAAAAAAAAAATTCTCCGTGGTTCCATGATATTTCCATGGTTCCTAGAGTATGACAAAGTAAAAACTTCTCGATTTTTCCAAACGTGACATCGAAAACTTGATGATTTCACAGAATATTTTATGACAAGAATAATTTGTAATTTCGTCTCGAATAATTCGCTAATATTCTCGGAAGAATACAAGCGAACGATCGAGTTGAAGGGGAACTTGATTTCTCACTCTCGTTTTTAGTTATTCAGTCATTCAGATATGACCGCGAGAGTGGAGCTATATTGAAGCTTTTGAAACTTATCTCAATGTGAATATCAAAATACTTTTCGGCGGGGAGAATCAAGTGAAAACGGCAGGGCATTTTCCTGTGACTATCATCAAAAACACACAGATTACAACGACAGGCAACTTCAGACATCAAGCTGAGCTAAAATACGTGATGCGACTATTTCGACTCCTGAGACGATCAAATTGCGTCCATAGAGTTAAAGGCGAACTTGATTTCTCGCTGCCGTCTTCGGTTCTTCAGACGTTCGCGCGAGAACAGTGCTAAATTCTAACTGTAGGAGCTTATCTCAATGTATTAGCAACATATTTTTCTGGGGAGGTATCGAGTAAAAGCAGTTTAGTCTTTAAAATAACGAGGATCTTCACGCAAAAATATCTCTTTCTCCGTTGAGAGTAACAAATACAGACGGATCGATTGAAAGAGGATCAAATAGAAGTTATTTTATTGGGATAAAAACCGTTAAAATCATTTAATATTATGGTTCGATGCGTGAGTTAAGCTACATACAGAGAAGTCATAAATCTGTTCAAAATCCTCTTATCTCTAAGGAAAATACACTCCAGATACATTCTCACAAGAACCACTATTTGACTGTATCAAGCGTCTGTGATCCCGCTTCCGTAGATCATTCTTGTAAGCCGATAAGAATACATCCTCCTTCGAATAACATAAAACTTGTAAATCGACGATTTTATAGCCTCAATCATTGCAAGGTGTCAACTTGTGAACACGGTGCCAGGCACTCCCTCATTTGAGAAATGGAGACAGAATTGTCACTTCAGAACACTGAAATAACTTCAGAAACGAGCATCTGAATGTGTGATGATTTTAAGCCTCTCATCGAGAGAAAATGTCTTCGCTTTTCAAGATTTTGCCATCAAGACAAAATTTTCTGCCACCGGATTTTCTGACTTTCAGACCGAAAATCTTTAAACGAGACAGGCCTGGTTGTAACAAAAACTGAAATTAAGGACATTTTCCTCTGAGAAGATATTTTGCACCGCTGGAAGCCTTAAAATACTCCCTTCGTAAAAAAAAAGCATTTTGCAGGAATAAATACAAAAAAATACAACCTGCACGAACCCTGTTCTCGAAACTCCGAATTATTGCGCTGTCACCTTCAAAGATGCAGCTAGGTGTGAGCGCAATGACGAAGGACTGAACATGTATCAAATCACTGTCACAATAACCATTAGGTTCGACGGAGACATGAGCTCTTGGCATTGGCGTGAAAGAAATAAACGCAACATGCACACTTTTAAAATGGGTTCGAGAGGGGGTAGGGATAGGGAGGGAAGGTAGAAAAGCCGTCAGACTCAAATATACTGTCCGCTGATGCGTTGAAAAGGAAAACCATTAAATGGAAAATAAATTCAGCGTGGAGAATGTCACCTCACGCCGATGAACATGCATTTCGTGTATGGAAAAGCGATGTTGCGAAGTGGAAACCGTCCCAATGTTTATACTACACTAGCGGATTAAAAACTGCGGGCAAGGAATAACACCTGTCAAATTTTGAGGCAATTGGTCAAATTTTGCAGGGTGTGCAAAATTTTGCATGTTTCCACACAGTTCTCTCTATTTTTCGACTGTAGTTTTAACACAAATATTGACGAAACCAGGAGGTTTTCCTATGTTTTACGGAGTATTAAGTTTTTACAAACTTGAAGTGGCAAAGTTTTAAACATAGTTTACGCTGTATTTTTCAGCTATTGCAAAAATTTAAGTAAACATTCATTGATGAAATAGAAAAAGTTAAAATACGCTAAAATAATTTAAGCCCTCCGACTCTTAAATTTTCATTAGTTTTATGCAATTCGTCCTGGCGATCTGTTAGACCGCATTCTATGATTTTCAGAGAAATTGGTAGAAAGCAGCCTCTAGATGCACCATTGCACCCCTCTCTCTCTTAAGTTTTATAATATAGCTGAAATTCAAAGTTATGTGATGAGATTGTTAATTTCCCAATCGGAGCAGCACATATTGGAGCTCACGAGATCCTACAAAGCAGACCCTTAAAACCACACATCAAAATACGGGGGAAAATTGGGGGCAACTTAAACACCCGATTCGGCAACTGTGACATTTGCGTGGATGGGTCCTGAAAATGAGGAGCAAGGTCATCATTATGAAACAGGACGTGAGGGGGAGGGGGTGTGCAGGCAGGGGACACAAACCGCGACTATTATCCTCGCGCTTTGAGAAGAGACGCCGACGGCGGTCACACGTCCCGAAAAGCGTCGTCGTCGAGAGACCGCGAGGTGAAAACTCCGGGATGAGCAGACAGCTTCCTGGTCCATGATGAGCTTTTGTTCGGGTCGTCATTCTTTGGGACGCAGACATTGGTCCGGGATGACCGGTGTTGAGGGAATGCGGCCGCGCTGGGCAGAACAGTAGATCTACGTTAGGTTTCAGTTGGAATTTCTGGACAGCGGGACAGTAGATATATGGGAAAGTCGGTACTAAAAGCTTAACAAAAGTGAGCTTTGTTAGGCGCTCAGCTGGTGGCTAGAATGATAACTGTTCAGTTCGCGAAATTTTTGCATAAAGAAATGATGTTGAAGTCATTTTTTGCAATCGGAGGAAAATGTCTATTTGAATCATAGGGACGAATTCTCGGTTTTGTAAAAAGAATGTTTCTAGTGTTTAAATGAGAAGAGAATCCTTTACGCAGGAGAGAATCAGTCACAGTTCCTTAGACTCAAACAGTTTTTCTCTACCAAAACACGATGCTACTTGACATTTTTCTCTTTTTGTTCTACGATAGTTGGTTGTAAAACAACTTCGTGCTATACGAAATAAGTTTCAGACTTTTAACATTGGATGAAATAGCTGATAATATGTATGCTCTTTGTAAGGTTACATCCATTACTAAGCAAAGGAAAATTTAAAATTACCTCGATCCGACGGTTCATCTTCACATTACAAACAGATTTTAGAGCACACTCCTCAGGACTCAAAATTCAGGATCCAGAAGCTTTGCGGAAAAAGGGCCCAAAGCAAAAATTGCGCTATGAGAAAATTGCATTTGAAGGTATACTAATGGTCGTTTTTCATTCTAGAGTATTTAAACTTTGCTCTAGGCATCCAAGTTCCGGTGTAAGTCACCGCCAATGGCGGAAAAGTAATAATGAAAACTTCCAATGCTTTCTCAAATCGCGATTTTGCTGTAGACCCTATTTCCAGAAAGCTACCAAGTTGTAATTTTAAAGGTACTAGAAGGATCGAAATAAGCCGAGAAATTTCTGGGAAACTTCTAAATGCTAGAGGCTCTTCAGTGAAGCAAATTTGTTCCACGCATATCCTTCAGTTTTGACTTAAGCCAATGTAGACGCAACCGTAGAGAATAGTAGGACAACGTAAAAAAGAAAAAATATTTCTTGGTATGGACTAGAGGTGGGCGTGGGTTACTAAACTTCCGAGCGATGACCTCTTTCAGGTAGTTATTGCAAAACAGTATGACTCAGCGATAATTAAATTCCGTACATCATATATCTCCGCGACGGGGCAGCCCGGAAAGGGGAATGTCACGCCAAGTTTGACTTGGCAACACTAATAAGAAGGAACAACGTTGAGGCAAAAGTCACAATGATTTGCATGACGTATTAGCATTTATGGTCATTCGAACGACCTGCAACCAACGACTTATAAGTACCTGAAAGTAATAAGGGTACGGCTCGATGCAAAAAATTGAACTCAGCACGCCCTCCGTCATTTCATGTTCATCTTCTCGAAGTACCAACTCGGACGTTGCTGAAATTAACCCCTACCCTCTACCTCTTTTTTCAGTGGAACGAGAAGCAAGTAAAAGTAACAAATATTTGTTTTAATTGGTTCTGGGAGATCAAAATAATGAGGATTTCTTTACTTTATGGAACCTTAACTAATACATCACCACTGATCACATACCCAAAGTTTTACAAAATTTGTATTTCGTTCTTGGTCTTTTGTTCATAATAAAAGCGACACCTGCGTCAACTTTACTCAAAAACTAAGCAGAATGAAGAAAAACTGCACTGCAGCCGGTTAGAACCACGTCAGAAAACGTCGAATAAGGTTTATTTCTAGGGGCATCGGAAAAATCCATCGTAAAAATACACTGAAATCTTGGCCTGAGTATCGTTTCCGCCGAGGAGTTTCGGTTGGATCGAGGCCAGTAACAACAGTTTGTCAAAATCACCCGCTGCACAAATTGCAGACGTCAACGGTCAGAGCAAACGAGCCCTTGAGGGTCATGACGATAGTTTTGTTAGGACCGAATAGGTATTACAGACAACACTCACGGGAAATAAATGCGGAACTCGGCCATTATCTAAATTTACAAACAAGGAAAAGTTATGTCATGAAGTTCACGGTGAATGTAGGGACCTATCCGAACGTTGAAACATTAAACATTCTATGAAGCCGAACATAGCGCATGCATGGTGTGATAAACGTGGGCCTGAAGGGTGGGAGTTCCTTTTCTCCATTTTCGATTGGAGCGCACGGGAGACGTTCAAAATCGTACAGAACGTTTTTCTACCTATCTTCCCAAAAAATTTCAATCTGACCAAAATATCGGTATTTTTCAGTTTTTAAGATTTTTCATCATATACACGTGGAAATAAGTTTGGTTAATAAGGCAAGTATTATTGTTTCGGGTAAACAAAGTTACGAGTCACAAAAACCGTGCTTCCCTGGTAAAAATTGACAGTAGAATCTGTGTTCCAAAATACCATAGACCTACAGCCGGCTGTAAGATTTCCAATAGCTTCTACAGCCGGCTACACAATTTCTTATAGCCTTTTATAGCCGATGGCGATTAAGCAACAGCCAGGCGATAAAGTGTATGCTAAATGTTACTAATTACGGATGCTAGGACTTAGTGAGTTTTTGGAATACTGCTCTCTTTTTGGGCCGTAGTATCTTGATTTATTTTGCGAGGAAAGATCCGTATTTTTGAAGGATGCCTGTCATTACTAATATATTAGAGCGCCTTCAGTTTCGTATGATACTGTGCAATACCTCTGGTGTGAAATAGTTGCTTCAAGCGCCGTGGCTGGCGGGCAGCCAGCGCGAAACACGCATTGGCGCCTACAAACCTAACAGGGATACTTCACGCGTTGCAACGCGTGAAGTATCCCTGTTAGGTTTGTAGGCGCCAGTGCGTCGCCGCTCCGCTTTGTGTTAGGCTCTAATATTTAATCTGGCGGAGTCAGCGTTTTTCAACTCATGATTTTGAAATGTTTGCACATCCTGTTTGGATTATTCTCATTTTAATTGATGAAAAAAAATATGTACTAAAGGAAAGTATAATGTGTGTTTTGTAAATATTAAGGTGGTTCCGTATCAAACTTAATGATTTCCAAAGCATACGAATTTCTACACAATTTCTCATAGCCTTTTATAATCGATGGCGAAAAAGCAACAGCCAGGCGATAAAGTGTAAAGCCCGGCGATGGGAACTATAGCCCGGCTGCATAATTTTTTATCGCTTCGTATAGCCCGGCCGAATGATTTTCTCCGCATTCTACAGCCAACTATATGATTTTCTGTAGCCTTCATCAGCCGACCATAAGAATTCCTATGGTATTTTGAAACGCAGCTCTTATCTTTACCAGGGTTCGGTTCAGCTAACCAAACTTCTGTTCCTGGGACTGAAAACTTCGGCTATTTGAATCATGAAAAATTCAAGAAACACCTGAAAAAGGCTTTGCAAGATTTTTTGAAAAATGCAGATGGAGCACCAAACAAAAGAAGCTCCTGCAAGGTCATTTGGACCGCGTTGAACAGAAAGGAACCAAGCCACATCAGCTATTGCCAAATTTAATCAGGCAATTTCATTTCTTCTATAAAAACGGTTGTGCGGATTTTAGTGCAAGTTTCAGTGAATTTTCTCCATAGTACGAGGCAAATGCCCTAAAATTTTCAAAGGAATCCGCACAAACTTTCTCTCGTAAAAAATTAAATTGCCCCCTTAAATTTGGCAATAGCTGATGTGGCTTGGTCCCTTTCTGTTAAACGCAGTCCATTTTGTCAAAAGTTCAGAGTGTGATCGTCCCCTAGCCTGGTCAAAAATTCAGTCTTGAGTCACGAGCGTGCAGAGTAATCAGAACCAAGACACTGGAGGACAAAAAAGTCGGTCGGAACTGTCGGCGCTTTTTCCGTCGCGCGGGGCTTTTCGAGTGCCTTTCCTGATCGGGTCGGGGGG